>CM028383.1:6994944-7055559 GCA_013146195.2 Codonopsis lanceolata | reverse complement strand
CATTCTTTGCAAGCATTGTTGCTCTCAACTACTATGGATGAAGCAACAACTAGTGGACTACAACATCAAGGCGCAAATTGCCCAATCATGTGTGACAACACGCCAGGCAATTCGGTGATGCTCAAAACAATGCACATTGATATCCGTTATCACTTCCTCGAAGATCATGTGGAGAAAGGTAACATCGGCTTGGAATATGTTCCAGCGGAGCATCAATTGGTACGACATTCTCACAAAACCAGCGGATGCCACGGGTTTGCTTATTTAAGGAGAAATCTTGGTATGATTGATCCTCTTGCTTAATTCAAAGTTTTGTTAATATTTCTTTCATCTTAGGTAGACTTAGTTTTAGACTAATCGGAAGGCGTAAGTCACCCTTTACGGAGGAAGACTTAAGGTCAGAGTATTCTCGCTTAGTCTATTCTTGCTAAAAAGGGTTTCTAAAGCAATAAAGGGGTCGAGAATAAAATTGGGTACTTGGAAAATATCTTAAGTTTCCAGCTTTTAGCACTAAAATTCACTCGCCTATAAATAGACCTTGAACCGCCTTTTGCAAAATTTTACGAAACCCCTTTGACAAAATATTTCTCTCTCTATTCATGCTCTCTCTGTATAACTGCTTTCTGCATTCCCAAATCCTTCGTGTTTCTTCTTCTTATCTTCAACATCAATGGTATGTTCCTCTCTACTCTCTTCTTGAAACTTATTGTTTTACATTTAGCATTTCATTTCATAACCTAAAATTGTTTTGGAATACAAGCAGTCATTTCGAGTTTCTGATTATTCTCCATTGTTGTTCTTAAAAACCTAGAAAACTAACGATCGTTTATGTACTTTCATTGTTTATTCTTATGGAAAACTTTTGTTATACATTTCTCGGGTGTAGACTCTCTAAACATTCTAGGGTTTCAAGTTTTCATTTCAAAAATTTCCAAAATTTGAAAACTTTGAAATTTCTGCTTGTTTAGTTCTTGAGGTGAAAAGCCTAATTTTTTATTTATATTTCTTTCGGGCAAAACCTCAAAATCGAGCGAGGCCGGCGGCGGAAAGAAGCGAACCCGAGCCGACATTCCTCCAAGTACAGATGTCAACCTTAGGGATATCAACCTTCCCGCCTCTCCTGACATAATAGTGGCCTGGACCCCAGGCGTATATTCGAGGGATGTGCATTGACCTCCCTTTTATACGCTCGATAGCTTCGGCGTCAAGCATGCGATGACATGAGCCTCGGCATACTCCCTCTCTTTTGCCTCAGCGACAAGAACTTCTGATATCTTTGGCGGAAGAATTTTATCGGAAGGATGGAGCTCATGAGAGAATGCTTCTCGAGGATGGATTAGGGGCGACTATCTCCATCACCGCCAAGATTTCCACCATCATCGGTACGTGCACTTTGGTGGACCTCTTGAAGCAACCATTGCGGCTGTACATGCCTAGGAAGATGAGAGGAGTAGACTACGAGAGAACCTCAAGGAAAATGCTCAGAAATGCATTTCCCTCTTGGCGTATCTTTGCTCCGGCCACCTTATTGACAAGGGGCTTTATTGAAAAGTGGAGCACATGACATGTTCACGGCTCAACGGATCAACCTAACCCGATCGAGTGTTCCTTGCTCCGTCTCAAGCTGAGGCGTCATCTTCAACGCAATTGAAGCGGTGGGTAGAAAGCTAATAACAACCCCCTGCAAGCGCCCGCCGTAAGGCTCATTAATGCCGCTTCTTCGAGATGATGCAAATGTCAACTCTTCCTTGAAGGAAGATGAATTGATTGTAGTGGCCAAGGAGAAACAACTAACTTCGCGACCTCGTTCTTCAATAAAGTACGATGCGAGAACAAGCGGCTATTGCCGAAAAGGTCTACCGCCGGTCACCCTTGATAAGGTTCTTTAGCTTTATCTAGATCTTGGTAACTTGCTTCAACATGGAAGCAGCCTTGACAAGCGAGACCTTAAAAAGGCCTGCGCAAAGTTCGATGATCAAGTGGCGCGTCCTCCATCAAAGGCAAAGGCACAGGCGATGAAGGCCAACGAGCGGCTAGAGCCAAGATGGCGACCAAGGCGGCAGCAAAGACAAGGCAGGAAGAGCCTCTCAGCGAAGAGGCGAGCCAAATGGATCGGAGGAGTGATGAAGGAAGGCCAAGGACCCGGCCTGACGGCCGGACAGCTCCTTCCTCTAGCCCAAACTTCACAAGCCCGGCCAACCTCTCCAGCTCAAGCAAACCACTTCCGGCCACCTACCCCAAACCAGTCAATCACCATCACCCTCTCACTCACTCATAAACCAAAGCGAAGGAAACTTCGTAAAACCTTTATAGACCGATCCATGGCGGACACTCCGCCCCCTGGAGAAGGCGGTGAGTCACCTATTCGTGAGAAAGAAAAAAGAACTACGGAGAACTACCAGACCTCTGACCTCTACCGTCACGACCCACCGATGACCAAACCTCTACCGCCACACCCGCCCAACAACCCATTCCTCCTGAGTCATCTACTCAGAGGAATTCACCACCTCCGGAGGAGCCTCAAACTCAGGAGGAGCCCGCAAGAACCCCCACTCCCCCTCCTCATTCACCTTTCAACTACTCACCTGACCCTTCTACCCCTTCCTCACCTCACCAATCCCAACCAACTTCATCAACCACACCACAACCAACTCCCATCCCTCCCCGGCCGATAGACTCTCTGCGAAGTTCCTTTTCGAACTTTCATAGCGGAACCTATTCACCCTACTCAACAACCTCCTCAACCTTCCTACGAAAACCAAAATCCCTCTTCTACTGCCCCTTCTTTACGGTTTCTCTGCGACCATCTTCGAATCCTCCCATATCGGTGAAAATTCGACACGATATGGCACCAACCCACCCCCCCTCCACCCATAACCATATCTTCCTCCACCAACACCATACCAACCCAAGACTCGTCCTCTTCCGACTCCATCACTCCTCCACTCCAACAGCCCATACGACCTGTCGACTCTACCTCTGCCGGCACCATTCATATTGGCCAGGCAACCTCTTCTCATCAGCTAGCCAATGATGAAATTTTGTCACGGCTGGACGCCATATATGAATGGCTAGGCGCGCTTACCAGTATCACTACCGCTACCGCCGAAATAGCCACCGCCGCTTCCAAGGCCAATGACCGTACTGCCGCTCTTCTTCGACAATTTCAAGAGGATGTGCGGACTCGCTTTGGGCAGATCGACACGACTTCACGGATGTCAAGATCAGCGTTGAAGCTCAACGAGATGAGTGTGTGCGTATACGCTCCTCCCTTTCTATGAGCTTTTCCATGCCATCACTCTCCATCTCGGCAACGGTCGCCCTCCTATTCTAGAGCTCAACCGCATTGCTCGTGACTCTGCTCACAACGTTATGAATGCTAATCGTGATCGTGATCTGGCCATCACGGAGGAGAAGCAAATGAGGTCAATCAAGAATCTTGATGGAAGAGAAACGATCGTCTTCGTGAAGAAGCTGGACTACCGTTCTCGTTCCACGGACCTCCCTCGATGCGGATGGCGAATCTGAGCATAATGGAAGAGCTAGAAAGAGAACGAAGGGAAAAGGAAGCAGACAAAGGCAAAGGGAAAAGACCTTGGTAACTTTTGTATCTTTTCTTCCCTTTACCTTTGTATCTATCCTATTTTGAAAACTCTGTAATACGTAAACATCTTGTTTATAATACAGAAGATTATTTGCTCTTCAAAATTGTATTGTTTAAATTCTTGTTTCTTTATTTTCTATATTTGCTCAGAATTTAAACACTCAGTTTAAATTCATATTTGAACTGTCTCTGCTACTGATCTATGTGCTACTCTCTGATTTCCTTATTCTTGTATGCACTTGATTAGTTCCTTACACTTGAGGTGCTCGTCTGTTTGATAAAGACATGTCTTCTACTTCAATATATAAAACTCTCAAACATGCTATTATCTATCACATAGTCTGTTTTAGCCCTCATTTGTAGTAATGATGACCAGATATAAATAGGAGGAGATTGTTGATTATTTTGTTAGATTTATATTTGTTCAGTACATTACATTAGTTTTATACTTGATGGCTAATCGGGTGCGTATCGATTAGCGTGGCAACTGTATAGAACTTTGCCAAGTATAGTTTTTATAGGACTTTCTGAGGTTCATCGGAAGACCTCTTCACAGCTTCACCGGAAGACCTGCTCAAAGCTTAAGAACGGCAGACCTTGTGTCCACCTGGTCTCTTATGACGTGTCCTGTCCAGCAATGACTCATTAGATTAATTCAAACTTATCCTAATCATTGTTTGAATTAAACTAAGACATTCCCTGACATGTCAAGCCGCCGAAAGCAACTTTCCGAAAAGCAGGAAGACTTTTCGTCCTGAACAGTGAAAGCGGGGAAAAGCGGTCTCCTCATGCGCAACAACTCTCGAATCGACGCCTAAATCGCCTACTTTTTGAAGATCTCAGAAATCATTCCCTGCTCTAGATATCTGTGAAGACGAAAATCCTTGACTGACAGCCCCATGCATTTAATGCATTCATAAAAGAGCTGTTGAAGTATTCGTCTTCTCCAACGGATCTTTTGAGATGCACCTACTATAAATGCTGCCATTAAAGACTGGAGACATAGCACTGTACAGAATCAATCGAACACTTAAAGGATTGCTTTGAAACTTCACAACGCCAAGTCTTATAGCTCAGTGCAATCAAGAGATCCTAAACAGATCTAGAAGTCCTCGTCAACAACAAGAAGCTGCTCATGAACACCTATTGTTTTATCTTCTTGTTGTTTACATTCATTAACTATACTTCTGCACGAATTAAATATCTTGTATTTACAGATATTTAATTCCATAGACCCCAAACACAAGTCAATATTTTGTACACGATCCATTAGGAATATTCTTGTAATAGAACTAGTGGAAAATATAGTGCACTATTTAAATCCAAGGTTGACTGCCTTGGTGGTGGACGTAGCACTCTTTATAGTGTGAACTATCTCAAAATACTTGTGTTATTTCTTTACTGTTTGTCTTCCAATTGAACGGTTTAATACTTATCCTTATCTTTATCCGTTTACAGCAGAACTTAAGTATCTTGTAAAAGGTCTACCGGTAGTCCTTATCGGCAGACCTGGAACAACTACCTTGAAGGTCTTCCGCTACTTCTATCTTTTCTATAGATTGCAAGTACCCTTCAAAGAATTTACTTAAAAGATTTAAGTGTTTAATAAGCTATTCAACCCCCCCTTCTAGCTTATTATTGTGCCCATTGGGACCCACATTATGGATGGAGAATAACCCCAGAAGTGGATGGAGGGAAAGCCCCTAGGTGGATTTCTCTCATCTTTTCTTCTTTTTTGTTTTTTGTTTTTTTTGGTTTTGGTTTTTTTTCTTTTTTTTTTGAAGAGAAAACCAAAGGTACATGATAGGAGGATGACTCTACCGAACAAGAAAGAGAGCCAGAATTCAGAGTTTACCTTATTGCCGAGTATCACCAGGTTGGTGGGTTATGGACCTACTTGGTAATTATCTTTTGATATTTTTATGTGTTTTAGCAAGGAGTTCTATCTTTGACTTAGATCACGTTATAACTGATTGAAGCAGAGCTGTTGATTGCGACTGGTTCAGGGTCAACTGTTTTTTAGAGATAGATGGGTTTTGAGGTTAGAAGATCCCTTTATGGATTTGGTTTCTTGTTTAAAAAGCGATCAATAATTGGATCGTTGGTTGGCTTTTCAGGCTGTGGATTCTAGATGTATAATTAGCTTTTTGGTTTTGAGTATGGTAAGCTTTTTGGCTATAGGCTTTGGGTATAGCTTGGGCTTTTGGGTATGGTGGACTTTTCTTTTTCTTTTGATCCACATCTAAAAAGCGTATGTGTTGATTTTTCCCGAGAAGCCCCAAACTAGTTTGGGAAACAGGGAGAGATGGACAAATGATGGATTTTCTCAATAGAGATTTTTTTCTTTCTTTTCTCTTTTTTTTTCGTTCTTTTTTTTTCTTTTACTTTTTCTCTCTCTCTTTTTTTTTTTTCGGAGCATCATCAAAGCAGTTGAGAAATGTCATCTCTCCTTTTTGGAACAAAAGGATAACCATTCTTGGTGGATAGAAAGGCTGACACAACCTTAGTTTTGGGAAGCTAGATCATGGGGATAGTTTGGCTGGGATGTTGGAAAGTCTTATTTTCGGTAGGGTTTTTGGCATATAGTGGACTTTTAAAAAAGGTTTCAAGCTTACGGAGGGATTTTGGTGTCTATGGTATGAAGCCTCAGTATGCTACTAACAGCTCGGCCGCAATAGGTCGAAGGTGATTCCGGTCAAGACGACTTGCCTGCTTTGAATTTCATGAGTTCTTAATAGTTTGCGGGTCCATATCTTCTAGATGACTCATTGTCAACTCGTGTAGATTTGGGTGTTTTTAAAGGAGTTAACTTATCATCCTTAGAAGAGAACTTTTCTAGGGATACTTGGAAATAGGTGACCTGACAAAGAAAAGATATATAGAAAATCTACGAAAACTTACGCTGAGTTTGAAAAAAAGTTGTTTCCTAATGATTTTATTTGGTAAGAGGAGATTCAAAGGTAAAAGGGTTTTTGGAGGCGTATACAAAAGGGTATTCCAGGGTTCTATGAGTCTCAAAGTCTTCCCTTGTCCTTCCTTGAGTTGACCAACAACTTTTTGTGCTAACGTTCTGCCCTATCCAAATTCTTTCTCAATGTTGTTCCTTGGGCGATGCTTGATCACTTTTTATCAGAATCAATCATGGGTGTGGCTTCTCAATGATTTTGTTATCGATGAGTCTCTGAATGGCACGTTGAAGGGTCCAATAGTTGTCAGTAGGATGGCCGCTGCTTTGGTGGTATTCACAATATTGGGAGTGATCCCATTTGGCAGGTAATGGGTCTGGGGGTTCGTATTCTTCTAATGGTTTCAAGATTCCTTGGGCTAGCAGTCTTTGAAAGATTGTTGATGTTGGCGCATAGAGATCATCCAATTTTCTTTCATTTTGTTGATATTTTCCTTTTGTATTGCGACTGATATCACCTCATTTCTCCATAATGTTGCTTTCTACTGTAGACGCTTCCTATGCTCTAGAGTAGTAAGATGAGTTTGGAAGTGTATCGACTTTTAAATGTCCCATTCGTATATCTTCGTCGATATGAATCCCTATCTCCACTATTTCATTGAACTTACCATAGGGGAGATATCGCATATGCTCCAGGTAAATGGGTTGGAGATTTTTTATGAACATTCTAGCTGATTCAACCGGGTTAGGCCTGTCTAATGTCTGAGCTGTTTTTCTTTTCCACCTGGCTGCAAAGTCTGTGCATGTTTCTTTTTCTCTTTGGGTGCATGCCTCAAGATCTCTTTTATTTTCAGAGGTAGTATTGTCTTTGTACCTCTTTAGGAATTCTTCTGCTATCTGGTCCCAAGTGCCCATGGTGCTATTATCTGCTAGCATTAGCCATTGCTTAGCAGTCCCTATTAAAGTAAGGTGAAAATTGAAGGCCATAGCTTCAAAACTAGCCCCTCCGGACTGCATACCGGTAGAATATAATTTCAGGTAAAAGATAAGGCATCCAGTCCCATCGAATTTTTCTATGTCGGGTATTTTGAATTTTGAGGGTAGTATGGTTGAAGGCTGCAATGTTAATGCCCGCGTAGAAAATTCTCATTTGTTCAGGACTTTGAGCATCATATTTTTTAAATTCTCCATGTTCGCCTCTATTTTGGTAGGAGGGGGAGTTGGGTTTTGGCATATGCTGTTAGGATTGGGAAAAGCTGGGTTTATTTCTGGCTGTGGCATTTGGTAAGGATTTTGAGGAGGCATTTGGTAAGGATTTTGAGGAGGTGGGTTATTGTTGGTTTCTGTCTGACGACCAGGATCGTTGAAGGGTAAATAGGTCGTTACTTGGCTTGGTTGGGTATAATTTCTGGGGTCCATATGTGGGCTATTTTGGAGTGGATTGGTGATGGAAAATTGAAGGCCATTTGGATTTTGGGGTATATGGGTGTTTGGGAAAGGATATGGTGGGTTTGGTAGGAAAGGGTTGAAAGTTTGGTAATAAGTATTTGGTGAGAAATTGGTGATTGGGGTACTGGCGGTATTTGGTGGGTTAGTGTTTGGCTGAGGGTTTGGGTTTAGAGGAGCATGGGAAGTAGATGCTTCTTGAGGGGCTGCAGGGAAAGTGGTTCCCTCACCATTAGGCCTTAGTCCTTATACGAGGTTTGCCATCTGGTTTACTATGCGATCATTCTGTGCATCCAACTTTCGATCTAACCATTGCTGCATGGCTGGAGTAGGAGCGGACCCGAGAGCCTCCGTATCTGTCCCTACTGTGGACTGCTCATTTTTTTGCCATTACTCGCTCAAATGCACCCTGTCTTGATTCGCCTTTTCTAATCGACCCGATACTTTCGATCGACCTCGTACTGTATCCCGTATCATCCGACCAGTACTATCTCTGCCTTTCCAAATTTGGGCCAAGTTTCTGAGGAAAATGGTTTGAAGGCATCAGAAAGGGTTGGCTGAAGGCTTTCTGGGTTTGTACTATAGTGTGCCTTTATTAATATTTTTATTATTATTTATTTTCCCTACAATTAATCGGACAAGCACCCACTTTGTTTTGACAGTCTCAGGACTATTTCTGGAATAGTGGATTCTTTCTCCAGAGTATAGGAACTTCATATTCCACCTGCTTTTCGACTCCTCAGGATCGGACTGATCTTAGGCGAAGGACCTAGACTCTTTCCAGGGTCCACCATTCAAAATGGTCTAGGTCGAATATCAGAAAATTATTGGTCAGCCCCTGTGCATATTATCATTCATACCTCCTTTTTTTTGCTTCTTTTTTTTTTTCTTTTTTCTTTTGCACAAGGACTGGTCAATAATTCAGAGATATAAAAACCGATCGGTCCATGAAGTGTCCTGAGAATCTATATGCAATTTAATGTTGGCTGATGCAGGGGGTAGGCTGGCCATGGTGTGGGGTAGCAGTTCGGAATATTTCTACATGCGTGCACGTGTGTGCGGTATCTAAAAAGTAGTAAAATCTTTTTTTTTCTTCAGATATAAAGTAGTAAATAAAACAAATATGATCTGTCTTGCTGTTTTTTGTGCATTTTCTCGGCTTATTTAGTTTGAGCGTGAGCAAGCATCCATTCAGATCAAAAAATAGAAAGAAAAGTGGGGAATTTATCTATTCCTGTTAATTACATATTGGTCATAATCCCAAAAATAAAATGACAGAATGAAATTATATATATATATATTTTGTGATGAAAATAAAGCATGATAATATCGAGATATAAAATAAAGCAACTATGAAGCAATAATAAGCGCCTACCCCTTTGTTATATTGTCCGAAAATCTATTATTATTATTATTATTATTATTATTATTATTTGATATATCTGTAACGGTACCCGTAACGAGACTGCTGCAAATGAATGGTTAGATGCACAAATATATATACAGATATATAAAAACACAATATTTAAAATGCTTAAAGAAATATAATAAGAATATTTTAGCTAGAAACTAAAGAAAACTTGTTTTTTCTTTTTTATGAAAATGAGTCTAGCCCTCCGTTTTTATTTAAAATAAAAATGACGTCCCCAACAGAGTCGCCACTGTGAGTGCCCCGGGAGGATTTCCCAGGATCCCGTGCTCCCTTTTTTAGGGGAACACGACATTCAGGGAAGACATCACTCTTTTCATTCCATCTTCCCTTGTTTAGGGGAAAACGAAATTAAAAGTGTACAAAGAGTGTTGTAAATAGCGCGTGGAATACACTCCGGTCTCATTGTGGGTCACTGTGAATGCCTGGGTTTTCTGTATCTCACCCTCGTTTAGGGGAAAATGAGATTCAGAAAACACAATGCTCGTTTCATTTCATCTTCCCTTGTTTAGGGGAAAACGAAATTAAAAGTGCGAAAGGAAACGTTGCAAAGAGTGCGTGGGAATACGCCCGGCTTCACTGTGAACTCGAGGTCATTGTGGATCACTATGAGTGTTTTGGGTTTTTCTGTATCTCACCCTCCCTTGTTTAGGGGAAAATGAGATTCAGAAAACGCAATGCTCGTTTCATTTCATCTTCCCTTATTTAGGGGAAAACGAAATTAAAAGTGCGAAAGGAAACGTTGCAAAGAGTGCGTGGGAATATGCCCGGCTTCACTGTGAACTCGAGGTCATTGTGGATCACTATGAGTGTTTTGGATTTTTCTGTATCTCACCCTCCCTTGTTTAGGGGAAAATGAGATTCAGAAAATGCAACGACCTTTTCATTCCATCTTCCCTTGTTTAGGGGAAAACGAAATTAAAAGTGCAAAAAGGATGTTGCAAAGAGCGTGTGGGAATATGCCCTGCCTCACTATGATCCAAAATGTTGTAATAGTGTCGCCATCTTTATTTTAAAGAGAAATAAAGAAAAAAAATAACCAGATTTTGTAAAAGGTTCGGAGGCTAAGTTACGAGGTGGGGAGGTGTTAGGCACCCAACTTGCCCTTTCGGTCTCAAAAATAGTTTTTGGCTAAAATATGCTTTTATTATATTTATTTAGCAAATGAAATAAAACATTTAAACATATATATCTGTATCTATATTATTACAAACTTGCAGCTGCTTCCTTCTAGGAATTACAAATACTTATAAATATTTGGCCATAATAATGGCTCTTTTTAGTGCTATTTTCTGTAGAAATCCGGGCAGCATAACCGCTTATATTTTTTTACATCGGACCGGCTAAAAATAACACTTTTTATATTAAACCTCTTAAAGGCTTACCTTTAAGAGCGTGGGTGTGCTCGTGAGAGGAGTCTTTTTTTGCGGAGATTCGGGAAGAGTAACTGCTTCCGAAAGTTGCTTTTAGGCACCGGGAAACGGGCGGAGCAACTGCTTGTTTTTTGCTGTTGTTTGCTTGCTGACGACGGAAATCGGGTAGAGCAACTGCTTGCTTCTTGCGGATTTGGTGTCTGGATTCGGGCAGGGCAACTGCTCTTTTTGGGATTTTTGGTCCGGTGGAATAAGGAGGAATCCTAACGGGGAGGCTAAGGTTCGCTTTGACTGGTTTGTTTCGTGTTTGGGGGAGATTTGACGGGGCTTTGAGGCTTAAAGGAGGGATATCTCTAAATAGAATCACTCTCTACGTAAACTTTCAGCCGTATGTGAACTGTGTCCGATGAGTGTGAGGTTTGTGGTGTGATTTCTCACTACCCGGATGCCTCTATTTATAGGCTGAAGAAGGGACTCCTTTGTCATTAAGTTTTCTTATTCTGTGCTTCATCAGCTTGTACCGCGCGTTTGAGAGATTGTTCCGGAGGCAAAAAGCTACAGTGCACAAGGCACTATTGGACGCCACCCACGGGGGTCTGGGTTCCGCGCCCACTGTGCATGTGGGTGGCGCCTGGGCTCCTTTTTGAGGTCTTTTTTGACGCTTTGGCCCCCTACATTTAACTATTTACGCATCCTGCTTTTCCATTTGCATTTTCAACCCTGTAACTTGACATTTGTTAAGTTTTTAACATGTCTTAATATTTCATGTCATGTTACATACCAGGGGTACGAAATTGGGGTGTCTACAGGTTTTCAGACCATGTATTGACACTTAAAATGTGTGTTCTAGTAATGCTATTGAGAAACATTGACCATGCTGGGTTGTACAATGGAACAAGACTAATAATCATAAATCTTAGGGATCATATTGTTGAATTTTTTTTTTGAAAGGAAGCACTGTTGGAGAAAAGGTTTTTATCCCAAGATTGTCATTAACTCAATCCGATGTAAGATTGTATTTCAAGTTCCAGAGAAGACAATTTTCATTGCTGGTATCATATGCAATGACAATTAACAAGTGTCAAATTCAATAATTGTACGTATGTCTTTTTTTTTTTTTTGAAGAAACCGATTTTTAGCCATGGGCAGGTATATGTTGCAATTAATGTAACAAATTATTTTGGTTTGAAGATATTGATATGCGACGAAGATGAAAAACCAACTAACAAGACAACAAATGTTGTGTATAAGGAGATTTTTTAGAATCTATAATGATTAGTGATATATTTATGTGTAATTGTTAATAAACTAATTCTTCTTATTTTATCATTTAATATTTTTTATCCTCTTTATTTTGTTTTTGTTACGATTTAGTTGACGCGCGTTTAACGCACGAGTTAAAAAACTAGTTGAGTATAATGGTGAGGGGGTTTTGTCTTGTCTTTACGTGTTTTGAAAAACAAAAAGAAAACAAATAGAAAACACCTTTTTTAAAAAGAGTAAATCAAAGTATTTGACCAAACCCGAAGGCTGTCTACGTTCCTCATTTTGAGGCTCAGGTCATCGTAGTTCAACTATATCAGAGAATTTTCATTTTGCTAATCTTTTTTTTATTTTTCAATGTGAAAGAATAAAGATTTTTTCCTTTTTGTTTAGAGAGAATGAAATTATGTTTATTTATATATATTTTTAAAAAATGATCATCATTTTTTTTGCGAAAAGAAACGATTTTTTTTTCTGAAAAGAAAAGATAATCAAGTATTACACATGATTTTTTTAATTAGAAAACTCCCTTTTTTTGCGATCCTTGAAATGAGATGTAACGATCATGTACCTTTGGACAATCCTCTTAGAAGAGCAAATGATAAATAATCAATTATTTTATTTTTCAGCCCCTGCAATAATGTTAGCGGTAACAAAGGAAAACAACAATGATCCCAATATGTATAAAAACAACACTGGATTAAAGGAAGGAAAACTTTTATTTTTTTGATTTTCTTGAAAGGTGGAGTAACAGGGAAAATGGGTGCACCAAATGGCAAAAGTAGATGACCCGATGAATAAAATAGGCACAACATCGGACAAAATTGTTCAAAATGAGGGACAAGCCCGTGCAGAAAAAGGTGGGCGCAACCCAGCACCAATTTGGGCGCTGCGCCCACATGAAATGTTCATATTCACTTCTTAACTTTGTCCACTTTACTTCTAGCTCTTTTCACTTTTGTCATTTAGGCCCCTCTGAATTTCCTTTTAACGTTTTGGTCCGCTTAACGTAATAAAATTGGTTTTTTTTTTTGAAAATATGAATAATTTTTTTGCTCTTTTTGATCTATTTTTTTGAACATTTTTTTTGAAAAATGAAATTATTATTATATTTGTTTTTGGAAAACGATTTTTTTTAAAAAAACGAATTTTTTCTTTTGCTTTGAGAACATGAGTTTCTTTTTAATTTTTTTTTGAGAAGAGATGATTTTTTTTTTAAATTTTGGAAGAGTGACTTTTTTATGAACAAATGAATTTTGTTTTATTTTGATTTTTTTTTAAAATTTGTAAAAAATTTTTTTTTTTATTTTTTTTCTTAAGATTGAAAATTATATACATATAAGAAGCCAAAGAATTATTAAAGAGAAAAGAAAAAACAAGAAGCATATTGATATTAAAGGAAAGAAGATTTTTTTTTTATAATAAAAAAATGCAAACACATAATTAGATGCAAGACATATAAATTTTTATTTTATATATATATATATATATATATATATATATATATATATATATATATATATATATATATATATATATATATATTTTGGGCTAGAATACATATTTAAATGCACAAAAATGCATTTTTATTTATCAAAAGGATGTAAAAGAATACAACATATATTTTCAAAATACACATTTTTTTAATATTTATATATTTATATATCTCTTATATATATATATATATATATATATATATATTAAATGTATCCCAGGAAATTAACATGCTAAAATTTTATGATCTATGAAATGCAATACATGCAACATGTTTCTTATTTATTCATCATTATTATTTATTCACATTTTTTTGTTTTTGTTTTTATTTTTATGAGGAAATTAGAGATAGTGGACTTACCTATCCTTCCTTTTTTCCTTCAGGAGCGCAACACCTTGACTAGAGTTCGAGCAAGCTGTGATAGGGTGTTGGACATCTTTGAGTCGATGCCTGAGTCGGCCCGGGTCTTAGTGGAGAGCACAGGTTTCGGGGTATTTATGCGGGCGTTCAGTCCCTTCCGCAGTTATATAGCTATATTTGAAGTGTTGCGGAATTACTGGTGGGACACGACCCACACTTTTCACTTTAGCTGGGGAGAGGCTACCATGATCCCATGTGATTTTGTCGCTATCACAGGCATTTCTACCAACATCGGCCTGACCTTAGTGCCAGATTATACTCTCCGGGAGCACCATGACGTAGTGGAGGATCTCTTGGGCTTTTAGCCCGAATATAAGACTATGGATGAAGTTTCGATTGGCAGCGTGAAGAGATGGCTTTTAGCGAACGCTGGGAACGTCGATGCCGGGGATAGCATCGTTGTAGCTCGCATTGCTAGAGCCTTTTTGTTTTTCTTTCTGGGGATGACGCTTTTTGCCAATTCCTCCACTTCTCTGAGAGTTTCTCTCCTGGGCTGCCTCCGGGATCTGGACCATGTGATTGATTACGACTGGGGGCAGGTGGGCTTGGCCGAGCTTTATGTTTCTATGGACAGGGCGAGCTGGAATAATTCACGGGTCACGATTGGCTTTGCTCCTGCCTGGGAGGTATACTTCTTTTCTTCCCTATTTTCCAATTTTTCTGTCAGCAATTTTTTTTTTGTATCATCATTTTTTTTTCTCTCTCTCTCTCTCTCTCTTTTTAGCTGACTTTTGCTTTCCCCTTTTTCTTTTCAGGTATGGGCATATTCCTTCTTTGACTTTACACCAGGCCCATTACACGGTAGCGTTTACGATCCACCATATTTGGCCAAGTTTGTAAACGCGAACCGGAAGAAACAGGACAAAGGCGGCCATTTTCTGGATCAACTTGGACTGCAGGACAGGATAGCCAGCTCGACCTCAGGCTCTGTGCACTTGGTTCCTTGGCAGAATTTAGTGGGGCCATATGAGGTCACCCTGACACTGAGCCGCTGCAGGATTCTGATGGTGTCGATTATGAACGATTCTTTGTATATGGGCGAGCGAGTGAATCGCCAGCACGTATTGTACTCGACACCTCTAGTGGTACCTCCTGCACCTCCCCCTTGGGTGATTGTCCCGGTTCTTTTACCGAATAGGTATCTTTACTTGTCCAGATTTACCATGCCACCCAGTGATTATCCAGTCATGGCTTATGAGGAGTTTCTGAGGACGATGCTCCATCCTGCTCCTTCTGCCCCCGAGATTCCCAGGCGTGCCTCCGTTGCTTGTGATAGACCAGGGTCCTCTCGCCTAGCTTATGATGCGCAGTCAGAGTTCTCCATGCCCGATGATGCATTTTCTACCTTCCGATATCGGCGAGACGGGAGACTGATAGAGGAAGTCTTACCTGATACGGACATTCCTGAGGAGTACCGTGTTCCTGATCATGCTCGCACGGTATATATGTCGCCATTCTCACACATATATTTTATTTTAGCATCAGCTCTCTTTTATTTATTTATTATATAACTCTTTTTTTCTTGCACTGATGTTTTTCTCTTTTTTGTGTTGCAACATCCTCTTTTTTCCAGGTTAAAGTGTCTACATATAAGAGGCTGATGCGGGGCTTCGTCAGCATTAACAAACTTTACCAGCGGCTCATGGATGACTTTTCTTGCCGAGGTAATGATGTCATGCGGCAGACCAGGCGCCGTGATGATGACGAAGATGGGACTGGCGAGTCGTCTCGTCCTCGGGCGAGGGGTAGAGGTCACAGACTTGGTGGCGGAACAGGCCCTCGAGTGATGGGAGCTGGTTTTGATAGGGGCTGAGTTTCCTTTGATTATTAGCTCCTTTTCCTGCACACATTAGTTTTTTTTTTTTTTTATATATATATATTTTATTACGGAATCTGTACATACGTTTATTATGTAATGAAATATAATTCTATTTGATGCATAAAATTAAAATGCAGACTCAAGATACACAAAAAAATAAAACTATACGAATTTCTAAGGGTAATGGCATGCTGCATTTCTGAAATGGATCTCAAAAGAATACACCTTCAGATTGGAGTGGGCATTTATGATGATATGGGAATGGAAAGACCGCCGCCTTCCCCTGTTTCCTCGGCGTATTATGGCTGTTGAGCCCCGTGGCCATATCCTTTCTTTATAGGTTTCTTCCTTTCGTGCGATCAGACACATCACCAGTGAACGGTCGGGCAGAAAACCAGGATACCAGGTTGATCAGCACTATGTCTAGCAATTGTCCGTTTCTCGGATTTTGGTATAAAAGGGAACGGAGATTGGCCTGCCTCTTCACCAGTTTATCAATTCTTTCTTCCCACGATCTTCTAAGTTTTCTCTTGCTCAGTCGTTGCTCTTCTTGCCTTATAATCCTTTGCATCTCTTTCATAAATGGCCGCACGCACCCACACGGCTTTGGAAATTGAAATTTATGAGAATGCCTTGGATTTCTGGATTCTCTCCCTGCGATCAGACGAGCGGGATTGGTTTGATCACATATTTGGATTTCGGTGCCTATTGTCCTGGAGAAACATCATCATAAATTGGGACATGTTGAGAGGCGCCTGCAGGTTTTGGTCTCCTCAGGACCATCTTTTTAACTTTGGCATGAATGAGATGTGCCTCACATTTCAAGAATTCTGTGTGATGCTGGGGGTGGCACCTTCTCGTCAGATCGCAGTGCCTGCTTATAGGAGGCGTCCATTTATGGCCATCCGAGAGCTATTCCGCACTACCCGCCAGGCTACTCCAGGTTTCTTTAATGGAGTAACTTTTAATTTAACTGTCCTCCCTGGGGCCTTCACAGAATATAGGGAGGATGATGTAGATTACCTGCGGCATAGGCTGACGGCGCTCTTTCTTTGCCTGGTAGGGAGATATCTGTTGGTGGGTCCACCCGGATTTGTTGATGTGCGGGTCGTGGACCTTGCATTACAGGCTCGAGATCGCCGGTTGAATATTGTCCCGGTGATTATGGCGGAGACCTTTGTGGGCCTGACTGCTTTTGCCGGCGGTGAAGAACTATTCCCTACCGGGAGCCCCATTTTGCTCCACATGTGGCTGGAGGAGCATTTTCTTTGGGTTCTGGCTCCCGTACCGCATGGAGCACCATATGACCCGGCGCTTTACGGTGTTCGTGGCCATCTTCCTCAGACCAATTACTCTGAATTTGATTGGGCTGATCATTTTTACCGCCGAGGCTCTAAGGACATAATCTGGGTCATTCATCATTGGCAGATCCGGCGTTTTCTTCCGCATTCTGCTGAATATAGTCAAGTGGTCATGCTGGGTATTGAGCGGACCTCCTTTTATAGGCCTGACCGGATCTTACGTCAATTTGGGAGAGAGCAGCTGATCTCGGACTCGACTCGTCCTGTATATATGGAGGTGGAGAACACTGACGAGGACTTGGGTGCCACCATTCAGGATATGTGGCAACAGGATTCTGAGAGGCTGGAAGTAGCCTATTGTGGGTTCCCGGGAAACGTGCTCCCGCGCCCCGCGCGCCCTTGGATAGGGGTGCGCGTACGTGCGGATGCGGTGACATCTACTGCTCCCGTTCCACCCTCCCTTGTCTAGGGGAGGACGAAATCAAAAGTACGGGAGAGTCTTTGTCGAATAGCGTTGGAATGCGCCTCGGTTGCCTTTAGTGGATTCTTGATCCAATATGGGAGCTTTGGATTTTCTATGTCAAGTTATCCCTTTTTTAGGGGATACCAGGATATAGGAAAACATCACCTTTCCATTCCCATCCTCCCTTGTTTAGGGGAGAACGTGAAAGTGCAAAGAAAGATGTTGTAGCGCCCCCACTATGGATTTTATGAAAATAGCCTTATGGCCTATTTTGGATCACTATGGGTGCTTTGGGTTTTCTATGTCAAGTTATCCCTTTTTTAGGGGATACCAGAACATAGGAATACATCACCTTTCCATTCCCATTCTCCCTTTTTTAGGGGAGAACGTGAAAGTGCAAAGAAAGATGTTGCGAGGCCCCACTGGATCCAAAATGTTTTTAGAGTCGCCATCTTTATTTTAAAGCAAAAATAAAGCAAAACCAGAAAAAGAAAACTAGAGATGAAGAAAACGGGTTCGGAGACTAAGTTACGAGTTGGGAAGGTGCTAGGCACCCAACTCGCCCTTTCGGTCTCAAAACGGTTTTTGGCTAAAGTATGCTTTTTGTTATATTTATTAAACAGATAAATAAAACATTAACTGCCTACAAATACATCCATTACATCTATATTATTTACAGACTTGCAACAGTCTCTTTTACAAATAATTACAAATATACTTGGAAATATTTTGCCATTATAACGGCTACATTTAGTATTATTTCCTAACAAAATCCGGGCAGCATAACTGCTTATATATTTACATTGGGCCGGATTGGAAATAATACTATTACAAATAAAGACTTTAATGAATAAATAAAGCAAGTAATTACAAATCTATCTAAAGACATTTTGCCATAATAACGGCTACATTTAGTATTATTTCCTAATTAAATCCGGACAGCACAACTGCTTATATGACTACATTGGGCCGGATTGGAAATAATACTATTACATACAAATGAAAGACTTTAAAAGTAAAAACTTACAGAAGGCCTAGGGTGTGCTCGCTCTGTCCCTCGGGGAGAGAGAGTCTTTTTTTGTTATTGTTGAAGTTGTGTGTTGTGTGAATTTGGGCAGCGTGACTGCTCTGAAAGTTACTTTTCGGCCTCGGGATCGGGGCAGGGTAACTGTTTGTGTTTGGTTGTTTGGATGGCTTGAGGTAGGTGAATCGAGTAATGCTTACTTACGGTTGATTTGGCCTTTTAAATCGAGCAGAGCAACTGCTCTTTCCACGATTTTTGGACCGGGGAAATAGGGTGGATACCTAGCTGGGGGGCTAAGGTACACTTCTACCGGTTGGTTTTGTGTTTGGCGGAGGTTTGGCAGGGTTTCGAGGCTTTTGAGGTGATCACTCACTATCTATTTTTCCAGCATAACGTTAACGCGGAGAAACCTTACGCGAGTTTTCTGTGTCGAAATGAGGAGCCGGGTGCCTCTATTTATAGGAGGAAGCTGGGACATCGGTGGAATTAAAAATCTCTCTCTGCGCATCAACTGAGTGTACGCCGCGCAGTGTTTGTTGCATTTTACGGCAAATGAATTGGATGAACAGTGGCTGGAGAAGAGAATTGGGCGCCACCCTATAGGGATTTGGGCGCCATGCCCAAATTTGTGGGGAGCCACGCCCAAAACTCAAACCTTGGTCATTTTGAGCACTTAGGTCCCTGCAATTTGTCCTTTTGCGCATCCTGCTTTGTCCTTTTGCATTTTTGACCCTGTAACTTGACATTTGTTAATGTTTTAACAGGTCTTGATATTTTATGTCATGTCACATACCAGGGGTACGAAATTGGGGTGTCTACACCTATCCATTTGCTGATTATATGCTTTTGTCCCATGGGTACCTGGCATGGATCATGGTGGCTGCTGAGGGGCCGACCCGCGTTATCAGGCGCGGACTGAGGAACTTGCTGGGCCGTCATGTTACTAACGGGGTAGATGCTCGCCTGATGGAGATAGGCGAGGATATTGACAGTTCGGGGTTAGTCGTCCCTCAGGCTTTGGAGGCGGAGTTCAGGCGGGTACATGGTCTCAATGCTCGAACAGCCTCTGGGCCGAATACTGCGGGTCCCAGCAACGCACCCCGCAGATTAAGAAATGTTAGTAGGCAGCACAACCCATGGGAACCAGAAGTAGCTGCTCCTCCTCCCCAGACTAGATGGGGCACGGCTCTGAGAGTTGGCGGCAATGAGCCTCCTCGGCTGAGTATCGCGAGCAGGCAGGATAATCCGTGGGAACAAGAGATAGCTGCTCCTCCTCCCCCACCTGTATGGGGTACTGCTTTCAGAGATGACGGAGCTGGTCCGAGCAATACAGCTACCCAGGAGAACGGGGACGCTGATGATGAAGAGGGAGACACTTCTGGTGGCTCACACGCTGGTGAAACTAGAGCTTTTTCTGCGCCTCGCAGGAGGAGTATATGGGCCCGGCTGGGCGGACGTCGTAGACATTGATGGACCACTCTGGGGCTAAAGCTGCAAAAGAGGGATAGTTTCTGGGAAAACAAAGGGTGATACAGGCAATATATAGATATGTACATGTAGTCAATGTATAACTTAAATGTCTTAATAAATATTCCTAAGTTGCACCTTAGGACCCATAATATTATATTTTAATGTCTTAATATGAGCTTCTTGTCGTGGTTTTTCTTTTCTTCTGTCAGTCGAGCTTCCCGTATGCTGAAGATCGGAGGTAATATGCCGAGGACTTAAATAGTGCCTTCCCTCTCCTTTATCTCCTGATTTTTTCTTTTTTATTTATAAATGTTCTAACTTTTGCCTAGGCTGCCCTTTCGGGTTTTTAACCTAGCGAGCCCTTATTTCTCCTTTTATTGTTTATTTTTATTATTATTATTATTTTTTATATTATATGCCTTAACTTTTGCTAGGTCGCCCTTTCGGGTTTTCAGCCTAGCGGGCTGGAGAGGGAAGCAACCGCTGGATAGATTGGCTCAGGAATAGTACCTTTTGAGTTTGTCGAGGTTGAAGGGCTGGACAAGATCTTCTCCATTCTGGTTTGTGAGAAACACGGCACCTCCTGACCGGATCTCCTTAACAATGTATGGTCCCATCCAGGGAGACTTCCATTTTCCCCTAGTATCAAAATAACTAGGAGATTTTTCTCGAAGCACAAGGTCTCCGACTTGGATGTCGCGGCCTTTATCTTTTTTGTTGAAAGCCCGGGCGATGCGCCTTTGATATGCTCGGGTATGCTCTAGGGCTAACAGGTGCCGTTTGTCGATTAGGGCCAATTCTTCGAATCGCCCTTTGACCCAGTCAACTTCTGCTATGTCAGATTCCATCATCACTCTTAGTGATGGAATTTCCACTTCTATCGGCAGTACTGCCTCCATGCCATATGCTAGAGAATAAGGGGTAGCCCCAATGGGTGTGCGGACTGAGGTGCGATAGCCCCAGAGGGCTAGAGGTAATTTTTCTGGCCAGTCTCTTCCTGTGTCAGCCATTTTTCTGATGATATTTTCAAGTGTTTTATTGGCTGCTTCAACGGCACTATTGGCTTGTGGCCGGTAGGGGGAGGATTTATGCCTTTGGATCTTGAACTCGTCGAGTAGACGGTTCACATCCCCTTCGAAATGTGAGCCGTTGTCGGAGATTATCTCGAAAGGTACCCCATAGCGGTATATAATATTGGTTCGGATGAATTCGGACACCTTTCGGTCATAAAGAACTTTGTAGGAAGAGGCTTCCACCCACTTTGTAAAGTAATCGACGGCTACCAGGACGTACTCATGGCCATTGGATCCCTTTGGGTGAATTTGGCCTATGACGTCGATTCCCCATGTTGAGAAGGGCCAGGGGGCTGTGGAGTTATATAAGACATGTGCGGGCACATGCTGCAGATTGGCAAAGCGCTGGCATTTGTCACAATGTCGCACCCACCGAATACAATTGGTTTTGAGCGTACTCCAATAGTACCCCTGTTGGATAATTTTCTTGGATAGCATATGGTCATTCATGTGGGGCCCGCAGGTACCACCATGCAGTTGATCCATGATTTGCTCAGCTTTGGCCTGATCGACACATAATAAGTTGAGGCCTTGATAGTGCCTTTTATACAGGTTGCCACCGCTGTGTACAAATTGTGAGGCCCACTTTCGTAGGGAGACTCTTCCTCTTTTATCTAGGCTGGGAGGATAGATACCTTTCTGAAGCAGATTTAGGATATCAGTGTACCAAGGCTCGTGATCTGCTTCAGGGGCTGCATTTATTTTGAAACAGTATACCGGAGTGACCTTCTTCCCGACTATGAATGGCTGAACATTAGTTTCTGCGGGAATTTGGACTAGCAATGCCAAAGTAGCCAAGGCATCGACGAATTGATTTCTATCTCGTGGTAGATAATGGAACGAGATAGAGTCAAATCGGGCGGCAAGTGTTGTTAGTTTGTCATGGTAGAGTTGTAGCCGAGGATCCTGGGTTTTCCATCTCCCTTCGACTTGATTTATGATCAGGGCAGAGTCTCCATAGACTTCGACATCTTTGGCTCCCCTTTTGAGAGCTTTTTCTAGGCCAGCAATACAGGCTTCATATTTAGCCGTATTATTTGAACATTCGAATTCCAACCTTATAGCCAGCGGAGTATGAGAATCAGCCGGGTCGATGAGCAAGATTCCTATGCCTAAGCCTCTTTTATTTGCGGCTCTGTCAAAGAACATCTGCCAGTTGGTGTCATGGTCTGTGATTTTCAGGACACCTTCGTCTGGAAAGCCAGGCTCATTTGCATCTTCGGCCTTCAAGGGTAGATCGGCTAAGTGGTCTGCGATTACGCTCTCTTTGATAGATTTGAGTGTGACATAAGTTATGTCAAACTCGTTGAGAAGAAAGGACCACTTGGCCAGTCGGCTGGACAATGATGGCTTGCCAAATATGTACTTGATAGGGTCCATTCTGGATATGAGTTTGATGGACCTTCCTTGGAGATAGGTCTTGAGCCTTTGAGTGGCCCAGACTAGGCCGGTGCAGCTTTTCTCCAGCGCTGAATAGTTTAGCTCTCTTCCTTGCAGCTTCCTACTTATGAAGTATATAGCATTTTCAATGTAGGAATCTTCTTTCTCTTGGGCGAGCATAGCCCCTACTGTTAAGTATATGAGGAGAGGTTTATGTGTATGGGGTGGAGCTAGCACAGGGGTATTGGTAAGGTAGGCTTTTATTTTCTCGAAGGCTAGCTGGCACTTCTCGTCCCAGACTTGGTCAGTATTCTTTTTTAGGAGTTTGAAGAGGGGCTCACATGTGGTTGTCAGCTGTCTGATGAAGCGGCTGATGTACTGCAACTGGCCTAGGAAGCCTTTGACTTCGGTTGGAGTTTTTGGCCATGGCATCTCTAGGATAGCTTTGATTTTTGCTGGCTCGATCTCGATGCCCTGCTCGGTCACTAAGAATCCCAGGACCTTGCCTTTGGTAACCCCAAATGTGCATTTGGTGGGGTTAAGCTTCATTTGGTGCTTCCTTAACCTCTTGAAGAACTTTCGAAGGTCTTTGATATGGGCACCGTTGGAGTCACTGGAATGCACGATCATGTCATCAAAATAGACCTCCATTTCTTTGTGGATCATATCGTGGAAGAGGGTGGTGACAACCCTTTGATAAGTAGCCCCGACATTTTTCAGCCCAAATGGCATGACATTATAGCAATAAGTACCCCAGGGAGTAGTAAATGAAATCTTTTCCTGGTCTTTTGCTGCCATTTTGATTTGATTATAGCTCAGCATGCCGTCGACGAAGGATCAGACTTTGTGAGCAGCGACGGCGTCTACCACAATATCAATATTGGGTAGAAGGAAGTCATCTTTGGGCGATGCTTTGTTGAGGTGGTGGAAATCTACATAGATCCGGACCTTCCCGTTGGGCTTGGGAACGGTCACTATATTGGACAGCCAGATCGGGTATTCAACTACCTGAATGAAATTGACGCGCATCTGTTTCATGATTTCTTCTTTAACTTGTAGTGACCATTCTGGCTTGATGCGGCAGAGCTTTTGCTTGACTGGGCGAGCATCCGGATATATGGGGATCCGGTGTTCGACTATAGCTGGGTCTAGCCCGGGCATATCTTCGTAGGACCAGGCAAATATGTCCACGAACTTTTTGAGGAGATCAATGAGTGCTATTCTTTCAGAGCCTTAGAGGTAGTTACCGATTTTGACTTTTTTGATTTAATTGTCCAGCCCTAGATTGATAGTGGACAGGTCTTCAGTTGCTGCTGATGAATGATGCTGTTCCTGGTGCTCAACTGACTTTACAAGCTCAAGCAAATAATTTTTATCTTTTGGGTCCATTTCATTAAATGACTCATTATCATAATTATTATTATTTAATTTATCTTTTAATGTAGGTGCAACTAAGGAATAAGCAAAGACATCTAGATTATCATTAAAAGCAAACTGTACAACGTTTATTACATTATTGAGGACCTGGGGTTTGAGATCCTCAACTATAGGTAGCAGATCAGTAGATGACCAATCCGTAAAGCTAGGGGAAGGAATAGTGATAGTATATCCAAAGCGGTCCACTAGGTCTGCGGGCGTCAGTAGCGGGCCGGTCGTGGTATACCAGTTCTGCAGAGGCTTATCAGCAATAAGCTCAAACTCAACAGGGAGCTCTTTATAATAAGTGCCTCCATCTATCATACCCAAGAAGTTGTCTCCTTCAAATGCTTATCAGAAACTCCTTTATTGATCAATAGATTTTACAGCACCTTTATTCATGGCTATTTAGACTAACTTGCCCCCTTTAGACCTCCTTGGCTTGGTTTGTTTCAAAAATTTTCGTGTCTGCCACCGTGATTACCTCGTTATCAATGAGATCCTGAATTGCGTCTCTGAGGGTGTAGCACTTGTCGGTAAGATGACCGCTGTATCGGTGATACTCACAATATTGGGCATGATTCCAGGTAATAGGTAACGGTTTGGGTGGTCGGTAATTATCCATGGGTCTCAGTATCCCACGGGCCCACAGTGTCTGGAGTATTTCAGATCTTGGGGCAGGCAGGTCATCATAATGTCTTGGAATTGTTTCTTTTCGGCTTCTTGGCTTGGGCAAATGGCCAGATTGGGATTTGGTCAAGCAACTGGGTGGGGTTTTCTCTCTTGGATAATATTGTATTGGAATGGGATTGCCTGGACCTTGGCCCAATAGGGATTCCTTTTCTGGTATACAAATAATTCTTTTTAGATTCCCTGGGGTCATTTGCTGAAAATAGGTATCTGAGGGATCAAGAGGGAGATAATTCTTTTGGTCGTAATAGCAGGCATCCAGGTGAGGGATATCAAAGTTGATTTCTGGAGGATATGGATCAGAATTATGGGCACTGGAAATCATATTATTTTGGGCGAGGAAGTCATTATTTGGCTGGTGGCTGGCACTGGGTGGCTTTCTGGGGGCTTGGAAAAGGATATATTCTGAGGTATCTGGGCAATTTATTTCTAGGAAATGGGAAGTATTAGGGACGTGTTTTGGGATCTTGTCCTTTTGGGAGAAAACAGCAAGAGTTTCTGAAAAACCTGCCAGAAGATCATTTACTACCTGATTTATTATTTTTTCTGCATGGGCGTCCAGTTCTTTCCTTAGCCAAGCCTCAAGCCCAGGAGGAGGTGCGTACACAAGAGTTTCTTTTTCTGGTTCCCAGCTGTTCCAGTTGTTGCTAGCCTCTGCCATAGCTTGTTTATTCTTTGCCGCCATACTGCTCGGATGCATACCCTGCATGCGATTACGCCCTTGTCCGATCGATCGATACCCTCTGCTCTGATTTCTACACTACTTTCCCGTATCAACCGGCCAGTACTATCTCTACCTTTCCAAATTCGGACCAGGTTTCTGAGGAAAATGGTTTTGGAGGTATCAGAAGGCTGGCTGAAGGCTTTCTGGGCTTGGAATACAACGTGCCTTTATTAGTATATTTTATTATTATTTATTTTCCCTATAATTGACCGGATAAGCACCTGCTTTATTTTGACAGTCTCAGGACTTTTCCTGGAACAGTGGATTCTTTCTCCAGAGTATAGGACCAACGTACTCCACCTGCCTTTCGACTCCCTAGGACCGGACTGATCCCAGACGAAGAGCTTATACTCTTTCCAAGATCCACCATTCGAAACGGTCTAGGTCGAGCATCGGAGAATAATAAATCAGCCCCTGTTTTTTTTTAATTATTATTTTTTGTTTTTTTTTGTGCGCATTTATTTTCATTTTTTTTCTTTTTCTCTAACTTGCGCATTATATATATATATATATATATATATATATATATATATATATATATATATATATACTGACTTTTTATTTTTATATTTTTTGTGACTCACGATTCAAAGATGCAAAAACCGATTCGGTCAATGAAGTGTTAGAATCTATAGAATCTATATGCATTCTAGCGTTGACTCATGCAGGGGGTAGGCTGGCCACGGTGTAGGGTAACAGTTCGGAATATTCCTATATGCGTGCACGTGTGTGCGGTATCTAAAAAACAGTAAAGTCTTTATTCATTTACAGATATATATACAGAAAAATATAATAGATATGACATGTCTTGCTGTTACGTGTGGATTTTCTCGGCTTTTTAGTTTGAGCGCAAGCAAGCAAGCACATCACTTTAAGAAATAGAAAGAAAAGTGGGGAATCTATCTATCCCTATTAATTACAAATTTGGTCCTATGTCCCAAAAATAAAATGACAGAATGAATGCAAATATTTACAAGTTAAGCAGAATAATAAAAAAGAATAATAAATAGAAAGAAATAATAATACAGAGCCGAAAATAAAGCAATATTAAAAATAAAGCCCTGGCCCTTTTATTGTGCTGCCCGGAATTTATATATATATATATATATATAATTTTTTGAAAACCTTTTTTTTTTTCCAATTTTTGATTTTTTTACAATATTTTTAAATATACATGTAACAGTTATCGGAACGAAACTGCTGCAAGATGAAGGATCATATCCACAAATATAGACACGGATGTATAGAAACGCAATATTCAAATGCATAAATTAATATAACAAGCGTACTTTAGCCAGAAACAAATAAAAACAAAAAAGTTTTATTTTATGAGTCCAGCCCTCCATTTTATTTAAAATAAAACAACTCCCCAGCGGAGTCGCCATTGTGGGTTCCCGGGATGGTGCGCCCACGCCCCGCGTGCCCTCGGATAGGGGTGCGCGTACGTGCGGATGCGGGACATCCACTGCTCTCGTTCCATCCTCCCTTTTTTTAGGGGAAGACGAAATCAAAAGTGCGAGAGGAGTGCTGTCTATGATAGCGCGTTGGAATGCGCCTCGGTTGCCTTTAGTGGATTTTTGATCCAATATGGGAACTTTGGGTTTCCCGCATCAAGTTATCCCTTTTTTAGGGGATACCAGGATATGGGAATACATCACCCTTTCATTCTCATTTTCCCTTTTTTAGGGGAAAACAGAAAAGTGCAAAAAAGGATGTTGCGACGCCCCCACTATGGTTTTTATTAAAAATAGCCTTATGACCCATCTCGGATCACTATGGGAGCTTTGGGTTTCCCGCATCAAGTTATCCATTTTTTAGGGGATATCAGGATATGGGAATACACCACCCTTTCATTCCCATTTTCCATTTTTTAGGGGAAAACGGAAAACTGCAAGAAAGGAGTGCTGCGAGGCCCCACTGGATCCAAAAAGTTTTAGAGTCGCCATCTTTATTTTAAGGCAAAAATAAAGCAAAATCAGAAAAAAGAAAACCAGAGATAGAAAACGGGTTCGGAGGCTAAGTTACGAGTTGGGAAGGTGCTAGGCACCCAACTCGCCCTTTCGGTCTCAAAATAGTTTTTGGCTAAAGTATGCTTATTGTTATATTTATTTAGCAAATAAATAAAGTATTAAAAGACAGGAAAATAAAACAAATACATCCGTGGCTACATTATTTACGGACTTGCAGCCATTTCCTTACAATAATTACAAATATATTTAAACATATTTGGCCATTATAATGGCTCTTTTACATACTATTTTCTAATCTAATCCGGACAGCACAACGGCTTATATTAGCTACATTGGGCCGGATTTTAAATAATAACTTTATAAATAATAAAAAGAAAACGCCCTTAAAGGCTATTACCTTTTAGAGCGGAGTGTGATCGCTCTGTCCTTCAGGGAGAGGGAGTCTTTTGTTGTTGTTGTTGTGATACGGGCAGAATGACTGCTTATTTCTGGATGACTTTGGCTCGCTCGCTTGGGCAGAATGACGGCTTATTTATGGTGGTTTTGGCTCGCTCACTCGGGCAGAATGACGGCTTATATAGGGTGGTTTTGGCCTTTTAAATTGGGCAGAGAAACTGCTCTTTCCACGATTTTCAGACCGGAGAAGTAGGGTGGAAACCTAGCTGGGGGGCTAAGGCTCACTTCTATTAGTGGGTTTTAAGTTTGGAGGAGTTTTGGCGAGGTTTCGAGGCTTTGGGTGGATTACTCACTGTCTCTGTTCTTTCAGCGTAACGAGAACGCAGAAAGCTTGAGGAAGGAATTCTGCTTCTGAAGGTTGACCCCGAGGCCTCTATTTATAGCATGGGATGAGGACTTATCGGGGAATAAATCTTCCTCCTTCGTGCATCAGTGCCTTGTACAATTCACGGAAGAAATGATACATTACGGCAAACTGTAGCACACTGTAGCACCATCCTGGCGCCACCCACATGTGTTCCTGGCGCCACTCCCATACTTTGTGTGGGTGGTGCCACTCCAAGCTTCTTAGTTTCAAATTTGACACTTTGACCCCTGCATTTCACTGTTTTGCGCATCCTGCTTTGTCCTTTTGCATTTTCATCCCTGTAACTTGACATTTGTTAATGTTTTAACACGTCTTGATATTTTATGTCATGTTACATACCAGGGGTACGAAATTGGGGTGTCTACACATATTCAACTCCTTCTGTGTGAAAAGGTATTTCAAACTCTTGTGATCGGTGAACACCTCAAACTTCGCTCCATAAGATAGTGCTTCCATTTGTGAAGCGCAAAAATAATAGCTGCTAACTTAAGATCATGTGTCGGATAATTCTGCTCGTATGGTGACAACTTCCTAAAATCATAAGCAATAACCTTTACGTTTTGCATGAGTACACAACCTAAGCCTTCTAATGAAGCGTCGCTATAAATAACATAGTTCTCGGAACCACTAGGTAATGCAAGAATATGAGTTGTAGTCAATTTCCTCTTCAATTCCTGAAAACTGGTCTCACACTTGTAACTCCAAATAAAAGTAGACTTCTTTTGAGTTAAATTCGTCATATGAGTAGTAATCTTGGTAAATCCCTTAATGAACCTACAGTTATAACCTGCCTAGCCCAAGAAACTACGGACTTCGATCACCGTACTAGGAGTCTTCCACTTAGTCATAACCTCAACCTTAGATGGATCTACCGCGATGCTATCACTAGATACAACATGCCTAAGGAAATCAACCTGATCAAGCCAAAAGCATACTTGCTAAACTTAGCGAAAAGTTACTTCTTCCTCAAGATGGAAAGAACCATTCTCAAATGATTCTTATGCTCCTCTCGTGACTTTGAGTACACGAGGATGTCATTGATGAACACTACTACAAAACAATCAAGGTACTCGTGAAACACCCTATTCATCAAGTCCATGAAAATGGTAGGCGCATTTGTCAAACTTGCCCGCGCTACTTGAGAAAGCGGGCAAGTTTCAAAAATTCAAGCGCGTGGAATACGCTCGACCTCATTTGTGGACTAAAAAAATATGTTAACAGAGTCGCCACCTCTATTTTAGGGTCAAAACACAAAAAACCAAAACTACCAGAATGTAAGGGTTCAGAGGCTAATTTACGAGTTGGGAAGGGGTTAGGCACCCAACTCGCCATTTCGGTCTCAAAATAGGTTTTTAGCTAAATATGTTCTTTTTATAAATTTAATTTAAATAAAGCATTTAAATATAGGTTTTTAGAGTTACAAATAGAGTATATGAAATTTAGGCTATAATAACGACTTTGTTTTATAATTATTTATAACGCAAATTTTACCAGCATAACGACTTATTTTATGATATATTACTACTCCAATAATATTATTCTAAATGAAAATAATAATAACTTTGGGTACATACCTCTTGAAGCGTGAGGGTTTATACTTGGAACGTGTGCTCAGTCTGTCCTTCTAGGAGAGAGAGTCTTTTTGTTGTTGAAATTTGGGCAGCATAGCTGCTTGTTTTCGTTGATTTTCACCTCGGAATCCAGGCGGCACAACTGCTTGTATATATCTGAAACGTCTTGATGTCGAGTCTGAAACCGGGCAACGTAACTGCTTGATTTGGCTTGATATTGTGTCTGAAATTGGGCAGAATAACTACTGCATTTGTGGTTTTTTGGAGCCGGTATTTAGGGCGAGAACCTAATTGATTAACTAGGTTTCTTTTGGCCGGTGAGTATAAGTGTTTAGGAAAGATTTTGACAGCTTAACAGCACTTTGAGATTTCTCACTGTAAACTCTCTGCGTATAAATTTCCTCCGTTGTGAACTCTCCGTTTTTTGCACTGAGCGGAGGTATGTATTTATAGGTTGAAAAAACTTAACCGTGAAGGTAAGTAGCAGATATTTTATGTTGTGCTTTAATATGTTGTACCCTGTGCTGAAAGGGTTGTACCAAAGAAGGAAACAGAAGACCCCAAAGCAAAAGTTAGCGCCCCCTACTACAATTTAGGGCGCAGCGCCCAAAATTTTAATAAGTTGCGCCATGTTTTGTTCTTGCCTCCAAAATGGCCACTTTACCCCCCTGCTGTTCTTTGTTTGTTTGTTTTCTTTCTTGTTTCTTCCTTTGACACTTTGAACCCTCTAAAAGTTAACGTTCATTAGTCCTTTTGACTAGATTTAACATTTTATAAAATATCTCAAATAGGGGTACGAAATTGGGGTGTCTGCAGAGCCCCTCAACGATGGAGTTTATGGGTAAACCAAAATTTTACCTGTAAACGATTATCGTTGTTAAAAATAGACTCCCTAATTTTGAGAAAATCATAACTAGGAAGAAATTAAAACACAACAGTTTATGATGCAACAGGTGATGATGCAACATATCATGTGATCATGCTTTTATGCTATGGTGGTCAGACCTATTAGGGATAGGCTGTCTACGCATCTTTATACAAGGAATCAGACCCGATTGAAGCTCATCACTAGAGATATCTGGTAAAGATTGCATTTCTAGGGCAAAGCCCTTACAAAAACACGATGGTGGGACACATGATAAAGATCGTATTTCTAGGTCAAGGCCCTTACAGAAACACGAAGGTGGGACACATTGGCAAAGATCGTATCTCTTGGCAAAACCCTAGCAACACACGATGGTGGGACAAATGATAAAGGTACATGTAAGCATTTTGATGTGGGAATATGCAATCATTTTTGCACGGGAGCATGGAATCATTTTGGCATGGGAGCATGGAAATATCCTAACATGAAAGGCATGCAAGCATTTTATGCATGGAAGGCATGGAATCAACTTGGCATGGGAGCATGGAAGTATCCTAACATGGAAGGCATGCAAGCATTTTATGCATAGAAGGCATGGAATCAATTTGGCATGGGAGCATGGAAATATCCTAACATGGAAGGCATACAAGCATTTTATGCATGGAAGGCATGGAATCAATCTCTGTGGAAACATGTAAACATATCGCAATGCTAATAATTACGTTGTTATGGTCGTGCCTACCGTAATAGGTTGCCTACGTATCCTTATAAAGGAATCAGACCAAACGTAGTTCGGTTCTGCTGGGGAACATGAAATGGAGCAAGGCATATGAAATGAATTTTTTTTAATATAGATCTCATTCCTAGGGCATTGCCTAGCAAAACATGATGATGAAAACATAGAAGCATGTAAGCATTCTTTCTAAACAGGCATGCATATATCTGTGCTGTGATGGTCGTGCCTACCGAAGTAGGTTACCTACGTATGTATCCCTTTCGGGAATCAGACCAAACGTAGTTTGGCTCTAAGCCGAAACAATGTAAGTGTAGATGCTAGAAAAACATGTGATATGGAAACATGCGAACATTTAGTATGAGAACATGCGATAGGGAAACATGTAAACATTTGATATGAGAACATGCAAACATATTATGATGCACATAGATGTGTTGTGATGGTTGTGCCTACTGAAATAGACTGCCTACGTATCCCTTTCGGGAATCAGACCAAACATAGTTCGGTTTAGACCGAACAATTTGTGAGAAATCATTTATGATAATATGATAATTCCCACAACCCGGGATCTGCATCCCTTTCGTGGAAGATGATAAAAAAAATAGAGAATTTTGCAAGTATGAGATCATGAAATGCATGTGACTGATAAAAGAACATACATATACTCTGTTTTCGCTTGAAGGATAGTATTCTGCTGAGGATATCGTTGAGCTGCTGGACATTGGATGATCGGCTGTTAACTTTGTTGAAGAACTTCCATTTCTGTTAAGTCTCCGTTAAGCTTGACGGACCAATTCACAATTTGGGTAAACTAGGGGTTTTAGTTGCTGGTTTTGGGCTTTTGAAGGGAAGGGAAGGAAACTTCCCTCCCTTATTACTTGAAGTTACGGGGAGAAGACAGCAACAAGTCTGGAAACATATCTGGGTTCCTCGATTGCCGACGAAATTCTTCTTCTTCATTTTTCTTCATTTTTTTCAACTTTCTCACTTAAATCAATTTACGTGGTTCATAAGATGGCTTCTTCTTCACCATCTAGGAATGGAAAAGCTCCTCTTCAACCAGAATCAGGCCAAGGATGCCAGAAAACTCCTCCTTTAGCACGTAATGTTGTCCGATATTGGCGTTCAAACAACGGTTGAGGCAACATTTATCGAGATCGACATACCCATGTAGCGAATCTTCCTAATCCCGCTGTAAGTTTAAATTTTCTCAAATCCACTTTGTTTAATTTTGGATTCTTGGATGATTTGGAATTTTGTGTTAATTTTGGAATATATATATATATATATATATATATATATATATATATATATATATATATATATATATATATATATATATATATATATATATTGGTTTTGTTTTTTTTTTCTTTTTATATATATATTTTTTGTTAGTATGTATGAATGATGTACACTAAAATGATGCATTAGCATGAAAGTATATGCCTGCAAAAAAAATGAAATTGTGCTATTTTAGTTGTGGCGCATGCCTATTTTGACTATATTTTTGGATATGTAAACATGTTATCTTAGTAAAATAAAACATAGTCATGTGAATTGATGCATAAAGATAAAATGCCATTGACTTACTTTTTCAGGGAGACATATTTTATGCACATAATTCTTGTCGCAAGTGGTTAAAAACACGTACACTAAGTTTTTAATAAAATGACCCAATGAATGGCAAAATATGACTTTCATGCTCGGGAAGAAAAGAAAAAAAAATGTTTCTGGGACATTTCTATTCATCAGATGCCAAGGAAATGGGCTTAAGCCCGAATTAAAATGCATATATATATATATATATTTCCAAGACAAATGTACATATGGATTTATAGAATGATAGATAATCACATGAATCATGCATGAGGAAAAAGAAATATATCACTTGTTATTTGTTTTTTCTTCTTCCTAGAGATAAATATGAACATGTATGGACTTGCAAATAATATGACATAGAGCATATATACACAAATTAATAGAATGGCATAATAAAGTGAATTAAAAATATTATAATTCTATTTTTTGGTTTTTTTTTTTTTTGTGTTTTGTGTTCTTTTGGCTTTTTGATTTTGGTGTTCATTTATTTATTTGCGATAAATAAATATTGTTGTTGGATTTTTGTTGCTTTTCAAGCGCGAGAATCAAACACACGACTTCGGGCTAGTACAGAGAACCTAGCCGTAATTTATGATTCGCCTCCGGCGCAAGCGAGGGCTTTGGTGGAGCAAACTGGTTTGACGACGTTCATGCGAGCTGTAGGAAAGTTCCGTAACTATCTGTCTATTCACGAGGTCTTGAGGGAATAATGGTAGGATACCACCCATACTTTCCATTTTAACTCGGAGAAGTCACCATGACCCTTTGCAATTTCTTTGCCATTAACGGCATTCCAACTGGAGTTGGTAGGAATTTGACCCCAGATTACAACCTCTGTCATCATCATGCAGTGGTTGAAGACTTGTTGGGCTTTGCGCCGGAGTACAAGAGTACTGACGAGATACGCATTCTCAGTGTGAAGGCCTAGCTTGAAGATAATGCTAGGCTCGTAGATGATAATGACTATGAGGTCGTGACGCGTGTGGCTAGGGCATTTTTATTCTTCTTTTTAGGGATGTCCATTTTTGCGAATTCGTCTACCACTCTGCGGGTATCCATCCGGGGTTGTCTCCGTGATTTATTCTAGGTATCTGAATTTGATTGGGGACATGCGGGCCTAGCCGAACTTTATTCTTCAATGGATCACTCTTGTCGTAATGACTCTCCCAACCTTAATGGTTTCTCTCTTGCTTGGGAGGTAACTTGCTTGATTTAATTATTCATGCCCTTGGATGCATATTAGCTAAAATATATGCATCATGTAATTCTTTCCATCTTTTCTTTCTGTAGTTCCGGATCTTATACCCAACCGGTATCAATGCCTGGCGCGGTATATAGTTCTTCCTAAGGCATTTCCTATTATGCCCTACACCGAGTTCTTGAGGATGGTACTTCATCCTATCCTTGCTGCAGCTAGACGTGCATCTGATGTCGTAGATAGGCCTGGCCCCTCACATTTTGTCCCTAATGATTCTAAAAATGACCGTTATGTTCCTGCTGGGGAATTTACTAGTGCTGGTTATTCTTGGTAGGGTAGTTATGTCGAGGAAGCAGTGCCTGATGCCGATGTTCCTGAGTCGCACCAGATTCCAGTTAGGGCAGGCGTGGCTTATTATTTATCTTCTTCTCTTTTTATTTCCTCGCACTTGTCATTATTTTCCTTCTTTTTGAAATGATATCATTGCTCTCAACAGGTGGACATTCCATCATACTATAAAGCGGTAAAAGGTTTCTTCGGCCTTGCTAAATTATATCAGCGGGCGATGGATGAACTCTCATGCCGAGGCAACGATGCTGTCAGTCGGGCCAGACGCTGAGACGATGATGATGATGATGATGATGATGATGATGATGATGATGATGATGATGATGATGATTAGGCCGGCAGTTCGGGTGGTACCAAGATAAGAGCAAGAGAACACAGGGCCCGGTGGATCAGGTCCCAAAGTTAGGGGTGGAGCCTTTGCGACAGGTAGATCAACACGGGCTCAATAGTCTTCTTCTTTTTTTCTTAATTAATTTATTGTTTTGATTTGTAATTGTAATATTATTTATACTTAAATGCAAAATTTTATTTAGCGATGCATAAATGTTTTCTATTATTCTTAGCGATGCATAAAAAAGAAAATGTACCATTTATTATAAAGACACACTGTACTTAGAATGATTTTTTGGGGGATACATTTCTGGAGAAATTTAAATTCGGCGGCCTTCGCTTGCGGGGACAGAATTTGCAGCCGCCTCTCTTTTCCCTTGGCTTCTTTCCTTCATGCCAAATGTCCCGTGAATGCTAAAGAGGTAGACTTCTGCTTAGAAACTCGTATGTGGCCAGACATGAGCAGGGTACACAACTACTGGGAAATACCGAGACAAACCAGGATACCAGATGGTGTTCGAAAGAAATCGGGAAGAGCCTAGGGCAGAAATGGGTGCTGCCCTCAGCAATTATGGGCGCGATGCCCAGAATAGTAGGTGGGGGCACCCATTTTTATTTTTTTGGTATTTTCCGTGGGCTGCTGTTGATGCACTGTTTACGTATTGCATGTTTCTCTGATTTTTCAACTATAAAAGGAAGATCGGTCTTCGATGCTGATCACACTTGCATCTTTGCAGAAACCGACTTCTCTCTTTAATATATTCATCCCGATTGTTTATGTCTTCTCAAATTAGATATATCTATAGGTTTGTTATATCCAAGAGTTGTCCCTCTTTCGGCCCTTTCTCCAGTTTTTCCCCAAACTAGATACTGACCCTATTCTGCTCATTTTATTCTTTGTAATTGCTAATATGGGAGAGCCTATCAACACTTATTTAAATGCCGAGCTACATGAAAATAACCTCAATCATTGGGTAATCTTTTTGCACGAGGAGGAGAAAGAATGGTTTGATCATGTTTATGGCTTTCGTTGTGCTTTAGCATGTTGAGGGCTTCATGTGAAGTGGGACATGCTAAGGGTTGCATCCAGATTCTGGTCTATCCATTGCCATTTGTTCGATTTTTCTCTGAACGATATGTGCCCAACATTTGAGGAGTTCTATGCCATGGTGGGCATGCCAACTACCATACCAATTGTCGTGCGTCCATGCGGCGAACTGCTTTCATGGCCATTAGGGAGCTATTTGGTTCCGCCCGGGAGGGGACCCCTGGTTTCTTCAATGAGACCTGCTTCGATTTAGCCATTTTACCGGCCCTTTATTCTGACTACAAAGATGAGCCCGTCTATTCCAGATGGAGGTTCACGACCCTTTTCTTGTGTATGCTGGGGAAGTACATCTTGGTGAACCAACCGGAGACTATTGATGCTCGTGCGATCTATCTGGTGATACGAGCCCGGAACCGATGGGTAAACCTTATTCTTGTTATTTTGGCCGCAATGCCACATGGCTTGGATGCTTATTCCATGGGGGAGGAAGTTTTTTCGTCTGGCAACCCCATGCTACTACATATGTGGTTGGAAGAGTACTTCAACCGTATCATGTCTTCTGTTCTGGTAGGGGGGATGTACGCACCTGTTGGTTATGGGGCCCGAGGAAATTACCGAAATAACCTCTTGACTGAACGACACTGGGTTGAGAATTTTGTGCACGTTGTTTCCCTAGACATTGTGTAGGTTTTCAGCGATTAGATAATTAGAGACTTCTATTTGTTCACCGGAGCTTATACCCAAGTTGTACTCGCTGGCCTTCATCAAACCACTTTCTATCTGCCATACCGGATTCTTCGTCAATTTTGTAGGGAGAAGATTATACCCAATGAGAATCGCCCATTGATGGAGATGGTGGTTCTGGAGGGGAACATTGGTGCGAACATCCGACAATTATGGAGAGATGACCATCCTTTGCGAGCTACAACCAATACTTTCTCGGAGAATATGTTTTTGTCTCATGCTTATCTAACATGGAAACTTCTGGCTGCCGAAGGTCATTCCCAGGTTAGCCGACGTATTCTTAGGGAAATTTTGGGAAGCTGGATCCCTAGTGGTATAGATGTTCGACTCATGGAGATTAGTGATGATTTGGAGAGTTTTGGCTTAGTAGTTCCTCCAGCCTTACAACAGGAGTATCAGCGAGTGTATAGCCTTGGAGCACAGATGGAAAATGTCCCTAATGAGGTGGGGCCCAGTAATGTTCCTCCCCGATTGAGTAATGTAGGGAGACGGATCAACGCCAAATGAAGTGATGCTGCTGGCCTAAGTAATCCTAGCAGAGGAAGTAATGCTCAGCGTGGGGATGTTGCTGGCCCGAGTAATATTGTTGTACTGGATAATGGTGATGCTGATGATGAAGAGAGTTCAGAGGGCTCTCATCCTGATGACGTTATGGCATCTACTGCACCTCGGAGGAGTGTGTGGGCCTGATTAGGATGTCAGAGACATTGAAGAGGATGGCCGTTGGAGTGGGAGGGGTTAATGACCCTTTTTGAAGTTTTTTGGCATTTAGGAGGCATCTTTGGGGTGGTTAATGACTACCTCAATGTCCTAGACGCGCATTCCTTGGTTATATTTATGGACCTTCATAATATTATGTTTTTGTTGTTTTAAATATTTATTAGCTTTGTATTGGTTTTTCATTTGTTGGCCAAGAACAAAATGTAATCCTCTTGTTGTAATATAATGAACTTTCCCGTACTTTTATACATATTCGACCACACCCGAAGGCTGCCTACGTTCCTCAGTGCTGAGGCCCAAGTCGACGTAGTTCTTCCCTTGAGGGAAGACTTTTGTTGGGGACTTGTTTTCTGTTATGCTGTAGACTGTTTACTGTAGACCATATGCTGGAGGCAGTTCTCTCTTCTTCTCCTGAATTTTCTTTTGTTGTGCTCTACCTTTTGACTAGGCCGCCCTTTTGGGGTTTTCAACCTAGCGAGCCCTTATCTCTCCTTGTATATTCTTTTTTTTTTTTTTTGCAATTCTCTAACTTTTGCCTAGACCGCCCTTTCGGGTTTTCAATCTAGCGAGTTGAAGAGGGAAAGAGTAACTTGATCACTTAGGCACGTCGTGACCTATTCATAATACCGCTTGAGCCTTTCCATGTTGAAGGGCTGAACGAGATCTTCTCCCTCTTAATTAGTATGGAGATGCCTCCTGACTGTATCTGTCTAATGACGTATGGTCCCATCCATGGCGATTTCCATTTTCCCCTATTGTCCACATAACTAGGAGGCTTTTCACGGAGTACCAAATCTCCTACTTGAATACTTCGGCCTTTGACCTTTTTGTTGAAAGCTCGAGGTATTAGTTTTTGGTATGCTCGAGTGTGCTCTAATGCTAGTAATCTTCGTTCATCTAACTGGGCTAATTCATCGTAGCGCTGCTTGATCCAATCAACCTCGGCTATATCTGCTTCCATCATCACTCTCAATGATATGACCTTAATTTTAATGGGCAATATTGCTTCCATGCCATACGCTAAAGAATACTTCGTAGCCCTTGTAGGTGTGCGAACTGACGTGCGATAGCCCCAGTGCTAACGACAACCTTTCAGGCCAGACTCTTCCTGTTTCAGCCATCTCTCTGATAATTTTTTCTAATGTCTCGTTGTCTTCCTCGACGGCATCGTTGGCCTGTGGTCGGTATGGGGAGGACTTATGTTGTTGCACTTTGAATTCATAGAGCAGTCAGTTTACTTCTCCCTCGAAGTGTGTACGATTATCAAAGATCATTTCAAAAGGCACTCCGTAACGATATATGATATTTGCTTTGATAAACTCGGATAGTTTCATGGCATTCAGCACTTTGTAGGAAACAACTTCTATCAATTTTTTAAAGTAGTCAACAGTTATTAGGATATACTCGTGGCCATTTGATCATTTTGGGTGAACCTGACCTATGAGGTCAATTCCCCATGTTGAGAAGGGCCAAGAAGCTGTGGAGTTGTATAATATATGTGGGGGAACATGTTGTAGATTGGCGAAGTGCTGGCATTTGTAATAGTGACGCACCCACCGAATACAGCTGTTTCTAGCGTACTTCAACAGTACTCTTGTCAAATTTCTTTCTTTGAAAGCATATGCTCATTCATGTATGGCCCACAAGTACCACTATGTAGTTGGTCCATGACTCGTTTTGCCTTGGCCTAATCTATGCATAGCAGATTCAATCCTTGGTAATGCCTTTTATACAGGCTACATCCGCTGATCACAAATTGCGATGCCCATCTTTGTAGAGAGATCTTTCCGCTTTTGTCTAAATTTGTTGGATAGTATCCTTTCTTGAGCAGATTCCATATGTCTAAGTACCAGGGCTCATTGTCTTTGTTGAGAGTTGTATTAATTGCAAAACAGTAGGCAAGAGTTATTTTCTTCCCGACCACAAATGGTTGAATGTTGATCTCTGCTAGAACTTTGACCAATGAAGCTAATGTCGCTAGAGCATCGGCAAATTGATTTCTATCTCGCGGCAAATAATGGAAAGAAATATCATCAAACTCTTTTGTTAAAGCTATCAATCGAGCATGATATAATTGTAGCCGAGGATCTTGTGTTTTCCATTTCCCCTCGATTTGATTTATAATCAAAGCAGGATAACCAAACACTTCTAATTCCTTCGCTCCTCTTTGAAGAGCCTCTTCTAGACCGACGATGCAAGCTTCGTACTCGGTAGTGTTGTTTGAACATTCAAACTCCAATCTTATGGCCAAAGGAGTATGAGAATCAGCTGGATCAATTAGCAGTATTCCTATGCCGAAACCTCATTAGTTGGCAGCCCCATCAAAGAACATTTGCCACTTGGTGGCATGATCTCTACTTTCAAGGACACCTTCATCTGGGAAACCTGGTTCTTTAGCATCTTCTGATTCTAATGGTAAATCATCTAGTTAATCTGCGATCGCACTTCCTTTGACAGATTTGCTTATAATGTATGTAATGTAAAACTCATTGTGTAAGAATGACCATTTAGCCAATCGGTTAGAGAGTGACGACTTGCCGAAGATGTATATCATTGGGTCCATTCTAGAGATTACTTTGATGGTCTGAGCTTGCAGGTAGGTCTTGAGTCTCTGTGTTGCCCATACCAGACCAGTACAACTTATCTCTAAGGTTGAGTAGTTGAGCTCACTGCCTTGTAGCTTTATGCTTATGAAATAAATGTCATTTTCGGCATAGGAATCTTCCTTTTCTTGTGCAAACGTAGCCCCAACTGCAGTGTCTATGACAGTGAGGTATAGCTGGAGAGGTTTGTAAATATGAGGAGGAGCTAGCACTGGCGGGCTAACAAGCTATTCTTTGACTTTTTCAAAAGCAAGTTGGCATTCTTTATCCCATACCCGGTCAGTTTCCTTTTTCAGAAGCTTGAATAATGGCTCAAACATGAATGTCAGCTGCCTAATGAAGCGACTGATATATTGTAGTCGACCCAGGAAACCTTAACCTTTATTGGAATCCTTGGCTATGGCATGTCTATGATAGCTTTCACTTTTGCAGGTTCTATTTCAATTCCCTGCTCGGTTACCATAAACCCTAAGACTCTGCCTTTGGTGACCCCAAATGTGCACTTTGTTGGGTTGAGCTTCATTTGATGTTTCCTTAACCTTTCGAAGAATTTTCGAAGGTCTTTGATGTGGGTGCCATTTGCATCGTCAGAATGAATAATCATATCATCTACGCATACCTCGACTTCCTTATGTATCATGTCGTAGAAGAGAGTAGTTATAGCTCTTTGATAAGTAGCCCCAACATTCTTTAACCAAATGGCATTACAGTGTAGCAATATATCCCCAGGGAGTGATGAATGAAGTTTTTTCCTGATCCTCTACTGCCATTTTGATTTGGTTATAGCCCAGTATGTCATCTTCGAAGGATCTTACTTTGTGAGAAGCTATATCGTTTACCACAATATCAATGTTCGGTAGAGGGAAGTCATCTTTGGGAGATGCTTTGTTGAGTTCATGGAAGTCTACGCAGATCCGAACCTTTCCATTAGGTTTCGGTACTGTCACTATGTTTGATAGCAAGATCGGGTATTCAACAACCTGAATAAATTTGACGTGTAGTTGTTTCATGATTTCTTCTTTCACTTTTAATGACCATTCTGGCTTAATTCTACGGAGCTTCTGCTTCACTGGCTTAGCATCAGAGTAGGTACGAATCTGATGCTTTACAATCGATGGATCCAACCTAGGCATGTCTTCGTAAGACCATGCGAAGACATTTGAAAACTATTTGAGTAGACTGATCAATGCTGCTCTTTCTGCCCCTTGAAGATAACTGCCAATCTTGACCTCTTTGTTCTCAATGTTCAGCCCCAGATTGATAGTGGACAAGTCTTCTTCTGATGCTGCTGATCTGTTCTCCTCTCGTTGCTTGACCAACTTTGTGAGCTCAATTAAATATTCTTTATCTTTTTGGTCCATTTTGCTAAATAACTCATTATTAACTGGTTCTATTATGTTTTCATTTAATTTGTTTTTTAAGGCAGGTACAACCAAGGAATACACGAAGACATCGAGATTTTCATTATTAACCAGGGTTACATGGTTGGCTATTTTATTGAGGTCCTGGGGATTAAGGTCCTCAATTTTATGAAGCGGGCTGGTAGGTGACCAATCCGAGGAAAAGGGAGAAGCTGGGGGAAGGGTGTATCCGAAGCGATCCACCAAGTTTGTTGTTGTCAGGAGTGGTCCAGTAGTTGTGTACCAATTTTGTAATGTGCTATCAGCAATAGCCACAAATTCAGCCGGGTGCTCTTCATGGCTAGTGCCTCTGTCAATCATACCCAAAAAACTATCCCCCATAAAGTCACTTCCGAACAAGGCCAAGGCACAGTCATCTTGGTCTATAGTCTAGGTGTTCTCAATTGTCACAATCTTGCATGCAGTGCTGCGGGGTTCCAGGATAACCTTTTCCATTTCGCTGGTGGCGGGACTTATATCTTCGAATATCTCCCAACCATAGCATCTTTCACCGTTTCGATCTATCCACGGTTCTAGAAACATGAGATAGATAGTTGTTTCACCCTTCTTCAGAAAGTATCCATTCTGGGTCTTTCTGTATGGCTGTAGAGGAGGATCCTTGTAAGTCCGCCTTTCACGTTCTGCCTTATTCTTTTCACGCTTTTCTCTCATGACAGCTTCTAACTCGGCTGGTGTAGGATTGTATCCTAAACCAAATGAAGGAATACATTCTTTAATCTCCTCTTGGATTAAATTGATAAGACCCAGCTGATTTCTGCCAAGACTCAAACAAGGCATGCAGTTCATTTTTCGGAGCATGTTTAGTGGAACCATTTCCCCGAAGGTAGTGGTTTTCTTTCCAGTAATATCCGTCTCTCACCTGTATTCAATTGCGTTGACCTTGGCCTGGGGGATGACTTCAAAGCCACATAGGAAGATATCAGTGTCATCATGCTCTATCTCGAGGATCGGGATATCCTTGTTTTCCTTGTTTTCGTTGATTTTATCAGCAAGTATGATCATCGTGAATGAACTCGACATGTTGGTGTAGTGAAGAAGCAACCCCTTTCATGCCATGGATCCATGGATGTCCCAACAATGAACTGAAGGTGGCAAGAATAACTAGGACGTGCAACTCAATTGGCCTAGTGAGCATGCCAATTGTCATCATCAAAGTTATCACTCCTTGGACACACCGGCTTGTGTTGTCATAAGCCCTTACTGTCCGTGATGATGGATTATTCACAACATTAGGCCTGGGTGAGGTTTCCCGATGACCTTATCATCGATGAGGTTTTAGATGGCACTCTTGAGTTTATATCATTTGTCAGTAGGATGGTATTCACAGGACTAGGAGTGATCCCATGTGTAAGGTAGAGGATTTGGGGGCTTGTAGTTCTCTAATGGATTTAAAACCCCTTGTGTTATCAACTCTTACAATATTAAGGACATAGGAGCATGCAGCTCATCATAGTGCATGTCATTTCCTTTATAAGGGCCTCTGAAACTTCTATTGGGACCATTATTTCCACAAACTGTATTGATGGATCTATCTGCTCCATAAGACCATGGTACGCTACCATAGGTTTGAGTAGGAAAGTTGTTTGGGATGTTTCCAAGCATGTTGACATCTTCCCCTGATGCTGCTACTTTTCCTTTGGAGTAACGGAATGAACTAGGAGGTGTATCGAATTTTAAATACCCAGTGCATATATCGTTCTTGATACGAATTCCTACTTCCACTATGGCACTGAAGTTGCCATAAGGGAGATACCTCATGTGTTCTAGATAGAGTGGTTGGAGATTATTTATGAACATCGTTCCTAATTCAGTCGGATAGGGTCTGTCTAGTGTCTGGGCAATTTTCCTTTTCCACCTGGCTGCAAAATTTGCACAGGTTTCCTTTTCGCTTTGGGTACATGCCTCAAGTTCCCTTTTGTTCTAAGAGCTACTGCTGTCTTTGTACCTCTTTTGGAATTCTTCAGTTATTTGATCCCAAGTACCCATAGTACTATTGTCTGCTAACATTAACCATTGTTTTGCTGCCCCCACTAAAGTTAGATGGAAATTGGAAGCCATAACCTCGAAGCTAGCTCCTCTTGACTGCATTACTGTGGAGTAAGACTTTAGGTGGGGGATAGGACAACCAATCCCATCAAATTTTTCTATGTCAGGCATATTAAATTTTGATGGCAACATAGCAGAAGGTTGTAGTGTTAATGGCCGTGTAGAAAATTCTCCTTTGTTAAGAACCTTGAGAATTAGTTCTTTGAGGTTCTCAACATGTGTCTCCACTTTTGCGAGGGGTGGAGCCGGAGTATGGTATATATTTGTGGGATTTGCTGTAGCTAGGTTTATTCCTGAGACCTGTTGAGGCATTTGGTAAGCATTTTGAGGAGGTGTGATATTTGCAGCTTTTGCCTGACGACCAAAATCATTAAATGGTAGATAAGTCGTCACTTGTCTCTGCTGGACATAGTTTCTGGGGTCCATATGTGGGTTATTCTGGAGTGGATTGGTGATGGGAAATGGAAGCCCACTTGTATTTTGAGGCATACTGGTGTTTGGGAAAGGGTAACCCTGGTTTGGAAAGTAAGGTTTAAGATTTTGGTAGTAGGAATTTGGTGGGAAATTGGTTGTTGGGACGCTGGTATTTGGTGGAGGATTAGTGTTTGGCTGAGGGTTAGTGTTTAGGGGAGCATTCGAAGTTGATGCTTCATGAGGTGTTGCAGGAAAAACGATCTTTCCACATTGGGTGTCAGGTTTTGCATGAGATTCGTTATCTGGCCCATTAGGCGATCGACCTGTGCACCCAGATTTTGGTCTAACCACTGTTGTATGCCCGGAGTAAGAGTGTACCCTGGAGCCCCAGTCTTAGTACCCATAGTAGCCTATTCATTTTCGGTAGCTATTTTACTCAAATCTGTTTTCTCTAAATTGGTCTTTATACTCTCTGACCTATCCTTTTTACTTGTACCCTGTATCAAACGACCAGTACTATCTCTTCCTTTCCAAATTTGGGCCAGGTTTCTGAGAGACAAGTTTGAAGGTAGTATAAGAAGGCAAGGTTCTAGGAACTTTGGTTCAAGTACAGTGTGCTTTTATAATTAACTTTGTTTATTCCTAAAATTGATTGGACAAGCATCTGCTTTGTTTTGACAGTCTGAGGCTTTTCTCTGGAATAATGGATTCTTTCTCCATAGTATAGAACCTTCGTATTCCACCTGACTTTCGACTTCCCAAAATTGGACAGATCTCAGGTGAAGGGTCTATACTCTTTCTGGGATCCACCACTCAAATGGTCTAGGAAATACCATCAAAGTTTTTGATCAATCCCCATGCATACATTTTTTATTCATTTAAATATATTTTTACACCGTGGATTGGTCACTAATTTTGAGGTATAAAAACCGATCGGTCCATGAATTGTCCTAAAAGATATATATGCTTTTAATGTTGGTTGATGTATGACTAAGATGACTTCACCTAATTGGCCCCTCCGTAAGGGGCGCATGATGTGATAATTTCGGCCTAAGTTTTCCGTAGCCTTTCTTTCAAGATCATGGATACCCGGATGTGTTTATCGGGTTGAAGGGTAATAGTTAAAATATCTCTACATGCGTGCGCGTGTGTGCGTTAGCTAAAAAACAGTAAACAAATTTCTTTTTTTTCTTTTCTTTTTTAGGTATAAAGCAGTAAATTTGGCCTGTCTTTTTATTCATTTGTTGATTTTCTTAGCTAATTAGTTTGAATCCCCGAAAGGACAAAGCGAGTGAGCGTGACGGCCATTCAGATCAATAAATAGAAAGAAACATGGGGAAACTATTTATTCATATTAATTACATTTGGTCTTAATCCTCAAAATAAAAATGACAGAATGAAAGAATATTTACATATCCACCAGGCATAATATCAAATAAAATAAAATTACTCCCGCTTTCCTTTTTTTCTTTTTCGAGTTGCAATGGTACCAAAGTGACGCTATTGCAAGATTTCCAGATCACATGCGCGCACACACACACACACACACACACACACACACACACACACATATATATATATATATATATATATATATATATATATATATATATATATATATATATATATATAACAAAATGAGTCTAGCCCTCCATTTTTTTTATTTTAATAAAATTAAAAAAACATTTGTCCCCAGCAGAGTCGTCACTGTTAGTCCCCCGTTCCGAATCTATCCGCGCTACCTGAGAAAGCGGGCGAGTTTCAAAACTTTAAGCATGTGGAATACGCTCGACCTTATTTGTTGACTAAAAAATATGTTAACAGAGTCGTCAGCAATATTTTAGGCTCAATCAGAGAAAAACAAAAAATACCAAAATATAAGGGTTTTGAGACTAATTTACGAGTTGGGAAGGGGTTAGGTATCTAACTCGTCCGTTCGGTCTCAAAATAGGTTTTTGACTAAATATGTTCCTTTTATAAATTTAATTTAAGTAAAGCATTTATATATATATATATATATATATATATATATATATATATATATATATATATATATGAAAAATAAAAGAAAACATGTAGCAGTTACATTTTAGAGTTACAAATAGAGCATATGAAATTTAGGCTATGATAACGGATTTATGTTATAATTATTTATAACATAAATTTTACCAGTATAACGACTTATTTTTTGATATATTACTACTCCAATAATATTATTCTAAACGAAAATAATAATAACTTTGGGTACCTACCTCTTGAAGCGAAAGGGTTTATACCCAGAACGTAGACACCCCAATTTCGTTTAGAATAATAACATAAAATATCGTACCTCTGGTATATGACATGTCATAAAATATCAAGACCTATTAAAGGACTAACGAATGTCAAGTTACAGAGTTGAAAATGCAAAAGAAAAAGAAGAATGCATAACAGTGAATTGCAGGAGGCGAAAGTGCAAATCATAGGCAGCGCCCACAACCCTCCTGGGCGCCGCGCCCCAAGCCTCCATAGGCAGCGCCCACAGCCCTCCCAGTTACTGGTGCAGTTAGCCTAAGGTGCAACCTTTTTAACGCACGGTACAAGCCATTGAAGCTTAGAGGATAAAACTTAACCGCGAAGGAATCCCTCATCCTCAGCTATAAATAGAGGCTTCGGGTTCACAATTTGACACAGTTAAGAAAATCACTGCGTGAGAAACTTTCACCGTAGTCTGTTCTCCCGAGAGAACGCCGAGGGTATTTTCCTCTCCAGCCCCGAAGCTCTGCCAAATCTTCCCTAAGCACTTAAACCTTCTGCCCAAAGTGAACCCTAGTTACCCTGCTAGGTTTCCGCCCTATTTCACCAGTTCAAAAGAAACAAAAAGAGCAATTACCCTGCTCGATTCCAGACATCAAATCCAACCAAAGCAAGTAGTTACTTTGCCCGATTACCCAAGTAGGGTCCATAACCCACCAATCTGGTGATACTCGGCAATAAAGTGAACTCTGGATCCTAGCTGTGGGTCCCAACGGGCACAATAATAATCTAGAAGGGGGGTTGAATAGCTTATTATACACTTAAAAACTTTTGAGTAAGTTCTTTGAAAGATACTTACAATCTATTGAAAAGATTGAAGTAGCGGAAGATTTTCAAAGTAGCTGTTTCAAGTCTGCCGATAAGGACTACCGGTAGACCTTAACAGGTTACTTAAGTTCTGCAGTTTAAAGGATAAAGATAACTAAAGTAATAAACAGTTCAAACAGTAGACAAACAGTAAAGGAATAACACAAGTATTTTGGGATGGTTCACACTATAAAGAGTGCTACGTCCACCACCAAGCATTCAACCTTGGATTTAAATAGTGCACTATGTTTTCCACTAGATCTATTACAAAGAATATTCCCAATGGATCGTGTACAAAATATTGACTTGTGTTTGGGTCTAAGGAATTAAATATCTGTGAAAACAAGATATTTAATTCGTGCAGAAGTATAGCTTAAGAGAGAAAACAACAAGAAGTTAAAACAATAAGTGTTGATGAACAACTTCTTGTTGTTGACGAGGACTTCTAGATCTGTTTAGGATCTCTTGAATGCACTGAGTTGTAAGACTTAGAGTTGTTGAATTTCAGAGCAATTCTTCAAGTGTTCGATTCTTCGCCGTTTCTTCAGTCATTAATGGCAGCATTTATAGCTGGTGCAATCTTGGGAGCCGTTGGAGAAGACGAAGACTTTTACAGCTCTATTAGGTTGAATGCATTAAATGCATGGGGCTGTCAGTCAGGAATTTCGTCTTCACAGATATCTAGAGCAGGGAATGATTTATGAGATCTTCTGAAAGTTGGGCAATCTTGGTGTCGATTCGAGAGTTGCTAGTAGGTGACACGCTTTCCTCGTCTGCGAAAAGTCTTCCTGCTTTTCGGAAAGCTGCTTTCGGCGGGATTGAAGTGTCAGGGAATGTCTCAATTTAAATTCAAACTGATAAGAATAAATTTAAATTGATTCATAATGGAATGCTTGACTAGACACATCATGATCTTGATCGAGTGTAGACAAGGTCTGCCGATTGTGAGCTGGAGCAGGTCTTCCGGTGAAGCTTTGAAGAGGTCTTCCGCTGAACCTGTGAAGTCCTATAAAAGCTATGCTTGGGCAAAGTTCTATACAGAGATGCCACGCTAACCGATACGCAGCCCGATTAGCCACTGAAGTATAAAACTAGGGTAATGTATGAACAGATATAAATCTTACATAAATAAGAATCAACAATCTCCTCCTATTTATATCTTGTCATCATTACTACAAATGAGGGCTATAACCGACTATGTTATAGATAATAGCATGTCTAAGAGATTTATTCATTTAATAGCGGAAGACATGCCTCTATCAAAAAGAAGAGTATACAAAGGTGCATACAAAGATAAGGAAATCATAGAACATCACACAGATTAGTAGCAAAACAATTCAAATAAATTTAAACTGGTGTTTAAATTCTAAGCATATATAGAAAATGAAAGAACAAGAATTTAAACATAAAACAATTATGAAAAGCAGATAATCTTCTGTATTATAAACAAGATGTTTAATGTGTACAGAGTTTTCAAAAGATAAGATAGATACAAAGGTGAAGGGAAGAAAAGATACAAATCTACCAAGGTCTTTTCCCTTTGCCTTTGTCTGCTGCTTCCTTCTCCATACGCTGTCGCTCTAGCTCTTCCATTCTTCGTACATACTCGTCATTGGCATCAGAGGGAGGTCTGGTGGAACGAGAGCGGTAGTCGAGTTCTTCACGAAGACGACTGTTCTCTTCCATCAGCATTCGGTTGATCGATCTCATTTGCTTCTCCTCCGTGATGGCCAGATCACGAGCACGATGAGCGTTCATGACATTGTGAGCAGAGTCTCGAGCTAAGTTGTTGAGCTCTAGGATAGGAGGGCGGCCACTGCCGAGATGTAGAGTGATGGCATGGAATAGCTCGTAGAAGAGGGAGGAGCAGATACGGACACATTCGTCGCGTTGAGCTTCAATATTGATTTTGACGTCTGTGAAATGGTGTCTCATCTGTCCAAAACGAGTCCATACATCATCTTGAAATTGGCGTAGAAGGGCAGTAGTTCGATCATTGGCCTGGGACGCAGTAGTGGCTATCTCAGCGGTAGCGGTAGTTATGCTACTGAGAGCGCCTAGCCGTTCATAGATGGCGTCCAGCCTTGACAAAATTTCAGCATTGGCCGGCTGAGAAGATGAGGTTGCCTGGCCAATGTGAACAGGAGCGGTGCCGGCAGAGGTAGTGGCTTCAGGAGACACTGGCTGGAAAGGCTGTTGGAGTGGAGGAGTTATGGAGTCGGAAGAGGAAGAGTCCTGGGTTGGTATGGTGTCGGTAGAGGAAGAGATGGTTTGAGGTGGAGGGGGAGGAGGGGGTGGAGAGTCTATCTCAATGTCAGTATCAGAATTCTCACTGACAATTGAGTGTGTGGGTAAAGGTTCGGTAGAGAACCAGAAAGATGGGGCAGGATAGAAAAGGCTTTTGGGTTTGCGTATGGTAGGTTGAGGCGGTTGTTGGTCAGGGGAGAAGAGCTCTGCTACTAAAGAAAGTTCAAAGAGGAACTTGGCATTAGCAAAGTCTATTGGTTTGGATGGTTTTGATGGTGTTGAAGAGGTGGTTTGGGTTTGGCGGGGTGAGGCAGGTGTAGATGGGTCTGGAGAGTAGTTAAATGGTGAGGGAGGAGGAGGAGTGGGGGTTCGGGTAGGCTCCTCCTGAGTATGAGGCTCCTCCTGAGGGATAGACTCCTCCGGAGGTGGTGAATTCCTCTGAGTAGATGACTCAGGGGGAATAGGTTGGCTAGGTGTGGCGGTAGATGGTTGGTTAACGGTAGAGGGTTGGCTGTCGGTAGAAGGTTGGGCGGCGGTAGAGGTTTGGTCGGCGGTAGAAGGCTTGGTACCAGCAGACCTCTTTTTCTTCCTTAGCGGCTGAATAGGAGACTCAGCTGCTTCATTGGTAGAGGCAGGAATGTCTGCTGGTGGCTGGTCCTCAAAGGTTTTATGAAGTCTCCTTCGTTTTGGTTTAGGAGTGGGTGCAGGTGAGGGTGAGGGTTGTCTTTTGGTTTTGGAAGAGGGCTGGGAAGAAGAGGTTGTTTGTGCTTGAGAGGATGGCTAGGCTGTGGAAGGTTGGACTAGGGAAGGTGATGGAGTTGGTTTGGCTGGAGTCTTGTCTTTTTGGCCTTCCTTCACTTCCTTCCGAATCCATTTTGCTTGCTCCTCTTCTGTTGGTATCTCTTCTTCCGGCCTGGCCTTTTTGCCTTTGGCTTTCTGTTTGGCCCGCAGCAGCTGTTCTGCCTCATCAGCCAGATCTTTGGCTTTTTGATGGAGGGTCGTGGCAACTTGTTCATCAAACTTTGCAGAGGCCTTCTTGAAGGTTCTGCTGGCCGCGTCATAATCTTCCATGTTGAAGCGAGTCACTATGATCGGTAGAGGCTTAGTGACTTTGTCGATGGAGACGGGCGGAAGACCTTTCTGCAACCTTCGCTTGTTCCCGTACTCAGTGTATTTACTGAAGAACGAAGCGGTTAGCTGCTTGTCCTTGGACACCACTATCAGCTCATCTTTCTTGATGGAAGAGTTGACTTCCTCGGTGTCTCGAAGCAGGGCGTTGATCAGCCTGACGAATGGGCGCTTGCAAGTGGGGTTATTCTTCGCTTTTTCAACCCATTGCTTCAGCTCGTTGAAGATGATGGCGCCGTAGTTGAGACGGGTCTGAAGAAATAAAGCACATGTAAGGTTGAGCTGTTGTGCCGTAAACATGTCATGTGCACCACTTTTGAAAAGTAGCCCCTTGTCCAACAGGTGGCTTGTGCAGTAGACGTCCAGTGGGAAGAGATTCCTCAGCATCTTCCCTTGTGGTTCTCTAGGGGTATCAATTCCACTCATTGCTTCCCAGGCATGTTCAGCCTCAGCAATGGTCGACTCGAGGGCACCACCAAAGTGAACACCAATGATGGTGGAGATGGTCTTGGCGGTGATAAAAATAGGACGGCCTCTAATCCATCCTCGCAGGGCGTTCTTGTTCATGAGTTCCATCCTTTGGTAGAACTCTTCTGCCAAGAAAATGCTGTAATCTTTGTCGTTGAGGCAGAAGAGTGGAAGAATTCCAGATGCGTTCATGTCGTCGCAGGCCTTGACTCCGGCGGCAATTGTGCAGACGGATTGAAGGTCGATGTATATTCCGGGTATGTAGAGTTTTGGGTCTAGGGCCACGATGACGTCATGAGTGGCGGGAAAAGTGGGATATCCCGGAAGGTTGACATCCACACTTGGAGGAATGTGTTTCTCGGGGTCTAACACCTTCCTGCTGTCACGCTTGGATTTAGATGATTTTGCCTGAAAGAAACACAGTAAAAAATTAGGGCTTTTTACTTCAAGGGCTAAACAAGCAGAGATTTCAAGTTTTTCTGAGATAAATGAAAATTTTTGGAATGAAAACTTGAAACCCTAGAATGTTTAGAGTAATCAATCCATAGAAATGTATAACATAAGTTATTCAAGAGAGTAAACATTGAAAGCATATAAACAACTGTTAGTTTCTAGGTTTTTAAGAACAACAATGGCGATTACTGTAAGAAACTCGAAAGTGACCATTTGTATTCCAAAACAATTTAGGTTATGAAATGAAATGCGAAACAGTAAACGATACATTTCAAGTAGTAGAGTAGAGAAGAACATACCATTGATGTTGATGAGAAGAAGAAACAAGAGGATTTTCGGAATGAAGAAAGCAGTTGCACAGATAGAGAGGATTTGAATAGAGAGAGAAATTTTTAGACAAAGGGGTTTCGTAAAGGTTTTGAAAAGGTGGTTCAAGGTCTATTTAAAGTAAAAAAAATTTAGCGCAAAAGCTGGAACTTAAGATATTTTCTAAGTACCAAATTTTATCCTTGACCCCCTTTATTGCTTTAGAAACCTCTTTAATAAAAATAGACTAAGTAAATATACTGACCTTTAAGTCTTCCGCTCAAGGGAAACTTACGTCTTCCAGTCAGTCTAAAACTAAGTCTGCCGGTATGAAAGAAAAGTAATAAAAATTTGAAATTAAGCAGTAGGATCAATCATACCAAGATTTCTCCTTAAATAAGCAAACCTGGTGGCTTTGTGAGAATGTCAGCCAATTGATGCTCAGTTGGAACATATTCTAGACTGATGTTACCTTTCTCCACATGATCTTTGAGGAAGTGATAACGGATATCAATGTGCCTTGTCTTCGAGTGCATCACTGGATTTTTGTAGACTGAAATTGCTGATGTGTTGTCCCACATAATTGGACAATTTGCAGTCTTGATGTTGTAGTCCACTAGTTGTTGCTTCATCCATAGGAGTTGAGAGCAACATTGGCGGCGCAATGTATTACGCCTCGTGGTTGAGTTTGCAACTAAACCTTGTTTCTTGCAAGATCAAGAGACAAGTCTATTTCAAGAAATTGACAAGTCCCATGGTGCTTCTTACGCTCACTTTGCGGTGCATAATGCATCGAGTATCCAACTAGATCGAAATTATTGTGTTTGGAATACCGGATGCCTAGATTTGTTGTTGTTGAAACATATCGATGATACGTTTGGCGACAAGCAAATGTGATTCCTTTGGATGCACTGAAATCATGCACAAACACAAACAACAAACATAATGTCAGGTCTACTGGCAGTAAGGTAAAGAAGTGAACCTATGATTCCTCGATACTTGGTCATGTTCTCTTGCTTTCCCTTTTCATCTTTGTCAAGATGGCGATCGGTAGACATTGGAGTCTCGAATCCTTTAGCTGAATCAAGACCAAATTTCTTGATTAGTTCCTTTGCATATTTGGTTTGGCTGATGAAGATTCCGTCGGAAGTCTGTTGAATCTGCAGTCCTAGAAAGTAGGTAAGTTCACCCATCATGCTCATCTCGAACTTGCTTTGCATAAGCTTCTCGAATATTTTACACAGGCTTTGGTTAGTTGATCCAAAGATGATGTCGTCCACATAGATTTGTACCAGAAGAGAATGACCTTTGTGCTTGAGGATGAATAAGGTAGTGTCTATCTTTCCTCTCACGAATCCTTGTTCTATTAAGAACTTGGATAGAGTTTCGTACCAAGCTCTGGGAGCTTGCTTTAGGCCATAGAGAGCTTTCTTGAGTCGATAGACATGATCCGGTTTGTCTGAAATGACAAATCCTGGAGGCTGTTCCACGTATACCGTTTCTTGAAGATCACCATTCAGAAAGGCACTCTTTACATCCATCTGATGCACTTTGAAGTCCATGAATGAGGCATAGGCTAGAAAGAGTCTGATTGCCTCTAATCTAGCAACATGAGCAAATGTTTCATCGAAGTCAATTCCTTCTTCCTGTCGGTAGCCTTGAGCAACCAGTCTAGCTTTGTTTCTGGTGACATTTCCATCTTCATCTCTTTTGTTTCTGAATACCCATTTGGTGCCAATAACTGGATGATCAGTTGGCCTTTGAACTAAGCTCCACACCTTGCATCTTTCAAATTGGTTCAGCTCTTCTTGCATAGCTTCAATCCAGTTATGATCTTCGATAACTTCATCAATCTTCTTTGGTTCGAGTTCAGATACGAATACATATGCAAACATAGTTTCTTCTCGAACTTTATTCCTTGTACGAACTCCTATGTTGAGATCACCAATGATTTGAGAAATAGGATGATCTCTTGTTTTAATAATGGTTGGAGGAAGATCACTTTTGGTGGGTTCTTCCCTTAAGTATTCAGGAGTAGTTTGAGAGGGAGATTCACCATAATCTGGTTCAAAAGAGATAGGATCTTCAAAACCTTCATTTTCTGGTGAACAAGAAGGATGAGTGATCTGCAAAGGTGTTTGGGGTAAAACAGAAGAGATGGGTTACGAGTCAGCAGAAGAGTTGGCAGGTATCGGCGAGTTCAAGTCTCGATGAAGGGTTAGTGATCTTGGAGAGTCTGCGATTGCCGTTTTCTGATGAGGAGTAGAAGTAGATGCTGTATTTGTACCTATCTCATCATTATCAGAATCATTAGCAACATTCGAAGCCTTTCTAGGCTCTAACAAGTCATATTCATCAAAAGAAACATGCACAGATTCTAAAATTTTCAAATGAGTTTTACTGAAAATGCGAAATGCTTTTGAATGTTTGGAATACCCCAGAAAAATTCCTTCGTCTGATTTTGCATCAAATTTTCCTCTATATTCTTTTCCATTATGAAGAATAAAACATTCTGTTAGAAGATTTTAAGAAATCCTATATTGGGGGCTCTTCCTCTCCATATTTCATATGGAGTTTTGTTATGAAACTTGTTTACGAGGGATCAGTTTTGGGTAAAACATGTAGAGTTGACGGCTTACGCTTACGCGAAGTACTTTGGAAGTTTTGCTTACGCTGCATTGTTCTTCTTTGCTTCAATCAATGTTACGTTCTTCCGTTCGGCTACACCATTTTGTTGAGAATGCGGCGAGAGAAGTTGTGGCCGATCCCATGGTCATGACAGTATCTTTATACACCATTGTTCTTCAATTCAGTGCCATTGTCTGATCTTATGTCACTAATGTCTTCAAGTTTTTGAGTTTGAAGTCTTCTGAAAAGAGCGGTGACTAGATCATACGTTTCATCTTTTGATGTCATTGTTTCAATCCAGGTGAACTTAGAGTAGTCGTCAACTATTACAAGTGTATACTTGTCTCCAGAAATACTGACTGTAGTGATTGGTCCAAAGAGATCCATATGCAGAAGTTGAAGAGGTCTGTTTGTTGACAAGACAGACTTTCTTTTGAAGGAAGACTTGGAAAGTTTTCCTAGTTGGCAAGCTTTACAACTTCGTCATGGTGCGGACAAGTAGGTAGACCTTTGACAAGCCCATCTTTGGAGAGCTTGGAGAGGTGCTTGAAGTTGAGGTGACTGAGACGCTTGTGCCATAGCCAGCTGTTGTCACGAACATTGTTAGCTACTAGGCAAAGGCTTGAGAATCTCCCTAGAAGATTTAAGTCCACGACATAGACGTTTCCTTGTCTATTGCCGGTCAGTATTGTAGAGCAGGATTCACTGTCTTTGATGAGGCACTGGTTGGAGTTGAATCGGCATAGTAATCCTTTGTCGCAGAATTGAGATATGCTCAAAAGATTGTGCTTTAATCCACTCACTAGAGAGACTTTGTTGATGGAGAGACTTCCTCTAGTGATTGAGCCATATCCAATTGTCTTTCCTCTTGCATTGTCTCCGAAAATAACAGTGGGTCCTTTGGCTTGACTATATACGTGAGTAGACTTACGTTTCTGTCATGTGTCTTGAGCGACCCTTGTCGGTACAGATGTCTTTGTTCTCTGATTCTATAGCCATGAAGCATTCCTGAAAAAGAATTAAAACAACAAGGTCCCCTTTATTTTCTTTTGGGTCCTAAGGATTAGCAACCTTTTGGAACCCATACCTGCCTAACCTTGAGAACTAGGTCTCTCAGATCTTGGAGTAAACCTTAGCAGGCATTCTGGGGCCAGATGGCCTAGGCAATTGCAAGAATGACATAAATGGAAATTTCATAGAGAACTGTCAGTGGCTTTAGCTGAAGAGTGATTATGATTATCCTTTTTCTTGACATTCATTCTTGGCTCAGCTTGCTTGTTGATGGTAGACTTAATTGGCTTCTTTTGGTTCTTCCTAGGTAGGTTATCACCAGACTTAGCTTTAGCTTGTCTGTTGATTACCCTTTTAGGAGGATTCGGTAGGATACCTTTAAGTTTACTTCCAATAGGTACAGGAGCCTTGCCTGTTTCATAGACAAACTTGATAGTTATCGGTAGAGATTTAGTAGGTCTACCGCCAGCAGACTTTGCCTTAGCAGAGTTGTTGCCGGCAGACTTTACTTTCTCTTCCGTTACCTTTTCAGGTTTCTCATTTGAATCAGTCATTTTGGCTTTTCCTTTCTGAACTTTGGGATAAACATAAGGAACACTTGAATAGCCAAGGCCTTGTTTCCCTTTATTTCCGAATGTCTGTTTAGAGAAAGCTATATCATTAGCAGTCTCGGAGGATTCACCTTTCTCATTGACTGATGGGAATGTCATATTGGGCTCATCTGAATATCCTATGCCAGATTTATCATTACTAGATTTTTGGCTTGAAAGGATTTCTTCGAAGGCATCTTTGGAGCTGTTCCAGGAGTCAATTGTCTTTTGCAAGGCAATTTTCTCTAGGTCAAGTCCTTTGATGTGCTTAGTTAGACATTCAATTTTGTCACAAAGGAATTTGTTTTCTTCCTTCAGCTTGATACTTTCTTGTTGATGACTATTGAGAGTTTGAATCTCGGTGCCATCGAGATTTCTCGTGATAAGTTTCTCACAGTTCTTGGCAAGTTTAACATAGGCTACTTGTGGGTCCCAATGAGCACAATAATAAGCTAGAAGGGGGGGGGGGTTGAATAGCTTATTAACACTTTAAAAACTTTTAAGTAAGTTCCTTGAAAGTTACTTGCAATCTATGAAAAGAATCAAGTAGCGGAAGACTTTCAAGAGAAATGTTCCAGGTCTGCCGATAAGGACTACCGGTAGACCTTTTACAGATTACTTAAGTTCTGCTGAAATGGATAATATAAACAATGAAACTAAGCAGTTCAATAAATAGACAGACAGAAGGAAATAACACAAGTATTTTGGGATGGTTCACACTATAATGAGTGCTACGTCCACCACCAAGCGATCAACCTTGGATTTAAATTGTGCACTATGTTTTCCACTTAGATCAATTACAAAGAATATCCCTAATGGATCGTGTACAAAATATTGACTTGTGTTTGGGTCTAGGGAATTAAATATCTGTAAATACAAGATATTTAATTAGATGCTGATATAGTTAATGGAAGTAAACAACAAGAAGAATAAAACAATAAATGTTGAAGAGCGACTTCTTGTTGTTTGACGAGGACTTCTAGATCTGTTGAGGATCTATTGAATGCTTGGTGAAAGACTTGGAGTTGTGTAGATTCGAGCAATTCTTTAAGTGTTCGATTGATTACATGCGGTTGTCTCTGTTCCAGTCTTCAATGGCGTATTTAAAGCGAGATGCACTTCAAAGATCCGTTGGAAGGGCGAAGACTTCAACACGACTCTATTCAAAAATGCATTAAATGCATGGGGCTGTCGATCAAGGAGTTTCGTCTTCACAGATATCTAGAGCGAGATAATCATTTACGAGATCTTCAAAAGTGGGCGATTTGGTGTCGAGATCTAGAGATGAAGCGAAAGTAGGGGACGATGCAGCTGCGCTTTCCTTTGTTCGAGGCGAAAAGTATTCTGCTTTTCGGAAAGTTGCTTTCGGCGGCTTGACATCTCGAGGGAATGACTTGGATTAATTCAAATAATATATGGAAATAAGTTTGAATTAATCCAGCTAACTATCTTTGGAGAGGACACGTAGAAGCGGTCAGTGGACACGAGGTTTTCCAATCTTAAGCTTTGAGCGAGTCTTAGGTGAAGGCGAGAAAGTCTTCAGTGAACACGAAAAGAGTCCTACAAAAACTATACAAGGCAAAGTTCTATACAGTTGCCACGCTAATCGTCTAGCCGATTAGCCCAGCGAAGTATAAAACTAATGTAATGTCTTGATCGGATATAAATTTAACATAAGAATCAACAATCTCCTCCTATTTATATCTGGTCATCATTACTACAAATGAGGGTTTTAAAACAAACTATTTAATAGATAATAGCATGCATGAGAGATTTTATATATTAAGTAGTCGGTAGACATGCCTCTATTAAGAGAATAACACCTCGGATGCAAGGGACTAAACTAAGTGCATACGAGGAATGAGAGAGTCAAAAGCGACACACAGTTATCAACGGTTTAAATTCTAATATAGGTAATCAATAAAGTAGCAGGAATTTAAACACCATAATTTTGAAAAAGCGGTAATCATCAGTATTTATAAACAAGATGTTTACATACAACGAGAGTTTTCAAAAAGATAAATACAAAGGAAAGGGAAGAAAAAGATACAAAAGCTACCAAGGTCTTTTCCCTTTGCCTTTGTCTGCAGCCTCCTTTTCTCTTCTTTCTCGCTCTAGCTCTTCCAATCTTCTTTGGTATTCGGCATCTGCATCAGTTGGAGGTGCGGTGGAGCGAGCGGTAGTCGAGTTCTTCACGAAGGCTATTCTCTTCCATCGCATTCGTTGATAGATCTCATTTGCTTCTCCTCCGTGATGGCGGATCACGATCCGTTGGCATTCATGATATCATGGGCGGAGTTTCGGCGAGGTTGTTCGGTTCCATAATAGAATACGACCGTGGTGAGATGGAGAGTGATGGCGTGGAAGAGCTCGTAGAAAATGGAACCTATGATCTGGCACCTTCATCTCGTTGAGCTTCTACATTGATCTTGACATCGGTGAAGTCGTGCCGCATCCCAAAAGCGAGTCCGGACATCCTCTTGAAATTGTCGAAGAGTAGTGGCGATTCGGTTAGTTGGCCTTGGCGTGCGATTAGGCTGCCGGTTGATGAGTGGTAGATATGCTTGTGAGTTCGCCTAACCCGGTAGATGGCGTCTAGCGGGACAAAATTTCAGCATTGGTGATTGGAAGTAGATGCTTGGCCAATGTGAATGGTAAACGGAGAGGCGAGTCTGCGAGAAGAGGCGTTTGGGGAGGGGGAGTTCTGGAGACAGAAGAAGATGAGTCTTGGGTGGGGATGGTTTTGGTGGAAGAGGATATAGGTATAGGGGAAGGTGGAGGCGGGGTTGGTGGGGAATCCAGTTCCATATCAGTGTCAGAATTGTCAAGCGATGTGGGAGGATTGAGGAAATGGGTTCGGTAGAGAACCGAGAAAGAAGAGCGGGAGTAGAATAGGAATTTTGGTTTTGAAGGGAAGGTTGAGGAGGTTGAGAAGGTTGAGGAGGTTGATGAGAAGAGGTGAATAGATGCACTCTTGATGCAAGCTCGAAGAGGAACTTGGGCAGCGAGAGGGTCTAGGGTTGTGGTGTGGTTGAAGAAGTTGGTTGGGATTGGGGTGGTGAGGAAGGTGTGGATGGGTCGGGTGAGTAGTTAAAGGGTGAAGGGGAGGAGGAGTTGGGGTTACAGGTGGCTCCTCCTCATTTTGAGGCTCCTCTGAGGATAGACTCCTCGGAGGTGGTGAAGGGGTAGTTGAAGGGTTGGCAGTATAGATGAAGGGTTGGCGGTATAGATGAAGGGTTGACGAGGTGGGGTTTGGGCGTCGGTAGTTGGTTGTGCGTCGGTAGAGGGTATAGTAGGTTGGTGGCGGTAGAGGTTGGGGTTCGGTAGCTCTCCTTTTCTTCCTCGGCGGTAATTTGAATAGGAGACTTCGGGCTTCATCGGTAGAAGGTTGGGATGGCGGTGGCTGGTCTTCAAAGGTTTTCTGAAGTTTCCTTCGTTTTGGTTTGGAGTGTGGAGGCGGGGAGGTGGGGAAGGAGGTTGGTGGGTTGGGCGGTGTAGAGAGGATGGCTTGGCTTGGGTGGATGGATGCCGGGAGGAATGGCTAGATTGGCTGGCTTGCCTTCTTCTTACGGCCTTCCTTCATCCTTCACTTATCCATTTGGCTGCTCCTCTTCGATTGGAGGTGCCACTTCCGGCCTTGTCTTCTTGGCTTTGCCTTTGGGCGCTAATTTGGACCTTATCGGCGGCTCTGCCTCATCGGCCAGACCTTTGGCCTTTAGATGGATGCGCCACTTGTTCATCAAACTTGGCGAGAGGCCTTTTTGAAGGTCTTGCTTGACTACATGTGCTTCCATATTGGCGGGTGACCAAGATAGGTGTGAGGCTTGGCCACTTTGTCAGAGAGGCCGGTGGAGACCTTTACGCATCCGGCTTGTTCTCGTGTTAGGTGTATTTCTTGAAAAACGAGGTGTGAGTTGTTTGTCCTTGGCCACCGTATACAACTCATCTTCTTTCAAAGAAGAGTTGATGGCTGCATCATCCTTAAGAGGGCATTGACGAAGGGGCGCTTGCAAGTGGGGTTGCTCTTTGCTTTCTCCACCCTTTGCTTTAGCTCGTCGAAGATGATGAGCCCCAGTTGAGGCAGCTGAAATACAGAGGTCGATGATTGATCGTTGGCGATAAACATATCATGTGCTCCACTCTTGAAAAGAGCCCGCTTGTCAAAGGTGGGTGCGATGCGAGACATCAGAGGAGCGAGGTTTGGGAGCATTTTCCTTGTGGCTCCCGGAGGTGTCTACTCCCTCATGGCTTCCAGGGCATGAAAAGCCTCGGCCGTGGTTCTTTGAAATAGCTCTCCGTAATGCACGCCAATGATAGTGGATATAGTTTTGGCGGTGGCGGAGATGGGGCGGCCTCGAATCCACCCACGAAGCGATGCATGAGCTCCATTCGTTGATAAAATTCTTACGCCGGGAAGATCTTGTAAGTTTTGTCGTTGAGGCGGAAGAGGCGAATCGGGAGGCGTCCATATCCTGCAAGCTTTACCGGCGGCAATGGAGTTGATTGACGAGAAGGTCAATACACATGCCGGAATGTATAGCTTGGGATCCCAGCGACAATGATGTCGTGGCGGCGGGATAGATGGGATATCTGGAAGATTGATATTTGAACTGGGAGGAATGACATTTTTCAGGGTCATAAGCCTTCCCACTGTCGCTTAGATTTTGAGGTTCTTGCCTGAAGAAAAGCAAGAATAAAGGTTGGGGCTTTTCATCTGAACATCTAAACAAGTAGGAATTTCAAAGTTTTTTAAAATAAATTGAAATTTTAAACGCAAAATTGAAACCCTAGAATGTTTAGAGAAACTACACTGAGAAATCATAACGAAGTTTTTTATAAGAATGAACAATGAATAAACAAAACATTAGTATTCAAAATATGTAAGAATAACAATGGAATCAACATTCAAACTTCGAAAATGAGTTTTGAATTCCAAAAGGATTTAAGA
>CM028383.1:6904917-6994844 GCA_013146195.2 Codonopsis lanceolata | reverse complement strand
CAGTCATTCCACATGACATGTCAAGCAGCAACTTTAAATGACGAGGCGGTATGCTACGCTTCATCATCTAGATCGACACCAAATCGCCCACCTTTTGAAGATCTCGAAATGATTATACTGCTCTAGATATAATGAAGAAATTCATGGTAAACCCACCATTTAATGCATTTATGAAAAATTTGTTGAAGTCTTCGTCTCAGCGGATCTTTTGAAGTGCACTCTGCTTTAAATCTGCCATTGAAGACAGACAAAATACAAGCGGAATCAATCGAACACTTAAAGAATTGCTCGAATCTACACAACTCAAGTCTTTCGATTCGGTGCATTCAATAGATCTCAGCCAGATCTAGAAGTCACGTCAACAACAAAAATTTCTCTTAACATTTATTGTTTTTCTTCTTTGTTGTTTACTTCCATTAACTATACTTGCAATTTAAATATCTTGTATTTCTGATATTTAATTCCCTAGACAAACACAAGTCAATATTTTGTACACGATCCATTAGGGATATTCTTTGTAATTGATCTAAGTGGAAAACATAGTGCACAATTTAAATCCAGGTTATTGCCTTGGTGGTGGGCGTAGCACTCATTATAGTGTGAACCATCCCAAAATACTTGTGTTATTTCCTTCTATGTATCTATTTATTGAGCTGCTTAGTTTCATTGTTTATATTATCCATTTCAATGAGAACTTGTCTGTAAAAAGGTCTGGGTAGTCCTTATCGGCGGACACGGAACATTTCTCTTGAAAGTCTTCCTTCTACTTGATTCTTTTCATAGATTGCAAGTAACTTTCAAGGAACTTACTTAAAAGTTTTTAAAGTGTTAATAAGCTATTCAACCCCCTTCTACAAACATTGTGCTCATTGGGACCCACAATTGGTATCGAGCCTTACTCTTGAAAACAAGTTTTCCAAGATTAAACTCTTGAGAGATGGACGACATAATGGCACAAACACACTATATCTTTGCTACATCTAATGCTAACCACGTCCCAATATTGGGCGAAGGTCATTTTGATGTATGGAAGGATAAAGTAATGAGATCATGAACTCTATTGACAACGTTATGGAAATGTGTCTTCAATGAAGGCAAATCTTCTAGCCTCCATCATTTGGGAACCACTGCGAGAAGTTCCTAAAGAAGAATCGGAATGGAATGGAAGGCGATAGAAAGTTTGAACGGCAACAAAGCCATTAACATAATCACCGACTCTAGATCTAAATTGACAAGTGATTCGATGTACAAGCTGCTAAAGAGATGTGGGAAGCTCTTGTAGAATACTTGGAGGAGACCAAGACCAGAGAGACAACGAGAAAATATACATACATCCAGCGGTTTGATTCTTTCAAAAAGGATCTAAGAAACCTTGAGACAAGCATACGATCGATTCGGTGAGGTAATAAATAGTTGCTTTTCTCTTGGTAAAGCATTACAAAAGGATGAACATGAAATGGTTTATGGCATGACTATGAAAGAATCTAAAACTTAAGCGAGGATGACTCTTCGTATGCATTTAAAGGTTTATGAACTTGAAGTTAATCAAGCTCTAGAGCAAGACAAGCAGTTCGAGCGTGTCTCTGCCGACCATGGTCAAGAAGAAATCATTGTTGAAAACAAACCTTCTACTTCTTCCGGTGAAAATGATTTTTTATCGATGAACAATTTGCTATGTTTGTTAAGCGTTTTCAAAAATTTAAAATATGGAAGGAAGAACACTACCAACAACCTTTGGGAAGATTGGTGAAATCATAAGGAAGAGCTTGTGTGTTATAAGCTGTAGGAAACACAGTCATTTGCCTCAAAATGTCCTAAGCCAAAATTTGAAGCATACCGAAAACCCTCGTTTAGAAAATTTCAAAAACAAAAGGTATGTTGGTGAAGATAAACGAGGTTGCTACATGGTTTGAGCGATTGAGAAAGAGGAGGAAGAGGATTGTGAGCAAGCTAACATATGCTTAATAGCTCGTGATTCATGTCCTACCTATGACTACGAAAATGAAGTTGTAGTTTCACCAGTCCTTTGGACAAAAATGAAACCAGGTGATAGCTTGATGGGAAGAACTTCTCGAGGATGTCGGGATATGCTTGAAAATTTAATTCCTTAAGTAGCCTATGTTAAAGCGGCCAGAAGCTGTGAGAAACTTACGGGTGAGAAATCTTTGATGGCGGTGAGATTCAAGCTCTCAATAGGCATCAACAAGATAATATCAAGCGATGGAAGAAAACAAATTTCTTCATGACAAAATTGATTGTCATTGAGCACATCAAAGGACTGACCTAGAGAAAATTGCCTTGCAAAAGACAATTGACTCTGGAATAGCTCAAGATGCATTTGAAGAAATCCTTACAAGCCAAAAATCTAGCAATGATAAAGCAGGCATAGGATATTCGGATGTGTCTCTTCGGGCAATCTCTTACGTCAAAGAGAAGGAGAATCCTCAGAAGCGCAAATGATATATCTTTCTCTAAGCAGACATTTGGAAATATAGGGAAACAAGGCCTTGGTTATTCAAGTGTTCCTTATGTTTACCACTAAAGCTCGAAAGGAAAAGCCAAAATGAATGATTCAAATGAGAAATCGAGAAGATAACGGTAGAAAGTAAAGTCTAGGCAATGACTATGCCAAAGCAAAAGTCTGGCGGCGGTAGACACTCTAAACTAGGTAACTATCAAGTTTGTCATGAAGCAGACAAAGGCGCTTTACATTGAAGGTAAACTTAAAGGTATTCTACTAATCCTCTGAAAAGGTATCAACGAGAAAAGCTAAAGCTGCATTGGTAACCTACCTAGGAAGAGTCGAAAAGAAACCAATTAAGTCTCACCGTCAACAACAGCTGAACCGAAAATGAATGTCAAGAAAGGAATGATCATAAGCACTCTTCGATTGAAGACTCTAACAGTTCTCTATGGACTTTCCATTTATGTCATTCTTGCCATTGCTTAGGCCATCGGCACCGGAGATACTGCTAAGGTTCACCCAGATCGAGAGACCTAGTTCTCTCAGGTCAACGGTATGGGTTGCTGAGTTGCTAATCCTTAGGACCCAAATAAAAGGTACCTTGTTTTGCTTTAACTCTTTTAGGAATGCTTCATGGCTATAGAATCGAGAAAACAAAGACATCGGTACCTAGGCGGTGGATGTTGAGACACATGGTGAGGCAGAAGTCTTCTTCTGGATGGCAGAAGCAAAAGGACCGTTATTTTCGGAGACAATGCAAGAGGAAAGACAATTGGATATGGCTCAATTACTAGAGGAAGTCTCTCCATCAACAAAGTTTCTCTAGTAAGTGGTTTAAAGCACAATCTTACGAGCATATCACAGATGCTGCGACGAAAGGACTTATGCCAATTCAATTCAGACCGGTGCCTCATCGAAGCAGGTGAATCGTGCTACAATCTTGGCCAGGCAATAGACAAGGAAGCGTCTGTATGGTGGACTTAAATCTTCTAGGAGATTCTCAAACACGTGTCTAGTAGCCAACAATGTTCGTGACAACGGTATGGCCTGGCGTCTCGATCACCTGACTTGACACCTCTCAAGCTCTCCAAAAATGGGCTTGTCGAGGTCTACCTACGGTGTCGCCGATCATGACAAGTTGTAAAGCTTGTCAACTAGAGCTTTCCAAGTCTTCCTTGAAAAAGTGTTTTATCAACAAGCAGACCTCTTCAACTGCGTATGGATCTCTTTGGACCTATTACAACGACCGGTATTTCGGGAGACAAGTACACACTTGTAGTAGTTGATGACTACTCTAGATTCACTTGGATTGAAACTATGACATCTAAAGATGAAACATATGATCTAGTCACTTTTAGAAGACTTCAAACTCAAAGCTTGAAGACATTTGTGACATAAGATCGGAACAACGACACTTGAATTCAAAAACAATGGTGTAGAAAATCTTTGATGACCATGGGATCGGCCACAACTTCTCACCTGGGTACTCCTCAACAAAATGGTGTAGGCGAGCGGAAAACGAGAACAACGATTGAGCGGCTAGAACAATCTTGGCGAAAGCTAAACTTAGAAGTATTTACGGGGCGAGCGATCAATGCGCTTCTTTTACCCAAAATAGATCACAGTAAACAAGTTTCATAATAAAACTCCATATGAAATATGGAGAGGAAGATCCCAAACATTGGATTTCTTAAAATCTTCGGTATAAATGTTTTATTCTTTATAATGGAAAAGAGTATAGAGAAAATTTGATGCAAAAATCGGAGACGAAGGAATTTTTACGGGGTATTCCAAACATTCAAAAGCATTCGCATTTCGGTAAATCTAACTTAAAAATCTTAGAATACATGCATGTTTCTTTTGATGAATATGACTTGTTAGAGCCTAGAATGGCTCGAGCGTTGCTAATGATTCGATAATGATGAGGCAGTACAAATACAACATCTACTTCAATCCTTAGGAATTCAGAAGCAGCTGCCAATCCCGATATCGGTAACCCTTCACCGGTAGAAGAGACCTCTCGATACAGATAACAACTCTTACATTGACCGAACCCATCTCTTACTGTTTTACCCCAAGCACCTTTCTGAGATCTCTCATCCTTCTTGTTCACGAGAAAATGAAAGTTTTGAAGACTCTATTTCTTGAACGATTTTTGTTGAATCTCCTTCTCGACCAACTCGAGAATTCTTAAGGGAAGAATCCACGAAGTGATCTTCCTCAAGCGTTATTGAAGCAAGAGATCATCCATTTCCCAAATCATTGGTGATCTGTCTGAGGAGCGTGCGAAATAAGGTTCGAAAGAAGCTTTGTTTGCTTATGCATTTGTATCGGAACTTCGAACCAAAGAAGATTGATGAAGCCATCGAAGATCATAAGCTGGATTGAAGCTATGCAAGAAAAGTGAACCGGTTTGAAAGATGTAAGGTGTGGAGCTTAGTTCAAAAACCAGGCGATCATCGGTCATCGGCACCAAGTGGGTTTCGAGAAATAAAAGAGATGAAGATGGAAATGTCACGAGAAACAAAGCTAGATTGGTTGCTCGGGGCTGCAGAGGGAAGAAGGAATTGACTTTGATGAAACATTTGCTCTGTTGCTAGACTAGAAGCAATCGAGAATCTTTCTAGCTTATGCCTCGTTCATGGACTTCAAAGTGTATCGGATGGATGTAAAGTGCCTTTAGAATGGTGATCTTCTAAGGCGTATACGTGGAGCGACCTCGAGGATTTGTCATCTCAGACAAAGCTGGACCATCTACCTGAGCTCAAGAAAGCTCTCTACGGACTGAAGCAAGCTCTAGAGCTTGGTATGAAACTCTATCAAGTTCTTAATTGAACAAGGATTCGTGAGAGGAAGAATCGACACTACTTTATTCATCCTCAAGCCTGAAGGCCATTCTCTTACAAATTACAAATCTATGTGGGCGACATCATCTTTGGATCAACTAACCAAACTTTGTGCAAAAAGATTCAAAAGAGGCGAGGCGTGCAAAGCAAGTTCGAGATGAGCATGATGGGTGAACTTACCTATTTTCTAGGGCTGCGGATACAACAGACTTGAGACGGAATCTTCATCGACCAAACCAAATATGCTGAAAGGAACTAATCAAGAAGTTTGGTCTTGATTCGGAAAAGGATTTGAAACTCCAATGTCTACCGACGCCATCTTGACAAAGATGAAAAGGGAAAGCAAGAGAACATGACCAGAATGCAGGAATCATAGGTTCACTTCTTTACCTTCTTGCTAGTAGACGACATTATGTTTCTTTGTTTGTGTTTGTGCTAGATTTCAGGCGAGATCGAAAGGAGTCACATTTGCTTCTTGCCAAGCGTATCATCGGATATGTTTCAAAAACAACAAATCTAGGCATACGGTACTCAAAATCCAACAACTTCAATTTAGTTGGATACTCGGATCGAGATTATGCGACTGCAAAGTGGCGAGAAGAAGCACCGGTGGGACTTGTCAATTTCTTGGAAGCAGACTTCGTCTCATGGTCTTGCAAGAAACAAGGATCGGTGGCAAACTCAACCACGAAGCGAGAATATATTCTTTAAGCATTTTGCTCTCAGCTGCTATGGATGAAGCAACAACTAGTGGACTACAACATCAAGGCCCAGCGCCCAATCATGTGTGACAACACATCGGCTATCTCGATCTCCAAAAATCGATGATGCATTCAAAGACAAAGCACATTGATATTCGTTATCATTTTCTCAAAGATCATGTGGAAAAAGGTAACATCGGTTTGGAATATGTTCAAGCGAGCATCAATTAGCGGACATTCTCACAAAACCAACTTGGATGCCACCAGGTTTGCTTATTTAAGGAGAAATCTTGGTATGATTGATCCTACTGCTTAAAGTTAATATTTTGTTAAATATTTCTTTCATACCGGTAGACCCAGTACTAGACTAATCGGAAGACATAAGTTCCTCTTTACCGGAAGACCTAAAGGTTAGTACTCTTACTTAGTCTATTTCTGCTAAAGAGGTTTCCAAAGCAATAAAAGGGGTTCAGGACGAAATTTGGTACTTAAGAAAATATCTTAAGTTCCCGCTCTTTCAAAACTGATATTTTTCTCGCCTTTAAATAGTCCTCGAACCGTCATTTCCAAACTTTACGAAAACCCTTTGAACAGAAACTTTCTCTCTCTCTCTCTGAGTAACTACTTTCTGCAAATTTTCGTTCTTCTTCTTGTTTCTTCTTCTCATCCTCAAACAATGGTACGTTTATCTCTACTCTACTCGAAATTTTCTATGTACTGTTCTACATTTCAATATCATCTTAAAATCCTTTTGGAATTCAAACCGTCATTTTCGAGTTTGAACAGTGATTCGCCATTGTTATTCTTACATACTTGAATACTAACAGTCGTTTTTGTTTATTCATTGTTCATTCTTATGAAAACTTCTGTTATGTTTTTCTCGAAGTGTAGTTTCTCTAAACATTCTAGGGTTTCAAATTTTTGCGTCGAAAATTTCAATTTATTTTGAAAAACTTTGAAATTCCTACTTGTTTAGATGTCTAGATGAAAAGCCCTAACTTTTATTCTGTTTTTCTTTCAGGCAAGAACCCAAAATCAAAGCGACGGTGGGAAGGCTTATGACCACGAAAATGTCATTCCTCCCGTTCAAATATCAATCTTCAGGATATCCCATCTATCACATAGCTTTCACGACATCATTATTGTCGCTTTGGATCCCAAGCTATACATTCAGGGCATGTGTATTGACCTTACGTCAATCAACTCCATTCTTCATAGGCTGGGAAAAGCTTGCGAGGATATGGGCGCCTGCGGGATTACGCCCTCTTACGCCTCAACGACAAAACTTACGGTATCTTCTGGCGAGAAGAATTTTATCAACGAATGGAGCTCATGCACGGTGCTCTTCGTGGGTGGATTCGAGGCCGTCCCGTCTCAGTCACCATGCCAATCTATATCCACTATCATTGGCGTGCATTACGGAGGAGCTATTTCGGCAACCACGGTGAGGCTTTACATGCAGGAAGCCATGAGGGAGTAGACACTCTCAGGGAGCCACAAGGAAAATGCTCAGAAAATTGTTCCCTCTTGATGTCTCTTGCACAGCCACCTTCTTGACAAGGGGCTCCTTTTCAGAGTGGAGCACATGATATGTTCTTGGCCAGTCAATCAATCGACCGTCTTTGTATTTCTAACTTCGTCTCAAGCGGGGGCTCATCATCTTCGACGAGCTAAAGCGTGGGTGGAGAAAGCAAGAAAGCAACCCACTTGCAGCGCCCCCCGTCGAGGCTTATCAATGCCCTCTTAAGGGATGATGCGACCATCAACTCTTCTTTGAAAAGAAGATGAGTTGTATACGGTGGCAAGGACAAACAACTCAGACCTCGTTTTTCGGTAAATACAGAATACGAGAACAAGCGCGGATCGAGAAAGGTCTACCGCCCGGTCTCTCTTGACAAAGTGCCAGCACGCACCTATCTTGGTCACCCGCTTCAATATGGAAGCACATGTAGCTGCAAGCAAGACCTTCAAAAGGCCTCTGCCAAGTTTGATGAACAAGTGGCCACGGGCATCCATCTAAAGGCCAAAGGTGCAGGCGATGAGCGAGGCTGGCGATAAGGTCCAAATTAGCGACCAAAGCCAAAGCCAAGACAAGGGAAGTGGCACCTCCAGCGAAGAGGAGTAGGCCAAATGGATAGGAAGGAGATGAAGGAAGGCCGAGGAAGAAGAAGGCACCGGCCAATCTAGCCATTCCTCCCGTCCATCCACCCAAGCCAAGCCATCCTCTCGACCACCTTGACCCGGCCAACCTCCTTTTCCCCGCCTCCGCCTCCGCTGAGCCAAAGCGAAGGAAACCGTAAAACCTTTGAAGACCGGCCACCCGGCGGTCCGCCAACCTCTACCCAGATGAAGCGGTGAGTCTCTATTCGGCCGTGAGGAAGAAAGAGGCTAGAACCGACCCTCAGCTAGGCCGACCAACTATACCCTCTACCCGCGCAACTGACAAACTACCGGCCAAACCCAACTGTCAAGCCCTTCATCTACACTGTCCAACCCTTCAACTACCCCTTCACCACCTCGGGAGAATCTATCCCTCGGGAGGAGCCTCAAAATGAGGAGGAGCCAGCCGAACCCCAACTCCTCCCCTCCTTTCACCCTTTAACTACTCACCTCCACCCATCACACCTTCCTCACCACCCCAATCCCAACCAACTTCTTCAACCACACCACAACCCTTAGACCTGCTTATTGTGCCAAGTTCCTCTTGAGCTTGCATTAGTAGCAGATCTATTCACCTCTTCTCATCAACCTCCTCAATCTTCTCAACCTCCTCAACCTTCCTTCAAAAACCAAAATTCTATACCTCTACCTCTTCTTTCTGGTTCTCTACCGAACCCATTCCCAATCATTCTCCCACATCGCTGACAATTCGACACCGATATGGAACTGGATTCCCACCAACCCCGCCTCCACCTTCCCTATACCTATATCCTCTTCCACCAAAAACCATCCCCACCCAGGACTCATCTTCTTTCTGTCCGAACTCCGTAACTCCTCCCAAACGCCCCTTCCCAGGGCTGCAGACTCTGCCTCTGCCGGCACCATTCACATTGGCCAAGCATCTACTTCCAATCGGCCAAGCCAATGCTGAAATTTTGTCGCTAGACGCCATCTACCATGGGCGGGTTAGCGAACTCACAAGTTATATCTGCCAGCACGCTATCACGTCAGCAGAATGGCCAAGGCCAACCGACGCGCCACTACTCTTGACAATTTCAAGAGGATGTGCTGGACTCGTTTTGGGGAAGATGATACGCAGCGACTTCACCGATGTCAAGATCAATGTAGAAGCTCAACGAGATGAAGGTTGCCAGTATCATAGTTCCATTTTCTACGAGCTTTTCCACGCCATCACTCTCCATCTCAGCCTACAGTCGTACTCTATTATGGAACCGAACAACCTCGCTCGAAACTCTGCCCATGATATCATGAATGCCAACAGGATCGTGATCCGCCATCACGGAGGAGTAGCAAATGAGATCTATCACAGAATGCGATGGAAGGAATGTACGTAGTCTTCGTGAAGAACTCGACTACGTTCTCATTCCACTGCATCTAACCATGCGTATGCCGAATACCAAAGAAGATTGGAAGAGCTAGAGCGTTTAGAAAAAGAAGAGAAAAGGAGGCTGACAAAGGCAAGCGGAAAAGACCATGGTAGCTTTTGTATCTTTTCTTCCCTTTCCTTTGATTTATCTTATTTTTGAAAACTCGTTGAAATGTAAACATCTTGTTTATGAATACGATGATTACTTGCTTTTCAAAAATTATATCGTTTAAATTTTACCGCTTTATTGTTTATCTATATTAGAATTTAAACATTCGGTTTAAATTGATTTAAAGCACCGATCCGTGTGCTATTCTTTGACTCTCTTATTTTTGATGCACTTAGATTAGTCCCCATGAGGTGAGGTTATTCTCAAGTTTAATGAGGCATGTCTACCGACACGTAATATATATAAACTTTCTCTATTACGCTATTATCTATTAAAAGTTTGTTTTAAAACCCTCATTTGTAGTAATGATGAATTTTATATAAATAGGAGGAGATTGTTGATTCTTATGTTAAATTTATATCCGATCAAGACATTACATTAGTTTTATACTTGCTGGCTAATCGGGTCATGTGTATCGATTAGCGTGGCAACCGTATAGAACTTTGCCTTGTATAGTTTTTGTAGGACTCTTTCAGTTCATTGGAAGACCCTTTCTCAGCCTTCACCTAAGACACCTCTTCAAAGCTTAAGATCGGAAGACCTCGTGTCCAAATGATCGCTTCTACGTGTCCTCTCGGCATAAAGCTAGGCTGGATTATTTCAAACTTATTTCCATATATTATTTGAATTAATCCAAGTCATTCCACGACATGTCAAGCCGAAAGCAACTTTCCAAAAGCGTGAATACTTTTCGCCTGAGCGATAAAGCGCATCGCCCCTACTTTCGCTTCATCTCTTAGATCCGACACCAAATCGCCCACTTTTTGAAGATCTCGTAAATGATTATCTGCTCTAGATATCGTGAAGACGAAATTCCTTGATGACCCCATGCATTTAATGCATTTATGAAAAAGTGTTGAAGTCTTCGCCCTCTCCAACGGATCTTTTGAAATGCACTGCTTTAAATACGCCATTGAAAGACTGGAACATAGAGACAACCGCATGAATCAATCGAACACTTAAAGAATTGCTCTCAATCTACACAACTCCAAGTCTTTCACCGGTGCATTCAATAGATCCTCAACAGATCTAGAAGTCCTCGTCAACAACAACAAGAAGTCGCTTCTTCAACATTTATTGTTTTATTCTTCTTGTTGTTTACTTCCATTAACTATAGCATCTAATTAAATATCTTGTATTTACAGATATTTAATTCCCTAGACCCAAACACAAGTCAATATTTTGTACACGATCCATTAGGGATATTCTTTGTAATTGATCTAAGTGGAAAACATAGTGCACAATTTAAATCCAAGGTTGACTGCCTTGGTGGTGGACGTAGCACTCATTATAGTGTGAACCATCCCAAAATACTTGTGTTATTTCCTTCTATCTATCTATTTATTGAACTGCTTAGTTTCATTGTTTATATTATCCATTTCAGCAGAACTTAAGTAATCTGTAAAAGGTCTACCGGTAGTCCTTATCGGCAGACCTGGAACATTTCTCTTGAAAGTCTTCCGCTACTTGATTCTTTTCATAGATTGCAAGTAACTTTCAAGGAACTTACTTAAAAGTTTTTAAAGTGTTAATAAGCTATTCAACCCCCCCTTCTAGCTTATTATTGTGCTCATTGGGACCCACATTTGTAATTAGAAATTTCGCTGCAAAGTGGGATTGGTCCAACTATCCCTAATTTTCTTTGGCCAGATCGAATTTGTACACCCTCTATGTAAAGGCATAATGCATTCATACAATGATCAGTTGTACACCCTCTCCGGGATTTGGAAGAGTTTCTATTAACAAAAGAGGGCATTTCATAGTTCAAAGACGGCAAATGATGAAATGAATGGAGTTGCATCGTGAAAAGGTTCCTGACTTCCTGTGACATAGCATGGATTAGTTGCCATATTAAAAAGGCTATAGATTCAATCTCAAGAAAAAAGCATCTGACCGCTCACACTAGAACTTAAGATTAACAAAGAAACAAAGTGCAAAGACAGTAAATGGCTAGAGCTGCTTTTTAGTTACTGTATTGTGGTTACTAATTTGAAGTTCAACAAAATGCATGCTAGCTACCAATAGTAGTTGGACACAACAACCAAAATTACAAATTAGCGGAAGTGTCTACATGAATTACACGCAGATGTCACAAATATAGTTCTTGCATTTTTCTATCTTAAAGTTTTATGTTAGCTTTGTTAGCTTGTTTTAATTCCTCTATTTGTTAAAGTTTGGAAACAGTCCATCCACATAGTTGTGTTTGTTAGATATGCTGCTCTATCTTTGTGTAGATTTAATGTCGGAACGTGGTTATGTCCCTTACCTTTGTTTGCATGTGTTTCCCATCTGAGGATCCATGACCGCCTCTTATCCAATGACAGAAGATTGTGAGGTCCGGTATAGGAAGTTGTAAACCTATAGCGATAGCTTATTGGTCCCTCTCCTTACTATTTTCGTGTCAACTAGTCTGAATGATAGTTTCTTTGAGATTTATGCCTTTAATTTGACTATGCTCATAGGCAAAACTCAGACAGGCTATTCTTTAGCTAAGTATGAAAAATATGAAACTACACCACTTACTTTAACTCCCATGTTGAACTCAGGAAACCCATCAAAGCTGCACCGGCTGCTGCATCTAAACATCTAGCTGGATTGCTTCCCTTTCATCTTGTTTACAGTCCAGCCCACCCTATGGCTCAAATCCATAACCACCTCATTGGTCACCAGAACAACATCCTACTGACCCTTAACGCTAGACTAGGTTCAATATCATGGATTACACATTCATTATAATCTTGTAAATACTAGCGACCAAACTGATGGGCAGGAAACCGTCACCCTTTTGAGATTCACGCTTGTTAGGGATCAACAAGATAAAAGTCGAAAATGATCAAACAAACTATTCTTAAGCATAGAAACTTGAAAATACACACATCAGATTGCTTGTAATAACATATCCTCAACCAAGTCTATAAGAAACCAAAAACCTCCATTTCCTTGAAAGGTCTTCCCAACCAACTAGCTCTCCTCTTTAACAAACAATTTCAGCAGCCCTTCAACCTATTATATAATGCCTAATTATAGTTTCCACTATCACTGATGATAGGACAAAGATAAAGTGACAAAGATTGCGCAGTCATAACAAGAACAATGCAATCCAATTTAATACACTGTGTATGGCTATGGCCCCCTCATTTGCTCAATGGAAACTCACATGAAAAATTTCAGATCTCAAGGGATTTTAATCATCAAAAACACATTGCGAGTCTGAAAAGGATTCGTCAAAGTTTGAGTTTAGAAAAAGAAGAATATATACCTCAAACATGCGTTTCTGAAGCTCTAAAAGAAAAATTAAATGGGTTAAGCTGGGTAACCCATTTAAATTTATTTTATTAATGGGTTGGGTAATTAGTGGGTTGGGTTGGGTGGGTTTATGGGTAATGGGTTAAAATTGACTGGCCTAATGAGGAGTAAGGGTTGCTAGCGTTGTTCAGCTGTAGTGGTCGTGAGAAGTAAGAGGTTTGTCTTTGGTGATGGAGAAGACAACAGGGCTATTTGGATGTCGTTGCCAATGATGAAGAGTGGGTAATGATTGTGTGGAACAATGATGGAGCATTTCAATTCTTGAACGGGGGACCGAAATGTGAAGGAAGTCGGAAGAAGTGGTTGGAAGTGCAAATAGGTTGCAACTTCCAAGAGTAATTGCAAATCACTGCTATTTAATTCCAATTAATACACAAGCAAAAGTAAAGTATAATGAGGGAAAAAAAGTTGAAGAGAAAAAACTTTACATAATAAGTGTGAACACGATTTTATATAGTCAATCTGAATCATTGAATTCCAAGTATCACATCGATATTACTTTCAACTGTTTCATTTATACAATTGCATATATTATGCGGTTAGTCTAATATTATGTTAGAAGGTGTACCTAATGTTGTAAATAGAGGATAAGGAAGTTGTTTCGGATGTGCTGGACTCATTTAAGAAAATTCGAGCAAAGAAACTTCTATCAGCTAACAACCCGACAGAGTAGTTGCCGTGTGTGTGTTATCCTTTTTATTTTTGTTGTTGCCGTGTGTGTGTGTTATGTGGGTTGTTGCGGAGTCGTGTTCGAGCAGTTTTGGGCAGTTTGTGGCTGATCAAAACTGGTGTTACAAGGCTAGACTAAGGTTTGTTTTAGCAAGGATTAGGGCTCGTGGTGAAGTTGAATATATTTGAATATATTTGAGCAGGTTTGGGCAGCCTAAAAAGATGGAACAAACTAATAGTTTTATTAACAGATTGTTAAGGAGTTTTGGGGTTATTTTTGGGCAGGCTAGTTCACTAAAGAAGGACAAGAAAACGTTTTTTTTTTTTTGGAAGGATTGAAACGGGATTGGGCTGTTAAAGGGGGCTGAATTAGAACTTGAATTGTTCAAGTTTTTACGCCGTATCACTCTGTCATTACAGGCGTATTCTCGTTTGCTTTTGGCCTCTACTCCTTTTGCTTTTGCTCTTCAGTTTTCCTCTTATCGGATGAGCCGCCCTTCTGGCTGAGGAAGGATCGGAAAAGGGGAGAGTTGACGTCGTAAATCATTGTCGCTGGTGAATGTTGAATACTGATATTGGATGGTGAACCTGTCACCTTTTTGCTTTATGTGCTGTTGTGTTCCCTGGGCAGGAGTTATGTAATGCATCTCTCAGATTGTTTTAAAGAAAAAAAGTATGTATATATATATATATATATATATATATATATATATATATATTATTAGCATAGGGTGAGTTGTTTTAAGTTAGGTAGGGGATATTGCTTCAGCTTGTGAAGAGCACTGGCTCTTATTAAGGAGCATGAGCTCTTCCTACCAACTGGAAATCCAAAATTAGGGCATTCCTAAAGCTAACAAATTCGATTTTATCAATCTTGAGCATAGGCATGACAACACAATTGATGGGGCAGAGCTCATGTCTATTGTGAAGAGCTAATGTACTTCTAGCTCTTTGCAATTGTAAGTTTTTACCTTAATATCCTAGGGACTGAAAACCTCTGTAAAGCCGCTTCACTATAATCCCAGTAATTCGTTATAGTAAATTGTTATTCTTTTAGTGAATGCTATATTAAATTGTTTATTTAATTTCTTCCTAGGTTGACAGATTCTTGAGCCCTTGCTCCCGCATCAATATCAGGTTTCACGTTCCACCATTTGAACAAAATTTCAAATTCAACATCACCTAGTTTCACAGGAAGCCTGATTGAAAAACCATAAACATGATTTTCAAGCATTGACTAAAACATCTGCTCTTGTGACCATTGTATGTTGAAGCGAGGTGAACCAAATTTAATCAATTTCAAGTTTGAAAATAATGCTAAAAGCAAAGCTCACTAATCAGAGAATCACCTATGTAAGCAAAAAGAACAGCTGAGAAGAAATAATTGTCCATTTAAAGAGTCCCATTTTGACAAGTTAACAAGTTCAGAAACAAAATAGGCCTTGTATATGAGTTAACACTTGGGCACTTTCGAAATGATTGTTGTGGTATAATTGCTAACAGTGACTGGAATATGTTTTTCTTTTAGATGTCTGAGCTGGTCTAATTTTCTTTCAGCTTGGTAGTTCCAGAGCAAGACAATGGTATCAAGTTTGCTTGTGTTGCTAGAGGAATAACACATGCAATTCAAGGAAAATTTGTTGTCGGTGATGATGGTCCCACATGGAAGAAAGTACCCGAGGAGATGAAAGATTACTATTTCAAGGAATGGAATGTAATATTTCCATATTCAATCCAATTAATTAGTTAATTTATATATGCTTACTATAACATATTTTTTAACTTCCTAATTGCAGAGACATTACAAGTGCATTGAAAATTATCCGGAAAGACAAGTTCGAAAAGTTTGGAATATGATGGCTTCTGAACAGTACAAACGGATGTGTCATAGGGGACGACAACAATTCACGCGTAGTGGGCACCCATCTTGGTGCACGCAACATGAATGGAACCGGCATTTGCTATTCTATGCAAATGACAAGGCGAGGAAGAAGTGTGAACAAGCAAGAAAAAATCGTAAGTCAGACCGCAATGGCTTAGGATTAACTAAACATTCAGGGGGGTCAAAGAGTTTTGCCTCACATGAGCTTGCGATGGTAAGAGTTTATCTATTGTCTATATATTTTTTGTGGATATGCTCTGCATGCGCGCATTTTAGTACAATCTTGGTTGCTACACTTAATATGTTTTGAGGTTACTCTGTTTATTGTGATAGAACATAAGAGAGAATTATTATTCTCTGTCATTACATATAAAGAAGAATCCTGACAAAGTGATCACAGAAGATGACGTTTTCCTTAGAACCCACAAGAGAAAGCAAGGAAGTGGCGAGTTTATGGATGCTAAGTCCAAAAAAAATCTTTGTGAGTTTAATCTAAATGTTTAATTACTTTTATTAGTTCACTCTAAACATTTAATTATACTCGATCGCTATTGAAAGATGTATCTTTGATCTCAATGCTCTTTTTATTATTTATAATTATAAAATGCAAATAGAAAAGTTATAATATTCTCTTTTTTTTTACATTTTAGGAGGATTATACTGCTCGAAAGAAAGGTGATGGTTTTGATTCTACAGCTTGGGTGGATGTATCAGGTGGAGTTGTAAAGAATCGTTTGTACAGCTTTGGTTCATCGGTTCCTGCATCAGAGATCTTGAGTAGCAACACGATTTCCTCATCTACGCGTTCAAATGGAGATTTCACACAGACCCAAGAGTTTGAAGATAAGTTGACCAAAGGAGTTGAAAAAATGAGGGATGAAGTCACGGCACAAATACATTTTACTTATGAGGCTAAATTTGAACAAATGAAAAATGATTTCCAGTTGCAATTCCAAGAGATGCGCAATTCGAGGACTTAAGAGGCTCCGAGCATCGTCCACGAGCTCCTATTTAGTTTAAAGAATGACAACTTGACAATTCTATGTAGTTTAACAGTGCGAAAGTTTAGTATCACAGTTTGCCAATTCATTTTGAACTTAATGTTTGAAGCTTTGTTGACTTTAATTGTTTGATTTAAGATATTTTAAATGAAATGTCCAATCAGTTACAATTGATAAATATTTATATGTATAATATTAGTAATATTTTATTTTCAGAAAATAATCTTCTGCAACAGAATTTTTCGTTGCAAGTTTTTTCTTTTAAAAAAAATGTAGTTACAAACCAACAACGGACTTTTGGAACCGAAACATTAGGTTGCATACTTGAAACTGAAAAATTCAGTTGCTAGTTTAGTTCCATGTGTAACAAATTTGAAACAGAAAAACCAGTTGCAAATTAGGTTGCATACTTGAAACTGAAAAATTCGCTTGCTACTTTAGTTCTATGTGTAACAAATTTGAAACAAAAACCGTTGCAAATTAGGTTGCCTACTTGAAACCGAAAAATTCGGTTGCTAGTTCGTTCTATGTGTAACAAATTTGAAAAGTAAAAACCAGCTTGCAAATTAGGTTGCCTACTAAAAACTGAAAAATTCAGTTGCTAGTTTAGTTATATGTGTAACAAATTTGAAACAGAAAAAACCAGTTGCAAATTAGAAACAGAAATAAATCAGTTGTTGTTTGCAACGGATATAAAAAAATGTCCTAGGAAACACATTGCAACCGAAACTACAACTACTTTTTTCCGTTGCAAGGTTTTTGCAACGACAAGAAAGTGGTTGCACAATTTTGTGACGAGGCTTATTGCTATGGACTTTGTTACGGACATTTTCCGTTGCAAACATCAATTTGAAACAGATTTTCCTGAATTGCAGCCGAAAAATCTGTTTCAGTTGCCCTGTTTTTTTTGTAGTGTTCTGATGCAACTGCATTGGAAGATGCATTGGTCAAAACTTCTGAAAAAGCTGAAACTGAAATTGACCAAGCTGGAATAGATTCCAGTGTGACTGATCGAAGCCAGGATATTCCTAGCCGTATATAGAAAGTCCATCATACTTCTCAAGTTATATATAATGTTCATGACGACATGTCTACAAGGAAGAAAGATAAGGTGGATTATCGAAAATTAGTTTGACTATCCTCTCTTGAATGTGAAGATTTTCATGCATCTTCCTATGTGTCAAAAATTGAACCAAAAAATGTGAGTGAAACTTTGAAAGATGAATGTTGGATCAATGTTATGCAAATGATGTTTGGTTTCTTGTGCATTGACTCACCTCAGTGAATCTTATTGGAACAAAATGGATTTTCAAAAACAAATCAAATGAGGTGGGAGAGATAATTAGAAACAAGGCAAGACTTAGGGCTCTAGGGTACACACAGGTTAAGGGGGTGGATTTTGATGAAACTTTTGCACATATGGCCCATATTGAGTCCATACGTCTTTTGCTAGATATTGCATGCTTTCTAGATATTACTCTTTAATAAATGGATGCGAAAAGTGTTTTCTTAAATGACATTTTAGAAGAAGAAGTTTTTGTTGAACAACCTAAAGGATTTGAGGACCCCCATAAACCAAATCATGTTTTCAAATTAAAAAAAAAACATTGTATGGTCTTAAACAATCCCATATAGCTTAGTACGAGAGACTTACAGACCATTTCTTAAAAAGTTGTTTTAAGAGGGGTGAAGTGGACAAAACATTGTTTATTCAAATAAAAGACAAACACATTTTGATTGCACAAATCTATATTGATGACATTGTGTTTGGGTCCACTTCTAAGTCCTTGAAAAAAGAATTTGTACATTACATGACATCATCATTTGAAATGAGCATGGTAGAAGAGCTGAGTTTTTTTCCTTGGCATTCAAGTGAAACAAATGCATGAAGGGATGTTCATTTCTCAAACCAAGTATGCTATTAACTTGGTGAAGAAATTCAATCTTGAGAATGGAAAGAAAAAGAGATTTCCTATGATTCCATCCAATAAACTGTGCAAGGAAGAGAATTCTAAGAGTGTTGACCACACTTTATATAGGACAATGATGGGAAGCTTTTTGTATTTGACTGCCACACGTCCAGATATCATGCATAGTATTAGTGTACGTTTATGTGCTAGATACCAAGCTAACCCAAAGGTCTCTTATTTGAAAGTTGTCAAACATATTATTAGGTATGTTAGAGACACATCTTCTATGGGTTTGTGGTATACAAAACAGACTCATACCAATTTAGTTGGTTTTAGTGATGTTGATTAAGAAGGTAGTTTAGATGGCATGAGAAGTATATCTGGTGGGTGTTTTTATTTGGAAAATAACTTGATTTCTTGGTTTAGTTAAAAACACAATTGTGTTGTTCTTTTGACAGGTGAGTCTGGATACATTGCAGTTGGTAATGGGTGCACACGTACAACTTTTATGGATGAATCAGATGATCAAGGATTATGGCTTACACAGTGATGTATTAACCATGTATTGTGATAACGTCAGTGCAATCAGTATAACAAAAAATTCAGTTCAACATTCTCGAACAAAACACATTGATATAAGACACCACTTCATTAAAAACTTGGTTGAGCAAATGATTATTTGCATAGAACATGTTGGGACAGAAAATCAATTGACTGATATATTTACTAAGAGTCTAGATTTTGAGAGATTTTCCTATCTAAGGAAATCTCTTGATATGTGTACCATGTGATTTTTCACTTAGTTATTTTTTTTTAAATAGACATCCTTACATTTTGTTTTTAGGGGACACTCTAGATCAATTGATTCACATGTATGTGCCTTGTGTGTTACTTGAGAATTGCATTCAATAACAATTGTGACTATGTGTTACAGTTCTCATTCTATCTCTGAGTTCTTGAGCATGTTTAAAGTACAATGGTTGTAGCATCTTATCTTGGTACTATGGAACTTTGGTTCTCATAGGTTGATCTTGAGAAACATGAATACCCTTGGAAAAGTGTGAAAGTTACCTAAAGGAAAAGAGCTACCTATGAACAAGGTTTGTTGTCATTCTCTTTTGGAACTATGATTCTTTGGATTTCATGGGTTGATCATGTGCAAAATGGATTTCCTTAATAATAGTATGAAAGGTTCCTAGTGGCATATTTGTATAGCTTGAAATAAAGTAGAGCTATGCTCTCAGGGAAATAAAGTACATATGGAATCTGGTATGAGAAAAACTTTGGGAGAGGAGTATGATTGAGAAAAGAAAATATGCATATTGGACAAAATTTAACTAGTGGTGAATGCACCTCCTAATGCAGCTGTATCAGGAACTACATCCGATTGATCCGATCATTTTTCACGTGTGTGTGATTGCATTATCTCCCTGTCTGTTTGAACTTTTTACATCATATTTTAGGCATAATTTTAGGACATGCATTGGTGGTAAAAATATTAGTCTGTTTAATTTTTGTCCTAAAATAAAAATATACATATCATATTCCATAAAAAATTTCATGTCGAAAAATATTTAGTAGTTTTCTAATATTTGTGGGGAATTAAGAGACTTTGAATTTTGGATATAGGCTGCTCAGTTATTGCTAGGGATGTGATCAAATCATGGTGAACACTTAATTTGTGTTTTCCAAAATCTTTTTTTTTTAGGAATCCTAAATTATTTTTGAAAAGAAATCAATGTTTCCCTAATTCAATACTTACCATTTTATCTACACATGTTTTCATGCCCTAAATACATGTGTTGTGGACTTGTGATTGATTTGGTCAATATTATCTTCTCTCAAAAATAAAAATTCAACCTTATCACATTTGGTCTTTTCATCTTCCATTGCATTATCATCTAATGATTAATTTCCAAATTTATAGCTCTTTAAAGGGTTTTAATATCAGGCTGAAGAAATCAAGGTTCACTCATTCCCTCTCAAATTTCTATTTGGTAAATTTTCCCCTAATTTGCTGAAATCACGTGACCCTTCTTCTCTTCATCTCTTCATCTACAAACCCTAGCATGTTCCAATGGCGTCGAATCCTTCCAGTCCCTCAAACCCTAAAAATGCAACCATCCAGACTAATGAAGCTTGGAATAAGGCTTCACCCAAAGCTACATCTCCCAAGATTTTTGTGACAGAACCTTCGATTACCTCTGAAATAGTTGTAGCTGAGCCCTTTCCAGAACTTCTTACCAGCATCCTTCCTGGAGATCCATAGAATGTGATAGATGCTGATGATCATGGGGAGCTGACAATTTCCCCCCCAATTGAAAACCCCCTGTTAGAAAATTCAAATGGTTAAGGGGAATCCCTACCTCAGATGCTGATGTTGCTAGGGCAAAGAAGCTGAAAGTGAATCCATGCCAAATGGAGGAAGAAATCCAAATTCAGTCTGATATTGATGATGAAGACTTTGATCCTTCTGGTGATGGCTCTCAGTTTTTGGTTGCTCCTCGTGTTCTTGTGTCTCAAATTGGAAGCATCTCTGGTGTAACATCACATATGGATGTTGTTGTTGATGTTCCTGAAGAAGAGAAGTATTCTATCCCATCCACAAAAGTTGTGTTTCAAAGTGACTCTCCTAGTCAAGAACAAGAAGTGTCTCCTCCCTCTGTTCCTGTTGAAGAACCAGAGATTGAATTCTCTGATGAGCAACATACTTTGGCTGAATTCTTGGTCACTATGAGGAATGCTCCAAGGTCAAGTCGTGTTCCTTCAATAAGCTCATCTGAATTTGATGACAGCTCAGACGAAGACTTTGAAGAGAAAGATGCATCAAAAGAGAGTGATATTGTTCCAACTAGAATACTCAAAAGCATATCTATTCCATTGACCAATGCAACTACTAGTGAAGCTGCATCTAGTGGTGCATCCACTGATCTGGAAGTAATTAATCCATTCTCCTCTACTTTCCTTACTCAAGATGTCTCTCTAAGATATAATCTAGGTAGAAAAGTTGTTGAGGAAAGGCTGATTCCTATGGATGACTTAAATGCTCAAAAGTTAGTCCAATTCTTTACTTATTGGAACCTACTGTCCACTCTCACCTCTACTGCCCCTTACATTAAGAAGATGGACATGGAGTTCTATGCTGATCTAGAGAAGAGAATAACCTCTATTGGTGATTCCTTGTTTGTGAAAGTTTTTGTTAGGAACAAACTAGTAGAATATTCCCCATTTCTTGTTAATAAGCATTGTGGGACCCCCAATGTTCATGTGAGTGGGTTAATTTGTGATTTGAATATGTGTGTTGAAGAATTGAGTGGTGGCCTTATCAGAAACTGGCCAGGAAAGAAGACTAAGGTGAGCACAGCCAAGCTGACTTCTTTCTATGTTGTTATGCATAAGATCTGTTTTGCAAATTGGGCCCCTACTTCAAATGTCAACTCAATGACTTAAGAACATGGCAAGTTGATGTATCAGATAGACTTAGGACTACCTTTTAATTTTGGTGACTTGGTGTTCAGAAAGGTTGTTACCTGAACTGAATCAGAAGAAGATAGGAGAGCCCTTCCTTTTTCCCTCCCTCATTTATAATTTATTGATAGATCAGGGTGTTGAACCCTTGGAAAAGGAAAGACTAACACCTGTCTTAGATCCCCTCCCAATATCATCAAAACTGTTGAAGGGTGATAGAATTAGGAATTTGTAATTTATCTATCCCTTCACACCATATTCAAAATATGCTCCTCCTCAAGGTTTGCAACCAGAAGTTCCAGCATCTGGAGCTGCTGTGACCAATGTAGCTTGCAATGCAGCTGCATCTGCAACTACATCAGACCCATCAATCCTTCTTTGTCTATCATCTCGTGAAACTGCTCCTATGGCTTTGTCCTTCATCAACAACCAGTTTACATAGGTCAAGTCTCAGATTGCATATCTTCAGTCCTTGGAAGCTTAGTATACAGCCTGGCTGGCCATCCACTCTACTCTCTCCATCAATTATGGTGAAATAAGGGGAGAGACAAGTGCTACAAGTGTTGTTGTTGCTACTGTTGAGGATAATGAAGAAGATGATGAAGCTAATGAAGATGATGCTGAAAATGATGAATCTGATTCTGTTTGATTCATCATATATTTTATGGTTCTTATAAACAATTTATAATCTCTTTTGATATTCTATTTTGTATGGTGGATAATTTTTACTATGGTTGGATCATTGGTATTTTTTGATTTATGCATAGTAATGATTTCTGATTTTATACTCTTACACAAATTCACGGGGAAATGAGATATACTAACTAATGCAGGTTAGTTGGTTTGATTTGTGTTGAATAAACACTTGTCATTTTGATTTAACTAGAAAGGTTCAACAAAGGGGGAGATTGCAAGGGTAAAATATGGACATCCTATTTTATTTAAATATTGTTGTGTCATTTCTTGGTCCTAAAGCAATGGTAAAATGTTACCATAATTAAATACTTCCAAAAGCTCTCAAAAGTCCAGAATTAATGTGAACAAAATATTTGATAAGAACCTTCAATTTAATTTAGGAAACTAACCTTTTATTTCCTAATATTCTATGTTTCCTTGGAGTTGTTGGTTTTCTTATTTGTGTAGGATTCTACCTCAAGTACAAATATAAGAAGACTTTGTGAAGACAAGACACACAGATCGATAGACGTTCAGAGAGATAATGCATAGAGAAAAAAAAAAAGCTGAGAGCTTCGCTGAAGTGTTTGGATGAAGCTGTGATTTGTTGTTTGTTTTCCTAGTTGATAGGAAGCTTATTTTTTAATGTCACATTTACTTTATTTGTGTTTTTGTGGGTTTCTTCTACAGACTTGATGTTTTGTTAGAGGTTTTTGATTTTTGGTTAGGTTTCACTATTTCTGTAAGACTCATAATATTTTTAGTGAAATATTTTTTAGGCCATAGGGCTGAATATACAAGCCTAGCTTGTAAATTGTTTGATAAACTTCTGTGTTTAGTACTGCTTTATTAGATTAAAAACTTCCACCATTTATTTGTTTTATTATCTGGTCAATGCACATCTGAATGCAGCTGCATCACAAGTTACATTGACAATTTCTTTGGAATCCTAGTTACTATTGTTCTTTCAATTTATGTCTACAACAGTTTACATTTGAAACACGAAGTAGTGCTTCATGTTTTTCCTTTATTTATGAATTTTAAATATGTAATAGACATATTTACATATTTTCTCTCCGCATCCATATATGCATATAGAACATCATCCACATTTATTTGAACTAAAAGTAAGTTTATATATTATTGTAAAAGCTAACCCAAAAAATAAAAATCATTCACATCAATGTTTAATATTTCTTTTACATTTATTACAAAAATGTGATTGCATCATTTAGATAAATGTTTCCATGTAATTGACTCTTCTGCCATTTGCTGAACCATCTAAAATTCAACTTATGTATGTAATACTACATTATTATTGCTACATGTAATATATAGAAACTTGTATACATAATTTTATATGTGTTGAATAAATTTTAATATAAAGTTTTTTTTAGACGTTAGATTGTTACGTATCTCTCAAATGAAATTGTGCATTTAACCATTTATGGTGTGGGTCCCACTATTAAAGTGTAAATTGAGAAAGTAACAATTAGAATAAAATTGAGTTGTTTTTAATAAAAGAAAAATGCTCACAATATATAACGTTCACATCATCAATTAGAATTAAAAAAATTAGTCTCATAGAGTATGTGAAACAAATTGGTTGATAAGTTATATCCATAATTCTCATCCATAGCTTTATTGAAGAACTAGTTATTTAGCTCGTGCTCTGCACGGGTACAATGTAGGATATATATATATATATATATTTTTTATAATAATAATATAACTTTTAGACATTATAATTAGATTGTTAATCTCTTCCATATTTATAATTTTTTTTCTATTGTTACTAATATTAAACGATTATTTTACCTAAATATTTTTAAAATTGATATAAGTTTCTAGCTAACGTGAGATACATATTTTCTATTAATAATAATAATAATAATTTTTTTTGATCTAAAGACTTTTAAAATTAACATTTAACTTGATAATAATATTAGAAGTCATTTTGTTAAAAACTTTTAAAATCATAATTCATTTTTAAACAATGTGAAATACTTATTTTGTATTTTTATTGGTAATGAAAGTTTAAGTCTTTTATCTAAAGACTTTAAAATCAACACCACATTTTAACCATGTGGTATACATATTTTCTATTGGTAATAACAAAATATATCTTTATCTAATGACTTTTATAACCAATACTCATTTATAAATAATGTGAGATACATTTCTTTGTAACCAATGTGAGATACTTCTTTTTTATTTCTATTGGTAATAAAAGTTTAAGACTTTTATCTAAATACTTTTAAAACAAACATTTTTTCTAAACAAATATCTCTTTCTAACCATGTGGTATACATTTTTCATGGTAATAATAGTATTTTTAAAATCAACATTAATTTCTAACAAATGTAAGATGCATTCTTCTATAGTAATAATAATAGTCTTTTATATAAAAACTTTTGAAATCAACATCTCTTTCTAAACAATGTGGGATACATCTCTTCTATTGGTTATAACATAATAATAATAGTAGTAGTATTCTAACAATGTTAGATACTTCTTTTCTATTTCTATTGGTAATAAACGTTTAAAACTTTTATCTAAATACTTTTAAAACAAACATCTTTTTCTAAACAAACATCTCTTTCTAATCATGTGGTATACATCTTTTCTATTGGTAATAATAGTATTTTTAAAACCAACATTAATTTCTAACAAATGTGAGATGCATTCTTCTATAGTAATAATAATAGTCTTTTATATAAAAACTTTTGAAATCAATATCTCTTTCTAAACAATGTGAGATACATCTCTTCTATTGGTTATAACATAAAAATAATTATTGTAGTATTATTTTATCTTAAATGGTTTTGAAACCAACATCTCTTTGTAAACAATGTGTGATACATCTCTTGCATTGAAAATAGCATAAAAATTTATTTATCTATAAATTTTATAACCAATATATGTTTTTAAATAATGCGGATCTCTTTGTAACCAATGCGATATACATTATCTAAAAACATTTTAAACCAATATCACTTTCCTAACTAATGTGAAATACATTTTTTTTCTATTGGTATTAAGTCTTTTATAAAAAGACTTTTAATACCTACATCACTCTCTAACCAATGTGTAATACATCTCATCATTTGGTAATAATAGTAGAAGTTTTTTATCTAAAAAAATATCAAAAAGCAACATCTCTTTCTATATAATGAGATATATCTCTTCTCTTCTCTTTTATTAATGATAAAAGTAGAAGTCTTTTTATTTAAACACTTTTAAAATCAACATCACTTTTTAACCAATGTAAGATTTATCTCTTTTATTGGTAATAATAGTAATTTAAAACCAACATCAATTTATAACAAATGTGTGATATATATCTTCTATTGCTAATAATAGTAAGTCTTTTATATAATCTAAAATAATTAAAAATCAACATCATTTTTTAACCAATGTGAGATATACATCTTCTATTGGTAATAATGGTAGAAGTCTTTTATCAAAAAACTTTGAAAATCAACATCACTTTATAACAAATGTATGATACATCTTTTCAATTAGCAATTAATAATAGTATTTTTAATACAAACATCAATTTCTAACCAATGTGTGATACATCTCTTCTATTGGTAATAGTAGTAGAATATTTTTTAACCATGTGAGATACATCTCTTGTAAAAGTGAAAATTTGTAGAGTCTAAAGACTTTAAAATCTAACATTTTCTTTTTAAAGAATGTGTTATACATCTTTTTTATTGGTAATAATATAAAATAATTTATGCTCAACATCATTTTCTAGCCAATGTGAGATATACATTTTCTATTGGTAATAATGGTAAAAATATTTTATCATATATATATTTAAAGTTGGTGAGGAGCACTATGGTTGTGCCACCTAACCACCTTTGAATAAATCTTCATTATAAAGCATCCATGTGGAAGTTTTAAAATCTTTTGGTTTTCTAGTGACTTTGAAAATCAACATCACTTTCCAACCAATGTATGATGCATTTCTTCTATTGGTACTTAATAATAGAATTTTTTAAACCAACATCAATTTCTAACCAATGTGGGATACATCTCTTCTATTGTTGAAAAATTAGTGTTTTTAGTGAAAGAAATTGTGCAACTTGATGCACGAATTTCTTTACGTGTCATTTGTTTGTTGACGAAGGTAATTGTGCAAATGTGTTCTACTCGGTGAGAGCATCAAAATGATATATTTATTTGTCAAAATCGAGTTTTGGATAATAAGATATAAAGACTTCAAATTTAATACTTGTTAACAAAATTAGTGTTTTTAGTGAGAGAATCTAGTGACTTTGAAAATCAACATCACTTTCCAACCAATGTATGATGCATTTCTTCTATTAGTACTTAATAATAGAATTTTTTAAACCAACATCAATTTCTAACCAATGTGGGATACATCTCTTCTATTGTTGAAAACTTAGTGTTTTTAGTGAAAGAAATTGTGCAACTTGATGCACGAATTTCTTTACGTGTCATTTGTTTGTTGACGAAGGTAATTGTGCAAATGTGTTCTACTCGGTGAGAGCATCAAAATGATATATTTATTTGTCAAAATCGAGTTTTGGATAATAAGATATAAAGACTTCAAATTTAATACTTGTTAACAAAATTAGTGTTTTTAGTGAGAGAAATTGTGTAACTTGAGGTACGAATTTCTCTACGTGTCATTTGTTTGTTGGCGAAGGTAATTACGCAAATGCGTTATACTCGGTGAGAGCATCCAAATGATATATTTATTTATCCAAATCGAGTTTTGGATGAATAAGATATCAAAAGTTAAAGTATAATACTTATTAAAAAATTAATGTTTTTAGTGAAAAAAATTGTGCAACTTGAGGCACAAATTTCTTTACGTGTCATTTGTTTGTTGACAAAAGTAATTGTGCAAATTTGTTCTACTCGGCAAAAACATCGAAATGATATATTTATTTGTCCAAATCAAGTTTTGGATGAATTAGATATCAAAGTTTAAAGTATGATGTTAAAAGTGAGTCATTAGAAGTAATATCTAACCTTGAGGAGTTTTATCTTACATTGGTTAGAAGTAATATTAGTTGTAAATTTTTTTTAAATAAAAGTCTTCTACTATTGAGAATAGAAGAAGTTATATATACTAATACTGATCACGCAAAAATTGTGGTGATCTTGTCATGTTGTGTCCGGGGTGCCGAAGGTGGCGTCGTGTTTGACGGTGGTGGTCGCGGTAGGATTTCTGACATGTTTTTACCTATAAAATAAAGTACCGTGAGTGGGTGGGGGTGTCCCCCATAACCCTCAGGTGTGATAATTAGTATCTTTGTATATGTGTAATCTTAATAATCAATGAAATAGAGAGGGGAGAATAGTTACCTGTCTGGTTCTAGGAGGAAGTCTCCTTCTATTTATAGAAAGATTTTATTTGGGCCTTCTGGGCTTTAGTGTGAATTGGGCTTGGGCCCTTCTTCCGGTCCAAGCTTCTAAGTAAACTTCGGAGTACACTTTTACCTGTTTGGGCCTGATATTTCGGTGCACTTCAGTAGCCCCCTACTCCTTAGCCCTCGAGGCTAACATCGAGGGTAAGGAGTATAATCTGCTCGTAGTTGCTTTTTGTAATGCTGAGGGTTTTGAGTTTTTGCTTTGAATTCCAGAAGAGTTTATGTAGCTGTCTTTTGAGCCTTGGCGGGTGAACTTTGTGTATAATTGATCCTTTGATTGGCGAATTTAGACCTCGACCGGCAAGTATAGGCATGAAAATAAGATATAATCTTCAGCATAAAGTCATAATAAAAATTTTATCATCAGCGTGGCGAGGACCTTCCAGAGAATCGAGCCGTAAGGTCATAATAAGATTTATCATCGGCGTGGCGAGGACCTTCCAGAGAATCGAGCCATAAGGTCATAATAAGATTTATCCTCGGCGTGGCGAGGACCTTTAAGAGAAAGGAAATAGGAGCATGTTTTTTTTTTTTTTTTTTTATTTAATGTTTATGCAATGATGAATGGAGGATGCATGTGTATGAAATATGTATGAAATGCTCATGTGGATTTTATGGCCTCTCAAGGAGGATATGCATGAGGCACTAGGAGCCTGGCCTCTCCTCGGCGTCCCGAGGAGGGTGATAGGTATGAGGCGAGACAATGCGATCTCGTTTTGGTGAGACAATGCGATCTCATTTGGCGAGGCAATGCGACCTCGTTTTGGCGAGGCAATGCGACCTCGTTTTGGCGAGACAATACGATCTCGTTTTGGCGAGGCAATGCGACCTCGTTTTGGCGAGACAATACGATCTCGTTTTGGCGAGGCAATGCGACCTCGTTTTGGCGAGACCATACGATCTCGTTTTGGCGAGGCAATGCGACCTCGTTTTTGGCGAGACAATTCGATCTCGTGTTTGGTGAGACAATGCGATCTCAAAATGGCAAGACAATGCGGTCTTGTTTTTTGGCGAGACAATTCGATCTCAAAATGACAAGACAATGCGATCTTGTTTTTTGGCGAGACAATTCGATCTCAAAATGGCAAGACAATGCGATCTTGTTTTTTGGCGAGACAATTCGATCTCAAAATGACAAGACAATGCGATCTTGTTTTTTGGCGAGACAATTCGATCTCAAAATGACAAGACAATGCGGTCTTGAAATGGACGCTAGTGGAGCGTAACGTGCCAAACACTCGTAGAAGCTCGTGCCGAGAGTAATTCTGATGCTAAGCTGGAGCACTATATGAAGGTAATGCCGAGTGTAGCCTGGAGCAGGAGCCTAAGCCAGGCGCGGTGTACAACTCGACCGCGAGTAGACTCGAGCGGGAGGACAAGGTAGAGCTCGGCCCTGAGTAAACTCGAGTGGGGAGCATAAGCGCGAGTAGGCGCGGGCGACTCAACCGCGAGTAGACTCGAGCGGGAGGACAAGGTAGAGCTCGAAGTGCATATGTATGAAATATAATCCGCAGCTCAAGCATAGGCGCGAGTGAAGTGTGCTCGGACGCAACAAATAATAATCTGAGGCTTAGGCTTTAGCACGAGCATAATCTGAAGCTCGAGCTTTGGTGCAAGCGTGGCGTGCACGGGCACGTGAATAATAATGATCAAGCTTCGGGCATAAGGCCGGCGTGGCGGGCACGGGCACGTGAATAATAATAATATGGAGCTCGGCGCCTGGGCACGAGCTCAGCGCGGCGTGGCGTGCACGCACGTGAATAATAATAATATGGAGCTTCGGCGCGAGCATAATTCGGGCGCGAAGCTCGGCGCGAAGCGGCGAGCACGTGAATAATAATAATATGGAGCTCGGTGGCGCGAGCATAATCTGGGGCGCGAGCTCTGGCGCGAGTGCGGCGTGCACAGGCACGTGAATAATAATAATATGGAGCTCGGCGCGAAGAGCATGGCGCGAGCGCAGGCACGTGAATAATAATAATATGGAGCTTCGGCGCGAGCATAATCGGCGCGAGCTCGGGTCCCAGTCGGCCCTTAGTATTAATAGGCACGTAACCTTGTAACTAATCACATAATAGTTTGTAGAGGAACGACTCGCGTTCATTGGTCGTGGTTGCCGAGGTTATGTACGTTTGTTTTTTGTACCTGAAAGTTTTTAAGAGCATTTTTGTATAGGCAGAAATCACGTTTTCGTCATTCATATTTTCAGCATACAATGTTTGTCATAGTCCAGATATATTGATCATATAAGATAAAATTATTTAAATATGGGCCTATTGTGCGAGAATATAGTAAATTAATCATTGCGGCGACACGTCGCGCTATTAGGAGATACGATGAATTTATAAGATGGAAGTATTTGAGTGTGAAGCTTTAGAGAATGCATGCGTCATGCTAACATATGATAGGCAGACTAAACATGCTATTTCGAGATAGTAACATTGAAACTAACGATTTGCGAGCTCTAAGCGAAGGATTTTTTATAACTGTTTGGTATGGTGGTCAAGTAGTTAGCTCGGCAATAAATTTCAATTCGACAACTAATTTCAGCTCGGCAATTAATTTTAATTTAGCATATGATTTCGGCTCGGCAATTAATTCAATTCGGCGAATAAATTCAACTCGGCATATAAATTCGGCTCGGCATATAATTTCAATTCGACAAATAATTTCAATTTGACAATTAATTTCAATTCGACAATTAATTTCAATTCAGCAAATAATTTCGGCTCGGCATATAATCTCGACAAATAATTTCAGTTCGATAAATAATTTCTTTTCGGTAATTAATTTCAATTTGGCAATTAAATTTTAGCTCGGCAATTAATTTCAATTTAGCAAATAATTTCGTTTTGACAAATAATTTTCAGTTCGTCAAATGTTTTTAGACTGCTAGTTAATATCTCGCTTATTATTATCATCGGTCAACATCTTCTTTTTATTTATTTTATTATATATTAATATATTATTGTAACATGTTTTCATAAATAATAAATGAAAGACAAAACAATAATTGTATGCTAATATGTATATTAAAAACATTTTGTAATATAATATTGGGATAAGTGTACCATTAGTCCCTGAACTTTGGCCGAACACATCATCAGTCCCCCAACTTCAAAAAGTTTCACCACTGACCTAAGTAGGCCTTTTTTGCTCATCGAAGGTCCCTAGCCCTAACGCCGTTTGTTTATTTCCGTTAAGTGAACATGTGCCACTCACATGCACAAAATAAGGGAGTTATGTGTAACATCATCAAAATAAGGGGGTAAAGTGAAAATTTTAAATCCAAAAGAAATTTTTAAAAATAAAAGCCAAATTCTATTACATAAACTTCCTGATTCATTGTTGTTTCGCCCTTCCATCTTCTCCCCTCCCGGCTGAACCCCATCCCTAATTCCGACCTCAACCAGAGATCCAAATAACAACAATTCTCAATCTCTCCCTTTCTTTTCATTCTCATTCCCTTCCATGCTTTTGAAAACCCACGCCCCCAATTTCAAAATCTCTCTCTCTCTCTCTCTCTCTCTCTCCTTTCACTCCAACAACGATTACAAAGTCTTTGAATTTTGCCATTTCTGTTCTTCTTGAGCTCCACCATTCCCCACGTCTCTCCGTCTAACTTTCTTTTTCTAAAATAGAAAGAAAGTTAATTGGTGAGTTTTTCTTGGTGGTGGGAAGAAAGAAACAGAGCTCAATTTATGGTGTTGCCACCGAGAGATCACGCCTTCTTCACACTTCACTTCACCGTTACCCACGCGTTGGGGCAACCAACGCTACCTCCGTGCATGAAAATCGACGACACCCATCCCAATCCGGATCGACGCCAACCTCTCTGCCCCGAACACAACAACTCACCACCCACCATAAGCATCTTCTCCCCATCCCAAATCGCCGTTGAGCAATGATGACAGAATCGAGGCGGTTCACGAGAAGGTCATGCTCGATCTTTCGCCGACAAAATGAAAATTTCCATGCTTGAAGAAGAGAAACCACCAACGGTGGTTGTGTCGACCCCAATCCCAATTCCAATTCCACCGGCCTTGCAATCTACGAACTCGCCGAGCCGTAAGTGAGCCACCACCGCGCCGCCGAGTCCCCAGAGAGCAAATTATCATAATACGTTAAAGAGGCCGGAGAGCCCCCGGGTACCGCGAATCGATTCGGTTGAGAGGTTTAGCAGCGGCGGCAACCACGGAGAAATCGATCGCTGACCAACCTCGTTAACGGCGATGGTGTAGGTTCCGGTGCTGTTGTTGATTGCCGCGAGACCGCAACACTCGAGTCTGAAGATAATCTCGATCTCGCTAACAGGAAGTCAAAATCGATTAGGAGAAAAATAAGATTAGGGGAAAAAACAGAGAATATATTAGGGGAAAAAAATTAGTTTATATTCACTTTGCCCCCCTATTTTGATGAAGTTACACATAACTCCCTTATTTTGTACATGTGAGTGGCACATGTTAACTTAACGGAAATAAACAAACGACGTTAGGGCTAGGGACCTCCTATGAGCAAAAAAGGCCTACTTAGGTCAGTGGTGAAACTTTTTGAAGTTGGGGGACTGATGATGTGTTCGGCCAAAGTTCAGGGACTAATGGTACACTTATCCCTATAATATTTGTAACTAATCATGTAACTTTTTCAAATAAAGCTTAATCTCATCATGAATTACTGTGTCGATGGTAGTGCCTTCTGCAGCAAAGAAAACAGAGGTCTAATTTAGACAAAGAAACAATAGCACCTGATTGATAGTGGTTGGATATATGACATCACCCGACAATACTTTAGTTGAATTTGTACAGGTCTGTACAATTTCTTTCGTGCACGTCTTCTTTGATTTCTTCCACGGTCCGGCACGCCTTCTTTTAATTTCTTGCATGGTCCGGCACGCCTTCTTTTAGTTTCTTGCATGGTCCGGCAGGCGTCACCTTCCTCGGACCGATGAGATGACCTGCAATGAGGATTGAGCCGGCTTATTTTAAAAATAGGGGCGATGACAATTGTAGATTTGTGATGGGTGTGGATGGCTCGTCGGAGAAGACGAGAGAGAGGCCGGCTGGAGCTTTTGATTCGCCGGAGATGAAGGCCGGCTGTGAAGGAGATCGGAACAAAGGGGCGACTGTTGAAGACGGCGGCTGCTGGGTTTTGGGGCGGATGGATTCGCCGGTTGAAGAAGATGTAGTTTCGCCGGAGATGAAGGCCGTGATGGGTGAGATTGCGGCTGAGATGGTTGGACGATGAAGATGAATGGGTGTTTGTGGATGAAGACGACGGCGTGGCCGGCTGGGATTGATTCACCAGAGAAGGAGGTCGGCTGTGTGCGGGGGCGAGCGGAGCAGTAGATCGCCGGTGGGTGATTTGTAGGAGGTAGATATGGCGGTTGGGTTTGAACAGGTAGGTGGGGGAAAGGTGATTTGGCCGAAGCCATTTTAAGAAGGTGGCGTGGCCGGCTGGAGCTTTTGATTCGCCGGAGACGAGGGCAGCAGGTGAGACTAATTGGTTTGACATGAAGATGGGGCTGAGGAGATCGGGCAGAAGAAGAAAAACTGAGTAGGATTTTGTATTCCGACGGTGTTTTTCGGTGGTATTCCGGCACCCTTTGAACGGAGTGTTTTTCGTTTCCCGGCAATGGAACCAAACTGATCACGCAAAAATTGTGGTGATCTTGTCGTGTGTGTCCGGGGTTCCGAAGGTGGCGTCGTGTTTGACGGTGGTGGTCGCGGTAGGATATCTGGCATGTTTTTACCTGTAAAATAAAGTACCGTGAGTGGGTGGGGGTGTCCCCCATACTGAAGTGCACCGAAATATCAGGCCCAAACAGGTAAAAGTGTACTCCGAAGTTTACTTAGAAGCTTGGACCGGAAGAAGGGCCCAAGCCCAATTCACACTAAAGCCCAGAAGGCCCAAATAAAATCTTTCTATAAATATAAGGAGACTTCCTCCTAGAACCAGACAGGTAACTATTCTCCCCTCTCTATTTCATTGATTATTAAGATTACACATATACAAAGATACTAATTATCACACCTGAGGGTTATGGGGGACACCCCCACCCACTCACGGTACTTTATTTTACAGGTAAAAACATGCCAGATATCCTACCGCGACCACCACCGTCAAACACGACGCCACCTTCGGCACCCCGGACACAACACGACAAGATCACCACAATTTCCAGCGGTTAGGATATCTGGCTTTCACCCAGGAGACCCGAGTTCGATTCCCGGCAATTGAACCAAACTGATCACACAATATTTGTGGTGATCTTGTCTTTGACGTCCACGTGTGCGCGAGGATGAGGTGGCAGCTTCTTCTTTGTCCAGCGGTTAACCTGCACAGTAGAAACAATAAACTCCGTTAAGGTGTCGGGTTGGCCCGACTATAACCCTCCGGTGTATGAATCAGTTTTCCGGTAAAGTTTTGGTAATAAATGAGCCGTGATAATTGTTTGATAGAGAGCTGTGATAAGAGAGTTAGAATATCGCCTGAAATTACATGCCTTGCCCTGAATAAGGGCTCTCATATTTATACCTGATATTGATGGCGACGTGGCAGTTTGCTATTGGGGAGCATAAAGCGGCCGTTTTTAAATGCGTTGAGGGCGTTCGTCAGGAGTGGGTGAACTGCGTGTGTCAGAGAGTTGGTATTGGCGTGCAGCGGTTTTCTCGGGCCTAGGGAAATGGTTTGTCGGGGTGAATGATTGGTCTGAGGCCGAGGTCGAATGGTTTCTGTGACAAAAGCTTTGGTTATTCGTCGAGGTTGAGGATTTATGAAGACTGATTTGGAGGTGGGGCCGAGGGATCCCGCGATCTGTCAGGTCAGTTGCGGCTGGGCTCGCCGTTAGTGCCGAGGGTATTGATGCCGAGGATGAAGTCATTTATCTTGAGGGTGTGGTCCTGTCCTCGCAAGGTGTGGCCCTGCAGGTGGGACCCTCTTTATCTTGGGTCGGGAGGCTGTTCATCGAGGGTTAATCCCTCGCTTTCAATCCCTTCAGTGGCCCCCTACTTTTTGGCTGCTCGCTGCCGAGAGGGCAGAAAGTAATACTGTTTATCCGATGGTAGGAGGTCGGCATCATGCTTTTGGCCGAGGATGACTTACGTGTTTGATTCGAGGCTGCTTTACGGGTTTTTTGCCGTGACGAGGTTCGAACCGAGGTTGGTAGTTTATGGGACGTTTTCGTGGGACGTTACGTCTTTTCAGGCTGTCAGTTTCATTAAATGCAGGTTTTGGCGGTTTCTTGGTTTTCGTTTTGGGCGGCTTTTCGAATTTCGAAAATTTATCAATGCCGCCTTTTTCCGTGTCTCGAGTTTTGAGAAAATGATTGCGTGGCATAATTTTGGGCGTACTAAGAAAAAATTCGCGGGCCGACCCGGGTCATTCCCGGGGCACCAGTTAGAACCGACGTCGTAGCAGGGGGGGTATAAAAACTTTCTTTTTGTTTTTTCACTGTTTACCTTTCTCATTTTCTCTCTGGTATATCTCTTCACTGGTTTTAGGCGATTTCCGGCTACACTCCGGCGAGTTCTCATCCTGTTACCTCGTCGCTTACCTGCGGCCTGTAAGTGTGTTTTTTCATTTTTCTTCCACGTTTTCGTCCTTTTTTGAGTTTCGCGGTGATTTCCGCGTTTTTCCGACTTGGTTTACAGGATTTGGGGTCTTCATTTTCTGGGTTTTGATTTTTCCGGCGTCATCCTTCTTTTTTCAGGCGTATTTTCAACTTTAACGGTAGATTTCTCCGGCGATCGTCCAGTTTGTCTTCGTTTGGTACGGTTTCTTTTCCTTTGCTTTTCCTTTCATAGAGTAATATGTCCCGTAGGATTCCTTTTCCCGTTTTTTCGTCTTCATCTTCCTCTAGCAGTTCCTCCATGGAACTGATAGATTACTGGAACAGGGTTATTAGAATACCTGTTTCGGTTAGGAGTCCTCCTCTCTTTCTTTCTGGCCATGTGGCCGAGGCTTCTGCTTCGGCCGAGAACGTCCCGAGTGAGTCTCCAGTGGCCGAGGATCTTTCTCGTGCCTTGGTGCCTTTTAAGGCGCGATCCATCCCCAGGATGCTTTAGCGAGGATGTCCTTCCTTTCGGTCGAGAACAATGCCGAGGATGTAGACCTCGGCGGTTTGAGGTGGTGACCCGAATGGCGAGGCCGAGTCGTTCCTCGTGGTCCCGCTTGGAGGCGTGGAGGTGAGGGTTTGCTTGGCCGAGGAGATTGTAGTGGATCGTGATTCATAAGGAGGCGGCCAGTGGGTCCTCTTAGTTCGGAGAGTTACGGGTCTTGCTCGATTTCTTCGTTAGACTCGGATGGCGAGGGCCCCTTCGTTGAGTCAGTTTTTGGGAAGTCTCCTCGCGGTGGTCCCATGTATAGGCAGTGCGAGGATAGATGGGTGGCGGTCACTCCTCGTCAAGCGAGGTTTCTCCTTGCGAGTTACGGGGTGAAGGTTAGCCCGCACTGGAAGTTTGGTGATGAGGTTTTTTCTGCCCCGGATATTCCCTTCGACGCCCCTATGAGATTGTTTTCGTGTCGAGTTCGCATCGGCTTAAGTCTGATTACTCAATTTTTTACCAGGGAGCGAGTTCTGCACTTTCGGCAGATCGAAAGAAGTTTGCGGCAGCGACAGCTTGATAGGATGGCTAGTGGAGCTGGGGCATGTTTCCGGGAGAGATGGGGATGATTCAGAGAGTGCCTCGTCGCTGCGGCCTTTCGAGAATCGGATAGGATTGGCGGATGTGGAGGCTTGGTCGCGGATGTGCGGATCGATTTTTTCGAGGTTACATTCGGATTCGAGGTTTGGGATTTCCGAGCTGCGGAGCCTTCGTAGTCATGTTGCTTTTTATTCCAGCCTCTTCGAATCTTCGGGGCTTCGTTTGCCTCTTGATCCATTTATTTGCGAGTTTCTTACTCAAACGAGCTCAGTGCCGCTTGACCTCTCGCCCAATCTGACCCGATCGTTGGTGAGCTTTGCAATCTGCACCCGAGCGAAGGGATTCGAGCCTTCATTGGACCTTTTTTGCTATTACTACAAGGTCAGTGTTTCCATGAACCGACTGACCGTTCTTAGGCATCCTCGAGGGTTCCCCCTTCTGGCCAGCTTCGGGAATAAGGACCATAGGTGGTCCGACAAGGTTCTGCTTGTGGAGTCGAGTCGTGGATGGAATTTTGAGATTCCTGATGGGAAACCCCACGGTCTAGGGCGGACGAAGACTCTTAATGACGTCGATGAAGCTGCGAGGCTTGCTATTGAGGCTCCCCTTCTTGACGACGAGGGGGTGCAGGTTCGATCTTATAATTGGAAAACCATTGTGGAGAACGAGGGCCTCCTATCGAAATTTTGGGTCTCGGCAGTCGAGGTTGAAGGAGTGGAGAGGGCGTACTCCGCTTTTGAATATGTGAGCTGCGAGGGCTGGGCCCTGCATCAGGGTTGGATATTTGGCTCGGCGTGTCCGAGGTGTGAGGGAATAGATGGGCTCGAGTGCCCAACATCAGGTTAACCCTTGTTTATTCCTGTTTGTTTGTTTCCTTTGGTTTCTTGTAAGTAATTTCGTCTTTTTTGAGTACTAATGCGACCTCCCAACTTTTGTAGAGATGGCTATTTCTCGAGATGCTGTTTTGGCCAAGCTTAAGGCCGAGGAAGAGCGAAGAAATGCCGAGCTTAGAGCCTCGGTGGCTAAGGACGGTGTAGGGGCGTCGCCTCTTGTCGGGGTTACGGAGGATCTACCAAGGCGACCCTGCTGCTCCGCCTTCGGCGGCCCCCACTCCCAAGGCAAAGGGAAAAGCGACTGCGAGCGATGCTCCGAGGGCCAAAAGGCAGAAAGTTCGAGCTCCGCCCCCTCCCGCTAATGTCGTTCCCGAGGCGACTTCCGTACCATCTCCTCCCTCGGCAGACGACGTGGTGTCTGATAGTAAGCATGTTGTCGACCACGTCGTCAAGGTGATAAACAACTTCCCTGCCGACTTTGCGGGCTATGGGCAAAGACTGCTCGGCGAGGGTGTGCCGGCAGCGGCTTTGACGACGATGAGGCCCGCCCATCTATTTCAACTGCAAGATTTTTGTGGGCTAGCTTTGAGCGAGGTAAAACTGTTTTCATTATTTCTTTTTCTCGCATTTTGTGCCTTTTGCTTGTGTTGCCAACGTTTACTTTGTTTCTTCAGCTTGGGGTTGGTATCGCTGCATATCATGACAAGCTGAGCAGAGCTGCCGAGTCTGTGCGAGGACTGGAGAAGGCTCTGACAGGCGCAAAGGGGGAGATTTCTTCTAGCGCTGAAAAAGTGAAGTCCCTGGAAGGGGATTTGGTTTTGAAGAATGAAGAGATCTCTCAACTTTCTGCCGAGAAGACGGCTTTGGAGCGGGCAAAGGGCAAGGATAAGGCCCGAAGGTGAGCGAGCTCGAGGCCAAGCTTGTGAGCGAGCTCGAGGCCAAGCTTAAGGGAGTGGTGGATGAGGTTGAGAGCTTGAAGGCCGAAGCCAAATAAACCCAGTGAGGAGGAAATTTTGGCGAAGTATCGGAGCTCGTTCGATTATGAGATAGAGGCCTTGGATTACATGGAGACGGGCCGGGTTCAGGCCTTTCGAGCGGCGGCGGCGATGGGTGTGCCGGTGTCAGATGTAGCGGAGATGGCGAGCCTTGCCTCTTTTGGCCCGGAGTGCCGAGGAGTCTCTTCGTTGATACCTTTTGATGAAATTGAGCTTGGTCAAATAAGAGGTGCCGATGCCGCGGTTCAAGCTCCTGAGTGGCTGCCCCCTCCTGCCGAGGCGAACAACCTTTTTGCCCTGTTGGCTCAGAGAAATGCCTATGTAAAAGGCAGCTACCGTGGCTTTGTGATGCCGAGGCAGGCTTCCCCTCAACAGGCACACTATACGGGCGATCAATTGATGGCCGAGTTAGAAGGCCAGAAGACGAGCAGGGAGGAGCTTTTAAAGAGTCAGTACATTTCTGAGCAAGCAGCGGCTCGCGAGGAGGAGGAGGCTGGTGGGGGAGGTTTAGCCTAGGATTTTTATCATCTTTTTTAATGAACAATTTCAAACAATGTTTATTTGTAATTATCCTTTATCCTTGGTGTAAATTATAAGTATGTTTTTGTTGTCAGTTTAGTTTTTTGCAAGTGTTTTGTTCTGTATGGTGCAAGTGTTTTTCTGCTTATATATATAAATGTTAGCGAGATAATGCGATCTCGTTTGGCGAGGTAATGCGACCTCGTTTTGATGAGGCTATGCGACCTCTTTTTTAGCGAGATAATACGATCTCGTTTAGGCGAGGCAATGCGACCTCGTTTGGCGAGGCAATGCGACCTCGTTTTGATGAGGCTATGCGACCTCTTTTTTAGCGAGATAATACGATCTCGTTTAGGCGAGGCAATGCGACCTCGTTTTGATGAGGCTATGCGACCTCTTTTTTAGCGAGATAATACGATCTCGTTTAGGCGAGGCAATGCGACCTCGTTTGGCGAGGCAATGCGACCTCGCTTTGATGAGGCTATGCGACCTCTTTTTAGCGAGATAATACGATCTCGCTTTGGCGAGGCAATGCGACCTCGTTTTTGGCGAGGCAATGCGACCTCGTTTGGCGAGGCAATACGACCTCGAATAAATGGTTTGAACAAGTTCTTTCGGTTTGAAAATTTCCCTTTCATATATATACAAGAAGATTACAGATCACTGATAATATTTTTTCAAGTGGTCTGAATGCCAAGGGTTTTTCAGAGGAGTCCCGGTTTAGCGAGCCCAGAGGTTCCTCGCCGAATGCTATCAGTGATTTTATACGGTCCTTCCCAATTGGGAGAAAGCTTGTTTCTTCCCGGCTTGTTGCCTGTCACCTCGACTTTTCTTAGCACCAGATCGCCGACCGAAAACGTGCGAGGATTCACCCTTTTGTCATGATGAGCCTTGGCGAGCTTTTTGTAGTTGATTGCCTTCATCCGGGTTTCGAGCCTTTTTTCTTCAAGGTAGTCAAGGTCCAGAGTCCTTGATTCTGTGTTTGCCTCTTCATTGAAATGGATGACTCTTGCGGTGGGGAGAGCCATTTCGACCGGGGCCATGGCCTCTGCACCATATGTCAAAGAGAAAGGGGTTTCTGCTGAACCTCTACGAGACGCTCGATTGCCCATAAGACCGCCGGAAGTCGCCGAGCCAAGCACCTTTTTGTCATCTAACCTTCTTTTCAAGGCATGAAGTATTTGCTTGTTTCCCGCCTCCGCTTGGCCATTCCTCGGTGTGCTACCGAGGACTTCCAATGTCGAATTCCTCTTTCTTCGCAGCCTAGCCGTGAATCGTTGAAAATCGCGTCGTGGTCCGATACAATGGCTCTCGCAATCCGCCGCACAGACATTGTCTCGAATAAAGTCGATGGCCCTTTGTTCGGTGATGCTTGCTAAGGGCTTGGCCTCGATCCATTTCGTGAAGTAGTCCACCGCCACTATCACAAATTTGTTCTTTCCTTTGGCGAGGGGGAATGGGCCGATTAGGTCTAGTCCCCACATTTCGAAGGCCATGCCGCGACACACGTGTTTGAGGTGCCGAAGGTAATCTTGGGATATTTGCGAACCTTTGACACTTGTCGCACTTTTCTCGGGCGTATGCCTCAAGATCCTTTCTCAATGTCGGCCAATAGTATCCGTGAAAATGACCCTGCTCGGCCAAAGTTCGAGCCCCCGGATGGCTACCACACACCCCTCCATGTACCTGCAAGTAATCCCCTGTGGTTTCGGTCGAACACACCTTAAGAGGGGCTTCGTAGGATCGCCTCAGATAGTATAGTACATCCCCAATTAAAGCATATCCGGCCGACCTTCTTGCCATTGCCCATCCTTGCTCTCCGTCGCTAGCAAGATCCCCGGCCGATGTATTTTTGATATCATCGATCCAACACTCGCTCTAGCATCAAAACTTCTCTTTATCAATGGACGGGTATCCAGATCTCGATCCATGTTTCGAGGGAGCTCGCCGAGTTCACTTGTGGCCATTTTTGAGAGGTAGTCCGCCTCGTGTTTTCCTCCCTTCCTACTTGTTCCAACTCCCAAGATTCGACTGAGCGAGGATGCTCACCGCTAATGCTCTGCACTTGTCGAGGGTTGGATGGTTTACCCCAGATTCCTCGAATCGCTTTTACGACGAGCCGAGTCGCCAAGATCAAGATTTGAGTGGCTCCTATCTCTGCCGCCGACGCCCGCTATCAAGGCTTCAGACTGGCGACGAAATTCGACGCTGAAATTCGCTTCAAGGCTTTATCGATTTCCGTCTGTGTAATGAGGAGAATGCCCGCCTGCTTCCATTTTTGCTAGAAGATCCATCCACGAACAATGTCCGTGGCCGAGGTGGTCGCTTTTGCGAGGACACTCTTGCCCGGCACTTGCTCGCTTGTGGAAGGTCCTTGATCCGCGCATTATTTTCTCCTTCTCGCCGAAGTCAAGGAGGCCTCTGCAATGAAATCGCCAAGATTTGAGCTCGATGGTTTTTCTTGGGAGGTAAACAATTGCGCATCTCGTCACTCAATGGCCCACTTCATCATTCTTCCAAAGAACATCGCCCGTAGAATTCTTCGCAGGGCAAGTCTGTAAACCCCGATTTCATGGGCTTTGAAATACGGCTTTCTCGCCGTATCATTAGCGCGAGAATCACCTTCTCGATGTGCATGTACCTCGCTTCAACTTTGCATGTGATACATAGTAGATGGGTTTCAAGTCCTCCTTCCTCTCGCAACAAAGACCGATGCTATGGTCAGATCCGCTACCGAGAGATAGACAAAGAGTCTTTCTCTCCGGCTGGGGCGCTTAGCGGGTAGGTCGCCGAGGTATTTTTTGAGCTCGTCAAACGCGAGGTCGCATTCTGTGTCCCATGTGAATTTTCTCGCTCCTCTTAGGATTTTGAAGAAGGGGAGGCTTTTTTCAGCTGATTTTGATATGAACCTTCCCAAGGCTACTATTCGTCCATTCTTTTGAACTCGCTTGATGCATATTGGGACCTTCATCTCGGCGAGTGCTTTTACTTTCTGATTTGCCTCGATGCCGCCATTCACCATGTACCCCAAGAACTTTCCCCGCCGTTACGCCGAAGGCACACTTGGCGGATTGAGCTTCATTTTGTTCTTTCTGAGGTTTTGGTTTCTCTAAGGTCGTCAATGTGGCCTGTTTCCTTCGTTTTAATCACCATATCATCTATATAGGCCTCCACATTCCTTCCCAATTGATTGCCGAAGACTTTATTCACCATTCGCTGGTAGGTGGCCCCCGCGTTTTTTAGGCCGAACGGCATCATATTGTAGCAAGAGAGCGCCCGCCGCCTAAGGTCGTGGTTTCCTTGGTCCTCTTCCACATCCCGATCCGGTGGTACCCCGAGTAGGCGCCCACGGCTTAAAATTTTGTATCCCGAGATAGAATCGACCAGCTTGATCTATCCCTGTAGTGGATACCAGCCCTTTGGGCATGCTCTGCTCAGATTGGTGAAGTCCACGCACATCCGCCATTTTCCGTTATTTTTCTTGACCATCACCACATTTGCAATCCACGTAGGGTAGTGGATTTCTCTTATGATCTCGGCCCGAAGAAGTTTGGCTATTTCCTCCTTGATGGCCTCTTGCTTTTCCGGGGAGAAATATCTCGGCCTCTGTTGCATAGGTACAAATGCTGGATTGATGCTCAATTTGTGCACTGCTACATCCTCGGCAATGCCTTCCATATCCTCGGCTTGCCATGCGAAAACATCAGTGTTCTCCCTTAAGAACTCGATTATGGCTCTCCTTTCGTCGCCCGCAATTTCCATTCCCACCTTTATTTTCTGGTCGGGGTAGTTGAAGTTTATGATAACCTCTTCTACATCTTCCATAGGTTGTATGATTGGATGATCTCGAACATCGAGGCTTTCAATTTCAGCTTTTTTCGTGCTCTGGCCGATGTTCCTTCTTCCAGATGCGGGCCAACTTCCTTGGCTTGCTTTGTTGCTACGGGTGGAGCCGCCGAGCCCTCCGGCTCGCTTTTGCCCTGCTCACCTTCTATTCCCCTGCCTCCTCCTGCCTTTTCAACCTTTTCCGCCTTTTTTCGCCGATCGTACTCTAAAGTAGTACGAGCATCATTCTTAATGACCCCTACTCCGAACGAGGTCATATACTTGACTCGTTGATGGGCCATTGATGCCACCATGCGAAATTTGGCCTGGGAAGGTGCACCGAGGATGGCGTTGTACGGAGAGGGGAGATCAAGGACGAGGAAAGTGACTTCCTCGCTTCTGGTGGTATCCCCTCGCCCAGGCTGACTATGAGTCCCACTGTTCCTTTGGCCGTGACCTTGTGGCCTGTGAAGCCCTCTAGTTGACTCGGCTCTGAGTGAGGTGGGCATCGCCGAGCTCTAGTGCCGAAAGCACTTATAAAACATCACATCTCTTCCCGCCCCAAGATCTATCAAGACCCGCTTAACTAGGCTATTGGAATGCCGATTTGCAGAGTTAACGGTTTTGGCGAGCATAATCGTTGACCGCCACTGTCCTCGAATACCATTTCGCTTTTCAACCATCCCTTCCATAATGTTTTCCGCCGCCGAGTCGTTTCAGCAGCTTGATGGCATTCTTCAACTGTGTGATACTCTGGGTATCCTCCCGGATGGTGTTTACTATCGGGCCGGTTGTTGTCGTTTATTTTGCCCCTGAGCCCCTCGGTCCGGGCGCGAATGTGGACCTCTCTCGCCACAAACCTTCGTCTCCTCGCTTATCACCCTTTGTATTGCTCGCTTGAGTTGTATGCACTCCTCCGTGATATGACCGATCTCGTTATGGAAGCGCATCTTTTTCGTTGATTTCGCCCTTCCACACCGGTGACCTCACGGGGAGTGGTGGACGATCTTGTTTTCTCTGCGAAACGTCCATTATGTGTTCGAGATTCATTGAGGGGGTGAAGTCTTCCAGCTCAAATTCTCGCCTTGGCCCCTAATCTCGCCGGTGAATCGGCGCTTCTCTTTCTTCCTCCTTCTTCGCCTTGTAGAGTTGGCGTCCTCTGTCGAGCTTTCCCTCTTTTCCTTTGTTTGCAGTCAGTGGAAGGGGCGTGACCCACTGTGAGTTTGTTGTGGTGGGGGTTGCTTTGCCCAACAGGGGCCACCCTTTCATATTGTCAAGAACATCTCGTCGATTGTGTCCTTTGGTCGCATGAGGAGCTACTGTTCGTACAATTTCCTCGGCCGGAAACACATCCTCGCGAGATGTGTGAGGGGAATATCACGGGATTTGGTCCGAGACTTCTTTAAAGCGTGCCATGTGCGCCAAGACGCTGATTCTCCAACCTCTTGTTTCACGCCGCACATGTACGTCTCGCTTTTTGGGAGAGCACCTCTTGAAGCGAATTTTTCAAAAATGCCCCTTAAAGTCATCCCAACGGGTGATAGAATCGGGTGCTAGCCCTTGTACCACCTTGTTGAGCCTCGCTTCTTGAGGGTTCGGCAAATAACACCAAGCACCATCGTCGTCGATGCAGTTTGCGATTATCATTTTCTCCGTGGTTAGGATATCGGCTTTCACCCGGGGAGACCGGGTTCGATTCCCCGGCAAGAACGGAACCAAACCGATCACGCAAAAATTGTGGTGATCTTGTCGTGTTGTGTCCAGGTGCGAAGGGTGGCGCCGTGTTTGACGGTGGTGGTCGCGGTAGGATATCCGACATGTTTTTACAGCCAAAATAAAATGCAGTGAGTGGGTGGGGGTGTCCCCCATAACCCTCATGTGTGATAATTAGTATCTTTGTATATGTGTAATCTTAATAATCAATGAAATAGAGAGGGGAGAATAGTTACCTGTCTGGTTCTAGGAGGAAGTCTCCTTCTATTTATAGAAAGATTTTATTTGGGCCTTCTGGGCTTTAGTGTGAATTGGGCTTGGGCCCTTCTTCCGGTCCAAGCTTCTAAGTAAACTTCGGAGTACACTTTTACCTGTTTGGGTCTGATATTTCGGTGCACTTCAAATACTAATATCCCTTATCATATTGATTATTATTATGTATTATTATTAGCTAATGGGTAGAAAACCAAAAGTATATATATCTACTATTGCTAATAATAGTAAGTCGTTTATATAATCTAAAATAATTAAAAATCAATATCATTTTTTAACAAATGTGAGATTTACATCTTCTATTGGTAATAATTGTAGAAGTCTTTTATCAAAAAACTTTGAAAACCAACATCACTTTATAACAAATGTATGATACATCTTTTCAATTAGTAATTAATAATAGTATTTTTAATACATACATAAATTTCTAACCAACGTTTAATACTCCCTCCGTCCCTAATTTATTGTCCTGGTTGACCCGGCGCACCGTTTAAGAAAATCTATTTGACTGAATTATTAATATTGGTTTAATGTGTAGTTTCCTTTAAAGCCCATGTGTATGTGGCCCATAATTAAAGTAGGGTGAAAAAATAAGGGTAAAGTGGTAAAAGTGATGTTCTAAAAAGGTAAGTTTCAAAGTGGACAATTATTTTGAGACGGACGAAAAATGAAAGGAGGACGATAATTTAGGGACGGAGGGAGTATATCCTTTCTATTGGTAATAGTAGTATAATATTTTATAACCATGTGAGATACATCTCTTGTAAAAGTGAAAGTATTTAATCTAAAGACTTTAAAATCTAGCATTTTTCTTTGTAAACAATGTGTTATACATCTCTTTTATTGGTAATAATATAAAATAATTTAAACTCAACATAATTTTCTAGCCAATGTGAGATATACATCTTCTATTGGTAATAATGGTAAAAATATTATATATATATATATATATATATATATATATATATATATATATATATATATATATATATATATAAAGTTGGTGAGGAGCGCTATGGTTGTGTCACCTCACCACCTTGAATAAATCTTAATTCTAAGGCATCCATGTGGAAGGTGACTTTGAAAATCAACATCACTTTCCAACCAATGTTTGATACATTTCTTCTATTGATACTTAATAATAGAATTTTTAAAACCAACATCAATTTTAACCAATGTGGGATACATCTCTTCTATTGTTAAAAAATTTGTGTTTTTAGTAAAATAAATTGTGCAACTTGAGGCACGAATTTCTTTACGTGTCATTTGTTTGTTGACGAAGGTAATTGCGTAAATGTGTTTTACTCGGTGAGGGCATCAAAATGATATATTTATTTGTCCAAATCGAGTTTTGGATGAATAAGATATCAAGAGTTAAAGTATAATACTTATTAAAAAATTAATGTTTTTCGTGAAAGAAATTGTGCAACTTAAGGCACAAATTTCTTTACTTGTCATTTGTTTGTTGACAAATGTAATTGTGCAAATGTGTTCTACTCGGCAAAAACATCGAAATGATATATTTATTTGTCCAAATCAAGTTTTGGATGAATAAGATATCAAAGCTTAAAGTATGATGTTAAAAGTGAGTCATTAGAAGTAATATCTAACATTGAAGATTTTTATCCCACATTGGTTAGAAGTAATGTTAGTTGTAATAGTTTTTAAATATAAGTCTTCTACTATTGACAATAGAAGAAGTTATATATACTAATACTAATACCCTTATCATATTGATTATTATTATGTATTATTATTAGCTAATGGCTAGAAAACCAAAAGTATATATATCTTCTATTGCTAATAATAGTAAGTCTTTTATATAATCTAAAATAATTAAAAATCAATATCATTTTTAACCAATAATTGTAGAAGTCTTTTATCAAAAAACTTTGAAAACCAACATCACTTTATAACAAATGTATGATACATCTTTTCAATTAGTAATTAATAATAGTATTTTTAATACATACATCAATTTCTAACCAATGTTTAATACATATCTTCTATTGGTAATAATAGTAGAATATTTTGTAACCATGTGAGATATATATATATATATATATATATATATATATATATATATATATATATCTTGTAAAAGTGAAAGTCTTTAGTCTAAAGACTTTAAAATCTAACATTTTCTTTTTAAACAATGTGTTATACATCTCTTTTATTGGTAATAATATAAAATAATTTAAACTAAACATCATTTTCTAGCCAATGTGAGATATACATCTTCTATTGGTAATAATGGTTAAAATATTTTATCATATATATATATATATATATATATAAAGTTGGTGAGAAGCACTATGGTTGTGCCACCTCACCACCTTTGAATAAATCTTCATTCTAAAGCATCCATGTGGAAGCTTTAAAAACTTTTGGTTTTCTAGTGACTTTGAAAATCAACATCACTTTCCAACCAATGTATGATACATTTCTTCTATTGGTACTTAATAATAGAAGTTTTGAAACCAACATCAATTTCTAACCAATGTGGGATACCTTCAATTGTTGAAAAATTAGTGTTTTTAGTGAAAGAAATTGTGCAACTTGAGTCACGAATTTTTTTACGTGTTATTTGTTTGTTGACGAAGGTAATTGCGCAAATGCGTTCTACCCAGTGAGAGGATCAAAATGATATATTTATTTGTTCAAATCGAGTTTTGAATAATAAGATATCAAGACTTAAAGTATAATATTTATTCAAAAAATTAGTGTTTTTAGTGAGAGATATTATGTAACTTGAGACACAAATTTATTTATGTGTCATTTGTTTGTTGGCGAAGGTAATTGCACAAATGTGTTCTACTCGTTGAGAGCATCAAAATGATATATTTATTTGTCAAAATCGAGTTTTGGATAAATAAAATATTAAGAGTTAAAATATAATACTTATTAAAAAATTAGTGTTTTTAGTGAAAGAAATTGTGCAACTTGAGGCACAAATTTCTTTACGTATCATTTGTTTGTTGACAAAAGTAATTGTGCGAATGTGTTCTACTCGGCAAGAACATCGAAATGATATATTTATTTGTCCAAATCAAGTTTTGGATGAATATATAAGATATCAAAGGTTAAAGTATGGTGTTAAAAGTGAGTTATTAGAAGTAATATTTCACCTTGAAGAGTTTTATCCCACATTGGTTAGAAGTAATGTTAGTTGTAAATTTTTTTAAATATAAGTCTTCTACTATTGACAATAGAAGAAGTTATATCTATTGTGATAAAAAGTCTTACATGGATGCCTAAGAATCAATATTTATCTAAAGTGGGTGAGGTGGCACAACCATAATGCTCCTCACCAACTTTAAATATATATATAGATTTGTTGTTGAAAGAAGGTGTAATAAGGGGTGGAATAAAAGATTTTAGAAAAACAAACCAAAAAGTCTTATTAGTAAATTCTCATGTTCAAAAAGAATTCATTCATCTAAAAAGTCTCAAAGTTAGAATTTAAATACCAAATAATTCAAATGTTACGTTTTTGCTAACGTTGTTATGATAAAAACATGTAATCTTATAAATACTAATTTTCAATGACAACAATACTGATAAACTTGTATTGTATATAATAATAAAAATAATAATAATAACAACAACAATAATAATAACAAACAACAACAACAACAATAGTAGTAATGTCAATACTTTCAAATTAGTTTATGTTAGGTCATAAATTAATTCCATTTAAATAGTCACTTGGGTAAAGTACTTTTTTATGCAACACACAATTTGAGGAAAACCAATTTAATCTCGTACTTGTAATATTTCAAATATAATCATTGTACTAATGTTAGGGACGAAATGTTAACAATGTACAAAAATTTTGAACAAAATGTCACAAATTTCGTTGAGTTTCCATCCAAATTCGTTAACAACGTCCAAATTAATTAGTTTACAAAATGATGACATGAATTTTTTTTTGAAGGGTATTTTCGTTCATGAACGATGACATAAACTTTTTATTTGTTGCTGGGATAACCTATAAATAAAAAATCAAAATTGAATTTAAGAATATTTTACATTGTTTGATAACAAGGAATATATTCGAAAACTCAAATTGGCATAGTAGTTCAAAATTTACAATTTAGCAACAGATGGGAGAGGGAACAAAATGAAAGCAATTCAGTGATGGACGAAAATACCTTTTTGAAAAATATCGGTAATCATTCCAGTAACGAAATTGAATGTTTGTTAACTAATTTGATGGAGGCTTATCAAAATTGATGATATTTTGTTTAAAATATTTGTACACTGCTAACATTTTGACCCGAACATTAATACATTGGTAACATTGGAATATTGAAAATACGAAGTTAAATTTGTTCCCTCCGAATTGTAAGTTACATTAAAAAGTAGTTCTCCGTCACTTACTTGAACTAGTGATGCTTTCGTGCGTTGTACGGTTTGTACACTGGTATAAAATTATGTACTCAATTAAAGTTGAAGAATATACAATTAAAAAGTTTAATATGAAAAAATAAAAAAATAAAAATAAAAAGTAAAATTAAAGATAGATTACATAAATGTGAAAAAGTAATTATAAATTTATTTAGATGTATTTCTTTATTCAGAAAGGGAAGATTGGATGGAATTTAATCATCTTCGTCATTCGTTAAGTCAACAATTGACAATAGACATGTACCTATAAATGACAAAATTTGATAGAGATAATAGTATTTTGTACTAATGTAGTAGCTATAAAAAAACGTTGGTTATTGAAAATATAAACATATAAAAATACATTTTATGTCATCACATTCTCTTCCTTCTTCATACCTCGTTCTTCTTCTTTTTCTTCTTCTTCTTCTTCTTCTTCTTCTTCTTCTTCTTTTTCTTCTTCTTCTTCTTCTTCTTTTTCTTCTTCTTCTTCTTCTTCATTTTGTGTTTGTGCGTATGATTCAAAATAAATTTACTTTTGTGTTTGTGCTATTGTGCATATACTGTTTGATGAAAGGTCTAAATAAAAATTTGTTTGTTTTTAAATACCCTTTTTGAAACTCGATGCATCAATTTTGAATCACAATGTATCATTTGTAAATTGTGATGCATCGACTTAGATGTGAGATGTAGGTAAGATGCATTAATTTTGAATCATATGTTTATTATGTACATGAAAGAAGAGAGATGATGGTTTGGTACATTATGATTTAAAGCGCGATGCATAAATTAGATTATGTGATTTAAATTGATGAATTGATTAAGTGATCCGTAGCGCGCCTTCGGTTCATTAAGAGTCGTAGTCTTTTCGCTCTAAAAGTGTTTTTTTTAGTTAAAAAATAAATAAAAAACTGTAGTGGTTGAAAATTTTATATAGTAGACGGATCCGAATTTCTCCCTAAAACAAACAACAAAAAGGACTAAAAATATTCAAAATTTCACGTTACCCAAATTTCTCAGTTTATTCCATCCAAATTATTACTCCTCCGTCCCTAAATTATCGTCCTCCTTTCTTTTTTCGTCCGTCCCAAAATAATTGTCCACTTTGAAACTTACCTTTTTAGAACACCACTTTTACCACTTTACCCTTACTTTTTCACTCTACTTTAATTATGGGCCACATATACATGGACATTAAAGGAAACTACACATTAAACCAATATAAATAATCAAGTCAATTACTTTTTCTTAAACTGTGCGACGGGTCAAGCAGGACGATTATTTAGGACGGAGGGAGTATTACTTTAAGGAACAACAAATATTACTCCAATTATAACCAATCTGACCCAAAAAAAATCACAAGCACTTGTCATATAGATAAAGAGCTTATCACTCTCTAACCTAAAAACCCCACCCCCACTCACTCTAACCTATATACACATCGTCTCACTCTCACTCTCACTCTTACTCAATTAAGTCGTCTAAAAGGTCACATTTCTTATTTTTATAGCATTAAACCTAGGAAAGTCCTCCGATGAACATGAGACAATGACTCTCCATCTCTTCAAACCATTCGTTAATTTTAAAAATTCATCCGCCGACTTTCGCCAACCAAAATAGAATCAGATCAAACCATTTCGTAGCAAGGTGCGTTAGATTTTTTTTATATAAAGTATTCAACTTTGTATTTCGATTTTTTTAAATCTTAGAGCTTAATTTTACTTAGTAAATTGGAAAAAAAAAGGCTTATAATAAGATCAAAGTATTTATGTTTCTTTACCTAATTATTTTTTTAAATACGGTTTAAATAATTCGAGATTTTTTATATATTCAGTATTTAACGTTATACCCGAATTTTTTATATTTTGAGTATAGGAAAAAATATAGAATTCGAATTTGTAGATTTGTAATTTGAAGATCTTTTTTTTAAAACATTTTTATAAATAAATACATCTATTTTTAATCACTTGTATCTAATGTAGTTGTTTATTTCAAAATTGATCTCTTTGTAGTTACTAATTTATTTGTTTTTCGTCTCCACATTTGAAATTCCTTTTTAATTAGATTTTGTTTATAAAGGTTCATTATTTTATTTGATAAAACCAAAATTGAGAAATTTGTAGTTACAGTGCATATTAATAAATAAATATAAATATATATTGGTTACCAATAAATCTGTATCATTTTGAAGATCATTAAATTGTATTAAATTTAACACAATCACTTGAACATGAAGTTTATTAAATTATCGTAATTTATTCACTACATCTTAAATCCTAGACATTGCATATGTTCAAGCTATTTATTGATTGCAAATGTATCATGAGAATTTAATAATTTCACATATATAATTGTTTTCAGTTTATTGTAGCTCCATGATTTCTAGAAAAAAAAAAGATCAAGTACATGAGATCCTAAGCAATCGAAATAAAAATAATACAGTAAGTATTACAAGTTGGAAAGATACATTTACATTGTAAAATATACATTTTACACGAAAAACCGTTGAGTTATCTAGGCTTACCCTTAGTTTGACTGATGTCTCTAAGTAAAATGAGAGAAGGAGACATTTTATATAGATTTCTTCTATATTGGTGTGTTATCCTCAGTTGTTTTTAGCAATGATGTTCAACAAACAAAATTGTAACAAATTTATAGTGGTTTTATTTTTAAAAACTGCTCGAGAAGAGAAAAGTTAAGGAACTGTCTAACTCCCTTAGGCGTCTAATTACAGCTAAAAAAATTAATCTTCAATGATAATTCATGTAATTATTTTGATAATTTATTCATTTATCATTCAATTGATAAGCGATTATTAAATTCAACAATTGAAATAAATAATTATTTATTAGCTTATTTAAATTTCAATATAGTTAAAAAAAATCATAACTATTTTTTATATTGTCGGATGTGAATGATATTGCAATAGTTTGGTATATATGGTTGTCCATTGTTGTCAAAGAAAGAATGTCAAAAGTTTTCGGATTTATTTATCAAATTAATTTTGATTACAAATTCGTTTCATTTCTCAATGCATTAATGACACATATACAATGTAGAAGTATTGTCATTTTTGGAAAGTGTATTTTCGCGGGAACTTTCCAAAAATCGCACCTCTCTTTTTATATATATGAATAGATTATGTACAATTACTTTTCCAATTTTTTTACCTTTCTTTTCTTTTAATCAGCTAAAATTATATTTTAGTTTATTTTTGGGAGAGTGGATTTTCTCCATTAAAAAAATGGGTAAAATGATAAAAATGTTATCATTGACGAGGCCAAGAATATATCAAACAATAAATCTTAACTGATCAATTTAATCCGTCTCAATTGAACATTATTGTAAAATTTAAAATAATAAATAAGTATTTGATATAAATTACCCTTTTTTATTAATGCAAAAACTCATAAGGAAAAGATAAAAAGATATTACCAATTTCTAATAATCAATTAAGCCAAAATATGATTTTGTCAAATAATATATGGAGATTTAAATGTTTTGTTTCAGATCAATTTGAGCTATTTAGCAAAACTTTTTTTTCTTTTTCCTTATATAACTATTCTGAATATATGTATGATATTTTATTATATAATTTATATTTTCTCCAACAACCCATTTTAAATCTTTCGCTGTACATTTCCATTTTAAACCTACAAAATGTTTGTTAATTTTCTCATGGGGGACTAATATTATTACTGACTATTTCCAACGGGGCATGTCGTGGAGACGTTAAAACATAAAAATAAAACAAAAATATTAGTGAGAACAACCAGGTAGGTGTAGACTGTAGATTATAAAGGAATTCAAGTTTCATTTGATAGCTGCTTTATATATTATAAACCAGAGAAAATGGTACATAAATTTATTTAAACAACTGGAAGAGCTATATAACTAGCAAAAGCCAAGCTCAGCTCAAGCACAAGGCTTGTAGCAGATGCAGCGGCGAGTAAGACCTTCACACTTGCCGTCGCTAAAACCACTTCGTTCGCAGGATCTTAAGCATGTACGGTCGTTAAAGCAGCTAAACCTTGACGGGTTGGTTGTCTCACACATCCTTCCTTCTGCCCCTTTCATCATTGTCTCTTCTGCATTATTAAAACATATGCTTTTAGAATTTGAGATTGAGAGGGAGAAGAGTACCAACATATATGACAGTAATTTAGTAACGGAGGGCGAACAAAAATGAGATTGAGAGGGAGAAGAGTAGAGTACCAGCAGCAAAGAGAACGAAGAGCAACATCATGAGCACAAAGAACCTCTTCCCCATTCTTGATTAACTCTAAATTTTGATGTTTAAGAATTATAGTTATGAACTTATGGTTGAGATAAGGAGTCGAAGAATGAGCTAATCTATATATATAGGGTGCCGACCAAGCCCAACAATTAATGCAGCTTGCATTTAGTGCTTCATTTGTCCGCATTTACAGCCAACTAATCTCAAAATAAATGACGCTTTAGAACTTTGCAAATAGATTAAAAAAATTATGAAAAGATGGATCTATATTTATTTAAGTGTAATTATTGTTGATAAATGATATGATTATTTGTATCTTAATTTCTTTCTCTCTAAATTAAATCTTGAATTTTGAAGACAAATGCTTGCCATTCCAAATAAATCATTATTTAATTAGAGAGTAATTAATAAGGATAAACTGGCAAAATGTGTACTAATTTCTCTTGAAATCATATAACGTCATTTTTTGGATAAATATTTAAAAAATATTAAAACGTCATTTATTTTGGGACTGAGAGTGAATTGTTATCGGCTTGGATTGAAATCTGGATTATTGATTTCTCCCTTCCATTTTAGACAAGTAATCTATTCATTTTATTTTAAGACGTTCCACTTAAAATATTCACATAAGTTAGAGTATGTTTACAGTTTTCATAACATTTCGTCTTTATCTTTTATTTGTTTTGTAAACATATTGATTATGTTTAAGTATTTTATAATTATGATCTACTTCAATAACATTAATTTATCCAATAGTTATTAGGTTTTTCAAACGTGGCCTCTTTGCGTGAAACCAAGGAAATAACAAACTTTACTGTGTGTTGGCTAAATCTCAACCATGAAATTTAGGAAATCTAAGAACCTCCAACTCTAAATCTTTGAAATCTACATATGATGGCTCAACAAACTATTAATGCATAAGAACATCATCATTGTAGCAATATCCGACTTCTTAGTGTTTGGGTAAATGTGCTAATGGCCACTAGACATACACATAGGGAGAGAGAGAGAGAGAGAGCTTCCAATGAAGCTGCTTTTTGCTGCAAAAAGCAGGCGGTGGCAGGGCATGTATGAGGGGGGGAGGGGGTGGAATGGTTTTGGGTTAAATTTAATATTTTTTTGTGTAATAAGTTGTGTAAGAATATTATACAATGGGAAGATATATTCTTAAGTGGGTAAGAAGATAAAAATGTGTGTAGGTGGCAGTGGGACCCAGTTAAAAAGTTGTATAAGAATTTTAACATTGGGGATGCTCTAAGCATACTCTATCATTTCTAAAAGGGTAGTGCTATGACCACTCTAATAGCACTTAATTTTGGGTACCAAATGATGTGGCATCTTATGTGTCATATTATTAACATAACTTTTTAACTTATAGCGGAGCCCATAAAATGCCAAATAAGATGACACATTGGAAACCACATCATTTGGTGCACAAATTTGAGTGCTCATTAAGTGGCTCTAGCATTACTCTTTCTAAAAAGGTAATGCTTGGGCCACTCTCATTTTGCACCAAAATATGGGTACTCTGTGATGTGGCACACTCTCATTGGCTGGAGTGTTGGGACCTATAAAATGTCCAACCAATGAAAGTATGCCACATCATAGAGTACTCATATTTTGATTCAGAATGAGAGTGACCCTAGCATTACCCTTTCTAAAAAGTGTAGAGTTTTGACTTTTTAATATCAAATTATTTATTTATCCAAATGATAATTTAATATATAATTTTTTTCAAAGTCATTAAACACGTAATTCGTTATACATTAAAAAACAATCAATTTGATTTCAAAAAAATCAAAAAATAATACTTTTGTAGGAACACTAGATCTTCGTGCTTGTACCCATGACACGGTGCCAGTATATCTGATTTTATCAATTGAAACGGTAACGTCTAAATAGAAGGTGTGATTTTTAAAAAAAATGTTACGATTGTGGGATACATTACTTCAAGTGGTGGTTGAGGGGCGCTATTCGAACTCGACTCATAGTTGAGAGGAGATATTTGTAAGGAGATATATATAACTGACATTTGAACGTTTGATTTTGCTGCGGAATGTAAGATTGATGTTTTGTAAGGAGTAATTATTCAGAATATTAATCTCAGTACGTGTCAAATTCTCTTTTGAAAAACAATCAATTTGACTTCAAAAAATCAAAACATAACACTTTTGTAGGAACACTAGATCTTCGTGCCCGTGCCTATGACACGGTGTCAGTATATCTGATTTCGTCAATTGAAACGCTAACGTCTAAATAGAAGGTGTGATTGTAAAAAAAATGTTACAGTTGCGGGGTATATTACTTCAAGTGGTAGTTGAGGGGCGCTCGATTCATAGTTGAGGGTGGTTATTTATAAGGAGTTATATGTAACTAACCTATGAACGTTTGATTTTGTGGGGGAATGTAAGATTGATGTTTTATAAGGGGTAATTGTTCAGAATATTAATCTCAGGACTCAGGGTGTGACTGTTCATAATATTAATTGTAGGGGGTGACTTTGTAACAATGTGAGAGAAAATAGAGAGTTAAAAGTAGATAACTACTTTCACATATGTGAATGTGAGAGTGAATCCTAAATGTTAAATTTTTTAATATAATTTAATCTCAACCTCTAAATAGCTTTAGTCAATTGCACATGTGTGAGAATGAGCCTTATTGTAATATAGACTAGTACTCTTGTCTGTGCCGATGACACGGCGCTAGTTTGAGAATTTATCAACAAATGAAGCAAATAATGTGGAAATGAATTATTATTTACTTATAATTTGTAGGGGTTGGATATATGTACAATACACAACGAAAATGGGAGAAAACTCAAATACCTAACAAAATAAAACATTTTACTTCGATATTTATTTTATAAGAAAATCAAGAAATAAATATTTTAATTGTAACTAATGTTAAAATAAGAAAAGAAAATTTTATTGTTTTCTCAATAACGAAAACTCAGCCTTTTTCTTCTGGGGGTTCTTACTTAACAACAATGGTTGGCTTGGAAACATGAGATGTAATAACTTTGTTCATCATTTCCCCCTACACATGTGACAGAAAAAATTCAAACACATTCAGTTAAACAAATTGCTTCATCTACAAAACTCGAATCCTCCCACATATTATCATACAAAATCTAACAGGCGAATGAAGATGCATTTGAGCAAAATTAATCAGCCCTAAAAGCTAAAAAAATGACAATTAAATCAATGGAAACCAATACACATGCCCCAACAAACGAAACCACAACAATGAGAAGATGTGCAACATTCTATAAAAATAAACTCGTGCCCGTGCCGATGGCACGGTGCCAATATGAGCGTGATCGATGTATGAACTGAGCATGATGAAAATAAATTAATATATCCTTGAGATTTTGCAGGGGTCGTATTAATGTAAATTACACAACAACATCTCGAAAACTATAGAAATAATACATTTTATTGGCTGTAAAAGTTTATAATTCAACTTAAAAGAAAGTTTATAACTCATCTTAAATTAGTATAATTAAGCATCCAAAAACATTCTCTCTCTCACACACACCCACCAACCCAACACCTGTTAATTGAAATAAACTTAAAAATGAAAATCTCCGCAACCACAAAATAAATTGAATAAGATAGAGTGAACTAACAAATTACTATTTCGAAATCGAAATCACAAAGATTTCAGACCAATAAGAGAAACTAAACCTAACTTTTAAAAAAATAAAGAAATTAAAATACAAATATTCAAAATTATAAATTTTGATTACAAAACCTATAAACAAGTTTTTTTCAAACAAAAAATAAATTGATTCAGTTAATTAAGATAACAATCAAAAAGAAAAAAAATAAAATACAAATATTTTAAATTACAAAAATTAATTACAAATCTTACGAATAATTTTGTTTTTATAAAAAAAATAAATCTAAGCCAGACATAAATTAAATTCGGATTCAGTTGATTACGACAGCAATTAATTAAAAAACTACAACTAAATATTTATAAAAACGTAAATGTCATTTTATTATTAATGAACTACTAAAAGTATTATTTTCTTAAAAAATTGACTTTCAAATGGGGCCTCTTTGCCCAAAACTGAGGGATTAATTAATAATTGGTATAGGAAATTGCGAGCGGAACAAAAAAAAATGGGCCGAACAAAAATTAAATTGATTAAGTTAATTACGATAACATTTTAAAAGAAAAAAACAAATATTTCAAATTACAAAACTTACGTTTAAAAAAATATTTGTGTTATTTGTATACAAAATTGCGGACCGGAAAAAAATAAATTGATTAAGTTAATTACGATAACAATTAAAAAGAAATAAAGTAAAATACAAATATTCAAAACTTACCGTTGTACTAAAATAAAATTGATTCAGTTATGCACTTTAACGGAGAAGAAACTGGATAATTACGAACATAATATATCAGTAAAACAATAACTGTAAAACAATAAATATCAGTAAAACAATAACGGTAAAACCGTAAAATAATAGTAATGCGAGTTGTATTAAAGACGTAGGATTTCAGTAAAAGAGTGAATCTTAGCTTGTAATTAGCACTAGTCAATTGCACACGTATAATGCGAGTTGTATTGTAATATATACTAGTACTCTTACATGTGCCAATGGCACGACGCCAGTTTGTGAATTTATCAATAAATGAAGCAGATAAAAAAACAAATATTTCAAATTACAAAACTTACGATTTTTTTAAAAACTTATTTGTATAGGAAATTGCGGGCCAGAAAAAAATTAAATTGATTAAGTTAATTATGATAACAATTAAAAAGAAAAAAATTAATGAAGCAGATAAAAAGAAAAAAAAATATTTCAAATTACAAAACTAACGATTTTTTTTAAAAATTATTTGTATAGGAAATTGCGGGCCGGAAAAAAATAAATTGATTAAGTTAATTACGATAACAATTAAAAAGAAAAAATTAAAATAGAAATATTCAAAACTTAGACATAAATTAAATTGAGATTCAGTTTCAAAAAATAAATTGATTAAGTTAATTACGATAACAGTTAAAAAGAAAAAAACAAATATTTCAAATTACAAAACTTACGAATTATTTTTGCATAAAATTGATTTATTAATTAAAATATCGAAAAGAAAAGGGACGTGAGTTTGGTGGAGGAAGGATTAGCGGCCACCAACCGTGAATAGTGGGGGGAGTTGAAGAGAAAGAGGGGGTAGTTGCTCAACCGCCGTTCGCACATGTGAACTCAGGGAGTGATAATGACCGTAGGATCTCAATAAAGGAATAGATCTCAGCCGCTTTTTATCTTTTGTCAATTGCGAGCGTGTGACTATGAGCTGTATTGTATTATATATAGGAAGTAATAAGGAGAGTAATGCTAGCTAACGTCACCAAATGAGTACCATATTTTTATTTACTAGGTGTTGAATATTACTCCATTTGTCCCAAAATTATTTTTTGTTGGACTTGACACACAGATTAATTTTTTTTACTTGATTATGAATATTGGTATAATGTATAGCTTTAAAACTCTTGTTTATGTGACCCACAATTAAGGTATGAACAACAGGTAAGGGTATTATGATAAAAATATTGGACTAAAAATGAAAGTGACAAATAAGACAAAATTATTAGGACGGATGAAAAAGAAAATCATGACAATAATTTTGGGAAGGAGGAGTATTGTTTGTGAATATGTAATACAATTTTGAGAAGGATCGATTTTTTTCAACCTGACGTTTATTTTATGAACCAAAACACAAACTGGCGACTTTTTAAGGAAACTTTAAACAAACCTGGTATTTTTTTTTCAATTTTTTTAAAATTCCTGGTGATTTTTTTCATTTTTTAAAAAGTTCAAGCGATTTGTTTCAATTTTTTTTCACAATTCTTGGCGTTTTTTAATTTTTTAAAAATTCCTAGTGATTTTTTTTTTTCATAATTCCTGGCGATTTTTTTAAAAAAAAATCAAGTAGCATATTTTCAATCAGCAGGCAGATTTAGGGGACTTCACCAGATACCTGCTGAACCTCTTCCATTACAAAGGCTAACCCGAAAATGGTTAAATGAAGTGTAAGGGTAAAATAGGCATGACAAATTTTAGTTTTGTTTCTCTTTTCTTGGTCATTGTGTTTAGGCAAGTTTGACATTTTTGGAAACAAAATATTCCTAAAGAATTTTTGTTTTCTTGGTCCTAAAGTTTAAGAGTTATTTTGGAAGCCAAATCTAGTCAAAGATCCTTCCTAAAATCGTGTCTCTAGAATCATTCTCCATATGGTAATAAAATCTAGGATTTTATGGTAAGTGTATTTAGTTCCTAACTCTAATCCTTTTCCTTGTTGGAGTTTGCTTCTTTTTTTGTAGGTTTCCTTCACATATAAATAGAGGACTCGGGACAGAGGCAAAACACACGAACATAGAGAGATTTCAGAAGGCTAAGAGCAGATTTTACAGAGTTTCAGAAGCTATTTTAGTTTCTAGAATCGTGCATAATTTGAATGTAGCTTCCAATGCAGCTACATCAGAAACTACATTGAAAACCGCCGGAACTGTTGTGTCTTCCTAGCTGATTTTAGGAAGCTATTTGTTTCTTCCCACGTTTGTTGTACCTGCTTTTCTGTGGGCTTTTTGCTCTCCAAGACTTGTTGTCTAGTGAGAGTATATTGTTTGGTGATTTCACATTCTTTTTGTAAAACAATTCATATTTTTTAGTGAAATCTTTTTGGTCATGAGGCTAGATTTATAAGTATAGGCTTGTAGATTTTTTGGTAAACCTTTGTGCTTAAATTTGTGTTTTATTATTAAGTCTTCCGCTGTTTAATTTTTCTGCCCATTGTGACTTCCATTGTAGCTTCTTCACAAGCTACATTGGAAACTGCATTGGTAGTTTGGAGAATCCTAGCTACTATTGTTCTTTCAATTGGTATCAGAGCCTTCTTTTGACATCACTAAGAGTTGATTCTGGTTGTAGCCATGCATGATGGATTCTCAAACAAAGAAGATGTATGGGAAGGTAAGTTTCAGGAAATGGACCAGTATCTGGTGAAGAACGAGGACTATAATGTGGGTTCACTCTCAAGTATGCCAACAATATTTGGTGGGAGAGAAATCTTTCGAGAGAATGTGTGTGGGATCAATGGAAAGCCTCTCCAAAGTAGGTGACCTCGTATGGATTTTGTAAAACCCGTGGAAGAATATGGATTCAGTGGAGGAGCACTTTCATCACCATCGATATCGACAATGATGTCATTGCTGGTCACTGATGCATGTCAAATGATCATTAGAACTATCGGCCGAGAGATGATGTCGATGTAGAGGCGAATTTTTGGATTTTAGGGGTTAGGTCATCAGATTGTGTTTTTTTTATCGTAAGTTTTTTTTTAACATTTTAATTGGGCTTTTTTTTTAATGGAAGGAGGGTAGTTTGGTAAACAAAGTTATTTTAAAGTTTAGTATTTTTTCTTTTAAAATGGAAGGATAGTTTGGTAATTTAATCTCTTAAGTGATGTAACATTTAGGATTTTTTTGATGTAACATTTAGCGGTTCTGTTTTTATGTTATAGAGGTTATCTTATTTTGATTTAATTTCAGTTGGGATCTGGATGCCTGATTTTTCAGTTAAATTTATAGTGTATTTTAATGGATGTGAATTTTGGGTTTCAAAGCAAATTACTCAGATTACAAGTTCAAAAGTAGGTTTCTTTTGAATAAATAATTTTGAATGGCTAAGAGAATTCTGGTGATTCAGACATGGATTTGAATGTTTTTGGATTGTGATTTGAAGGTTCCGATAGTTGTCCGTTTATGTCAAATTGTATTTAGTTTGAATTAATTATATTTCAGTTATATTTAGAGCTACAATGGATTTGAATTTTGGGTTTTGAAGCTAATTTATTAAATTACAAGTTCAAGAATGGGTTTTTTTTTATTAATGATATGGATGGCTTAGAGAATTATTTCGCATTGGGACTATTCCTATATATATATATATATATATATATATATATATATATATATATATATATATATATAACTATTCCTATATATATATATATAACTATTCCTATATATATATATATATATATATATATATATATATATATATATATCACTTGATAAGAATTATAGATTCAATTTCAACCATCAAATCCTATATGCTATATGGGCATATCTTCAAAACAAGATATTGTTTTTTAAGTAGTTAACTATTAAAATGTGAACACATACATATGTTTCTTTGTTAAATTAGTATAAGTAGCGAGTAAAAAATCTTAAAACACATATACACTCAAACAAATGTGCATCAATTTTTTATTTTTTTCATTTTTATGATTAACAATTGTGTAGCAGTTTGAAAAGGTTTTAATTTCCAAAATAGTTTCCTCCAACAATATTTTTTCTCTATTGTTTTAATTTTGTGTTTCTTTTTTGTTTTACTTGAATATAATTTAATTATATATATATATATATATATATATATATATATATATATATATATATATATATATATATATATATATATACGTTTAAAACGCACGGGTGTAAAACTAGTGTAATAAACAGAAAGGAAGCAAGGCAATACTGAAAGACACCAAGACTAGTTTATGTCTACAAGTTAAAAACTTATAGACGGTGCCTCATGACAAAACTTCCACTATATTAAAAAATTGTAAAATATTACAATATAAAAACCAACCGTTTGAGAGTGGAAATCGTTACGAAAACTCCATTGAGAGAGTATGAAACTATTCTGAACATAACACTATTTGAAATACATGGTTATGAAAAGAGAACAAAGAGTGTATGACTAAAGCAGTGAACATCGAGTATGATGATGCTCTGAATGATGCTTCATTCATTGGCACATCCTTGCTCTGGAACAACTTTGTGTGAAACTCTCTCTAAAATTATCAACTCTAGTAATTGATGTCAATGGTTGTTTACTTTTATATATAGAGCTCTAGGAAACCTTTTTTCCAAGAAAACACTTCAACAAGACAATGTTAGGATTATAAAAGAGTTCATATGGAAAAAAAAATCTCATTACAAGTTAGGATATGCCATGTTTGAGTCCTTATAAAATGCAACTAGATCTTTGTGCCCGTGCCTATGGCACAGAGTCTGTATGGAACTGAATCAATCTATACTCGAGATGTTGTAAGGGATGAAGATGATACATCGATTCAGTCTTATATAAAGAGGGATCTCTCTAGGCCATAAGCCCTCCCTTTTCTCATTGTCGATTCCCAAAACTTGCTACAAGCTTCCTAGAAGATACCTTGAAATGCAATAATAACATGTGTTCTAAATCAATTAAAACATAACCAAAATGGGGGAGAATAGGAGTGTAACCTATTTACGCTAACACTACCAACATCCCAATAATGCTCGTTTCTTTCTCTGTTTCTTTCTCTCTCTCTCTCTCTCTCTCTCTCTCTCTCTCTATATATATATATATATATATATATATATATATATATATATATATGTATGTATGTATGTATGTATGTATGTATGTGTGTGTGTGTGTGTGTGTTGATAAACAAGTTTAAGGTAAAAATCACATAGATTGATTTAATAGATACTTTCTCCAGGATAAGGGTTTATTTCTCATTTACCATGAAAAATTGTACTTTTGTAACCATGACTTATTGATAGATGTGTTTTATACGTATCTATTTGGTACTTTTATAGCTTAGAAATAACAATTTCACGAGGCTTTTTACTACTAATATATGTTTTGGGTTGATGTATTGTGAGTCTTAGGGGTTTAGGTGAAATTATGAGATTTACAAGGCTTAAAGTGAAGAATTGAAGGAAGGGTGTAAAGTGCTAAAAGTTGCAAAGAAGATGCACCGGATGAAGAAACCCCTTGCGGACGCAAGGTCCCTACCCCTTACCCCCGTAAGGCCTCCAGTACGTGGACCAAAAGAGAGCAAAGGCCTTGCGGCCGTATTGCCCCTTCACCTTGCCCCTGCAAGCTTTTCAGTTTCTGTGAGATGGGTGTTGTACCCTAATTGTAACTCCTACCTTTAGACATATTAGTATAAATACAAGTCATGTAGCCGCAAGCCGAGGACGAAAAATATATTACTCCGATTTTAGTGTGTAATTCATAGTTTTTATTGTTTGTAATCATAGTTTAAAAGATCGTTCATGAATTCTTTCATCCCATTGATCTGTTCATCGTCAAGGATGAACTAACCGCTCCGTAATCTTGGAATTGGAGGTAACTTGTATCGAATCTTCTGCTCTGTTATATATTTTTATTCAATCAAATCTTGTTGATCACAATATTGTTTATCAATCTTTTTACTATTTGGCTTTTTCCTAATGAATGATATCGCAATAGTTAAAGACCAAGACGTGCGGATAACTGCACGGCCATATGCATATATCGTACAATGGCTCACCATTGTGATAAATTAAACCTATCGATGCACGAGAGTGATAAGTTAAGGGTTAGGTTCATATATATGTTTCTAAGTGACAGACAGAAATTCATATGTTCTTGTTCTTAAGGGTATAGATTCTGATGAATTATTTAGGATGGAGACTGAATTATAATTTGACGATCTATACCAATCTTTCGTGAAAGAACTCAAGATTAATTGATTGATACATTAAGCAAAAAAGCATTAGAGTAGATACAAGTGAATCTACATTCCTAGATTTTCCCCCACCATAAGATCTTCACAAACTGTGTTTGCTGCTTCAATAAACTGTTAATTAGATTACCTGCTTTCTAGTATAATAAATTAGATAAATAAACAAAAACCCCCTTAGTTTAATTGTTACATATTTACTTGCTCTAGATACTTCTTATCTCAGTAGTTCGACCCTTGCTTTCCGTATACTATATTTCAATTGATTCATACACTTGCGAGATCAAAAAAATAAAACATCACTCATGTTTTGAAGTGTTGATCAAAATTAACTGAATTGATTGCATTCTTTCATTACATTACTCAATTATGCACGAATCTTCAAATTTATGTATGTTTACAACAGTTTGTATTTGAAATACGGAGTACTAGTGCTTCATGATTTTTTTCCGTTATTTATGAAATTTATTTATGTAATAGACATATTTACATATTTCTCTTTTGTTTACATTTATTATGTAAATGTGACTGCATCCTTTAGATGAATGTTTCTAGGTAATTAACTCTTCTGTGATTTTCTGAATCATCTGAAATTCAATTTAATATATGTATGTAAAATTACATTATTATTGTTGCATATAATAGAAACTTGTATGTGTAATTTTGTATGTATTGAATTAATTTTAATATAAAGTTTTTTTCGACATTAGATTGTTATCTAGCTATCTTTTTATTATTGTAACTTAATAAAGTTTTTTAAATATTTGGTGAATTTGTGGCATGCACAACAAGATAACTAGACTTTTTAGTTTTTGTGGACAAGATTATTATGAGTTTTAAGTAAAAATACTATCATTTATCAAGTATTATTAACTTAATTAAATAGTATGTTTTTTGAAAAAACAATTGAGTGCTTTTTAATTAAATCATTAAAGTGCTTTAAAGTAAATTTTTAACTTGACCAATTTTCAGTGGGTATTCCCCGATTAACCGTAACCCGTTGGAAATAGATATGATAAGACCGATTGATTACCTGCTAGGGAATGGGGCAGTTATGAGGGCATATAATTGAATTGGAGAATGAAGGTGGTATCAAGTATAACAGCCCCCAAGCTGCCTACCAATTCTTAAAAACTTTAGAACTAAAACTAACTCAATATATATAAGACCCAATATTCAGAACCAACCTAAGATTTATGTGAACTAGAACCAGACTAATTAATACTTCAGTTCTTAACTGTTTAATAAAAACAAATTAATAATCTTCTGAGCTATTATATATGCAACAGTGGATATGTACATGTCTCAATGCACATATGACAATACTTATCTCCTCATCTACATTAATTAAAGAAGGTCCTTCAAATGAAATTTTGGATTTAACCATTTATGGTGTGGGTCCCATCACTAAAGTGAAAATTGAGATAGTAAACAATAAAAGAATATTGAAGAATTGTATTTTTAAAAAGAAAAAAGATGACGACATATATTGTATTCACATCATCAATTAGAATATATAAAAATTTAATGTCTCATAGAGAAAATGAAAAAAAAAAATTGGTTGATAAGTTATATCCACAACTCTCCTTCACAACTTTATCGAAGAATTTCTTTTTCAAAGAAGGTGTAACAACGGGTGGAATAGAAGATTTTAGAGAAAAGTATCAAAAAGTTTTACTAAAAAATACTCATGTCCAAAAAGTGACGCAACAGAAATAACAACATAGATTCTTTTCACGAGTCACGAGAAATTCCTCAAACAAGCTTACGGCGACGACTTAGGTTTCACACACAAAACGTATGAAATAAGAAATTGTTTAGTAATTCTCCAAACTGCCCAAAAAAATGTTTAAAAGGGTATTTATATTCCATAAAACAATCCAAACCCTAAAAGGAAAATTTTTTAAAATACGAAAAAACCCAAAAACTTTCGAAGACCAAAACAGTGTTTAAACAATGTTTTTTAGCCCTAAAACGAAAACATCACAAGGTTTCCCCAATAAGTTTCGTAGATCTCTTCAAGAGCTTCGATTTGATATATTGTGGATCCCGAGATTCATCTGAGATCAAAAGTTATGCCCTACCAATGGAAGAGTCCTCAACTTTTTTATTTATACTAATGCATCAGTTTCCAAACCAACAACTAACACCCTTAAACTTCGTTTTCTTCCCAAAGCTTTTAGAATTCTCAAACTTTGTCCGGAACGTGTCCGCTACTTGTTCTGTATTAAAAGGTTCTAAAAATAATTCATTCATCTAAAAAATTCAGGTAAGAATTTCATGACAATATATACATGTTGGTTTTTTTTTTTTCAATTTAAAATACTTCCAGAAACTATTTTGAATTGATACTTTTTTCCGTAACAAATTTATGAGAATAGATTATTTTGGCTTTTGAATCAATTGAATCGGAAATTCTTACAGTTTTATGAAAATCGTGCACCAAGACTGGTTCAGTTTTAGACGAGCTGTGTTTAAAGGGTTGATTCTCCCTCGTCCTTTATTGGGATTCAACATATAATATGCCCCTAAAAAGATGATTCAAAGGGGTTTAATTTGGTACAAGAATCATCAATTTTCTGATTTGTAGAACTATAGATATTGACAGTTGAAGTGGACTTATCTGCTGGACCAGATTCTGTTTTTCACACATTCAAGGATTTTTATTTAGTTGCTAGGATTGTTATCATGCTCGATGCTGGTAATTGGGCTTGCGGCCCGATTATTTAGTCCCGCCCACATGTAGAATATATTTATATTATTAATTGGTTAATTAGTTTCCTAATCAAATTGGGTTTAGGATTACTTAACCTACAAGAAATAAGTTTCTTGTAATAATATAAATAGGGCAACAAAAGGAATAAAACCATAATCACACAATTGGAGAACACGTCTCCTTAGAGTTGCCGCCCTCTCTCCTCCTCCTAAATCTATCTCACCAAAATACTCTCTCTAGCCTAACCATCAAGAGGCTTGGATTTGCGGTGTGAACCAGTATTGATATCCGTGTGCTCGTGATATCAATCCGACGAGAGACTTGCGAGTGCGTGGATATTGGCATACGAAGATCGTAGCTCAAGCGTAATTCTTCCGCTGCGTACAAGGCTCCAGTTCGCATAAAGGTAATTCGTGATTACTGTTTTATTAGCGAACTTGTATGATATATGATATGATATATCCTTCATTGGTATCAGAGCCATATTGCTTGATTGCTCGTATTGTTATGCCATGAATCGCATGCTCTTGTTTTTGAGTTTGTTTAAAAGTTTTACCCGATAACGAAACAAATGGGTTTTATTATTTTATGTGTAAAACTTTAAAATTTTCGAGAAAAATTTATATGTCTGAGTTCCCTACGACGAGGCGAACAACATACTAAATTCTCGTTGAATTCCGTTGGGTATTTTTCAAAATATCGCAAACCCAAGTTTTGTTGAAAACATTTTTCGAAACTTTGCGTGCTGATTTGACCTGTTTATGTTCTGTAAAATCGTGATTTTATGGACTGTACTTGTAGTACTCTGTGAGGGCTTTCCAACGACATATTATATGCTTAATTTGGACTTAAAATGAGCGTTTTATGGCCTCGCGAAGTTGGCCCTTCGCGAATCGATTTTTAGGGTTAAAAATTCGACCTAAAACGACCCCCACTCTCGGCCTCGATACACGTGCCATTTTGGGCACTCCTTTCGAGGTAAAAAGTACACCAATGGGAAGTACTTGATGAGTCGAGTCCAACGCCATCGGCCAGCAGGTCATCGGACCACCAAGGCGGCGTGGACATCACTCTCCGGCGGCGTGGAGGCGAGCGGAACATCGATCGGCCGGGTCAGCGGTCAACCGTTGGCCCGATGGCGTGGCTGCCCGTCACCGCCACGTCATCGGTGGGGCCCACTTCCGAAAAATCCTGCGTGGTGCGTCATCGTGCCACGTCACCGCCGCCACGTCGCCCTAAATGCCCGATCGGGAAGGAAGCCCCAGCCGCGGTGGGCGTGGGGCACGTGCGGCAGCTCCGATCGGCAAACGGCCGGCGCGTCTGGCTCTGTTTTGGCCGTCTGAGTCCATTGGTGGTCTCTGTTTTGATCAATTCAGCCTTTAAATATTTGTTTTTGATTTTTCAGTGTGTAAAAACCTGTTTTTGATTTTTTAAAAATTACAAAAATAATATCCAGGGGCTGTTTTGTCATTCTGTGACTGTTTGTTTGGGACTGTTCGGAATTTTTTAAAATTCTTTGTGAATTTTAAGCTATTTTTAAGTCATTTTAGCATATTTAATTGTCGTTTTGGGCTCTAAAATTGCGATTGGGACTATCACGAGACCCAATAAATTTATTTTCAGTAGTGAAAATATTTATGTACATGATATGTACTTGATGGATCTGTTCTATCATATTTCTTTTGTTTAAATTATCAATTTATGAATATTTTCATGTTGTGCATGCTTTGGTTGTGATTACGAGCCTCGCGGATTTTCCCTCCTTACGTGTATGATGTGATTATATTTAGTAATTGATTTTTTAAAACAAAAGTGAATCAAATATATATATATATATATGCTTATGTCTTATTTTTGCAACAAATTGTAGTGAAATGGCTTCTCAGAATGTAATCGCTGACCTTAATAAGGGTGAGAAATTAGATGGCTCAAACTATGGTGTTTGGCAAAGGAAAATCACGTACTTGCTAAACGAGCAAGAGGTTCTGGACAACCTTGATATTGTGATGGTAGAACCAGAGATGGGTAACTTGACCATCGCCCAGCATCGCCAGAAAATGCAGGAATTCCTTGACTGGAAAAAGAAAGATCGATGTGCACGCTTTACTATCTTTGAGTAGCATGCATAATGATCGATTGGCGAGTTTGAAGCTGACGCTAAACATATGTGGGACCAAATTAAGCGCATTTATGGGAATATACGCTACAAAGTTAAGGACTTTGACCTACAAGTTTGAAAGCTATAAGATTGACCGAAGCGAAACATTCTTGAACAACTACGTGAGATGTCGAATGATTCGTGATCTTAAAGCTGCTTTGGTTACTGTCTTATCGATGAGCGGCAAGTTCAAGCGGTGATTCGTTCCTTTGCGACTCTTGGAGTGGTTTGAGGCGTATCTTGACTCATACGAGACTCCATTCAGACTTTGCGGATGTATCTCACCATGTTGAGCTTGAGGTGAGTGTCATGAAGCGAATCGCGATAAGTCTTTGCGACTCGTGATCTTGCTCTTGTTTCCCTTGAGGGTCGCGCAAGCAACGCAAGAAGAAACAAGCTAAAGGCAAGAAGACTCGAATTTGGGCCCTAAAAGTGACAAGATTGCTAAACGCCGTAGAGGCAAAAGAATATTGCTAGCGGAAGTGCTACAAGCTGGTGCCTTGGGTCATTTTGCTCGGACTTGTCACGAGCCCAAGAAGGTATCACTTAATCCTATCTCCATGCAAAGTTGTGTTTGCTCTCATGTTTTATTAGTGACTCTCTCCTGTGTGGATTGTAGACTCGGGCTCAACCAAACATGTGACGAGGGATCGAGAAGGATTTGTAGATTATCGAAAAGTTCTGGTACAAGAAGAATTTTCATGGGAAAGCAGGTTAGATGTTGAAGTCAAAGGAGTTGGCTCATACCAACTTCAATTGCGGAGTGGGCCACATTGACTCTTCATGAAGTTCTTTATGCACCTGGAATTCGACATAATCTACTATCAGTAGTACAATTGCTAGGACATGGATATTCTTTTAATTTTAGTAATGATCACTTGGATATTTGTTTTGGTGATGAGGTTTTGGGACATGGTTCTTTGTCGGATAATTTCTTTAAATTAGATTTGTTGGATTCCCATAATTCTTCTCTTAATTCTTCTTCTTGCATGGTTTATGATGATTCTAATTACGAGTTATGGCATGCTAGACTTGGACATATAGGAAAAGATAGGATGACTAGATTGGCTAGAAGGCCTATTGGGGTCTCTCGGCAAGTCAACCTACCTTGTGTGAATCTTGTTTGGCAGAAAAGCTTGCCGAAAGCCTTTTGGTAAGGCAAAAAGAGCCACACATCCATTAGAGTTAGTCCATTCAGACATTTGCGGACCAATGAATGTTAAGGCACGTCATGGAGCTTCCTATTTTCTCACTTTTATCGATGACTATACACGCTATGGTTATGTTTACCTTATTTCTCACCGCGATGAAGCTCTCAAGTGTTTTGGCGCTTTCTCAGAGGTTGAGAATCAAAAGGATAAAAGCTTAAAAACTTTTAGAAGCGGCCGTGGCCGTGAATATTTATCGATCAATTTAAAGAATTGTGTGAGAAAAAGGGAATACGCCAGATTGACAATTCCTAGAACTCCGCAACAAAAGGTGTTGCGAGCGAAGGAATCGAACATTGTTGGAAATGGTTAGGTCGATGATGGCACGGCCAACCTCCCAATTTCGTTTTGGGGGATGCGCTAATGATGACCGCCGCCTACATACTTAACCGAGTGCCTTCTAAGTCGGTTCCACAACCCCTTATGAACTTTGGAAAGGTGAGAAGCCCAAATTGGGGCATCTTCATCCTTGGGGTTGTGCAGGTTATGTCCATAGTACTTCCAATAAGTTTGGAAAACTAGGCCCTAGAGGAAACAAGTGTGTTTTCATAAGGTATTCAGATACCTCAAAGGGTTATGTTATGTACGGTGGAAAACCTAACGAAGGAATGGTGAATCGAGTCGCAAGCAATGTTGATTTCATTGAGAATGATTTCCCACAGATAGGTGAAGTTAGGAAAGACTTTGAACTTTTTGAGATGGAAGAAGAACACATGACATCTTTTGGCGAAGGTGGGGAATTGCCTCAACCTAATCCTATGGTACAACATGAGGTTGAACCTATGGAAGTCGCCAATGAGAGTCAAGGTGATCTTCATCCGAGTGGGAGTACAGATTCTAGTGGGAGTCCGATACTAGAGCGAAGAAGTAAAGCGTGGAAATATACCTCGTCGTCGATTCGCGATCGAAGAGGAATCTTTCTAACTACTTCTTTAATTCTAGTGAGCCTACATCGTTCAAAGAAGCTCTTTCTTTACCTACAAACAATGAATGGATGCGCAATGGAAGATGAAATTTCCTCTATGAAAAAGAATCGGGTTTGGGAGTTAGTTGATCTTCGCAAGGGTCCAAGACTATTGGAAACAAATGGGTTTTCAAAGTCAAGCGAAAGGCAGATGGATCAATTGACAAATATAAGGCACGTCTTGTGGCGAAAGGCTTTACCCAAAGAGAGGGTTTAGACTATGAGGAGACATTCTCCCCTGTGGTGAGATTTTCCTCTGTTCGCCTAATCCTAGCGATAGTAGCACACATGGATCTAGAACTTTATCAGATGGATGTTAAGCGCATTTCTCAATGGAGAACTAGATGAAGAGATCTATATGACTCAACGGAGGGTTTTGAAGTCAAGGGACAAGAGCGCAAAGTGTGCCGACTCAAACGTTCCATTTATGGTCTCAAACAATCATCTAGACAGTGGTACATTCGCTTTCACCAAGCGATAACCTCAATTGGCTTTGTGATGATTGAGGAAGACCACTGTGTGTATGTTAAACGATCCAAGAAAAAGATCTTGATTCTGTCATTATATGTTGATGACATCCTACTAGGGGAATGATATGGAGATGATAAATGCCACTAAAGAGTGGCTGTCTGCGCTTTTCGATATGACAGACTTGGGTGAAGCAAGCTATGTGCTTGGAGTAAAAGTCATTAGAGATCGTTCGAAAAGATTTCTTGGTTTGTCTCAAGAGACTTACATTAAGAAAGTTATCGAACGATTTGGCATGACTAACTCAAAACCCGTTGTCACTCCAATGGAAAAGGGATGTGTCCTTAGTACAAACCAATGCCCTAAGAATGAAGAAGAAGAAGAAGAGAATGTCTACGACTCCATATGCAAATGCGGTAGGAAGCTTGATGTATGCTATGGTGTGTACTCGGCCTGACCTATGCTTTGCAGTTGGGATGTTGAGTCGATTCCAAAGTAATCACGGACCTCAACCTTTGGATGGCGGTGAAGAGGGTTTGCGTTACTTGGTGGGAACCACAAATTTAACCCTATGTTACCAAGGTGGTGATTTGAGCTTGAAAGGTTTCTTGGCGGATTGGGCTGGAGATGTAGATGGTTATAAATCTACTTCGACTACGCTTTCCTCCTTGGTGGTGGAGCTATCTCTTGGAGTAGCAAGCGACAGACTAGCACCGCCCTATCTACGATGGAGTCAGAGTACATGGCTTGCTCATTGCGGTTCAAGAAGCTGTGTGGTTGAGGAGTTTTCTTCAACATCTTGATGTTACGACGCATGTGGATAGATCTGTAGTCATTGCTTGTGATAGCATGGCTGCTTTAGGTTACACTAAAGATCCCAAGTACCATGGGAAGACGAAACACATTAACATCAAATATCATTTCACTAGAGACATGGTTGCAGAAAAGAAAGTTGTTCTAGAATATATTCCTACTAGAAGCATGTTAGCTGACCCTATGACTAAACCTCTAGCTAGAGAGATCTTTCAGGATCACATGTTGGGTCTAGGGCTTCGTAGGATTTGACTTTTATTCTGAGAACACTTATGTTGACATTTGATTATTATTCATTATCGTTTGAATAAATTGCGGTTTCATTTTATTCCTTTATATATGTTAATTGGATATTTTAATATGAAATTGTGTGGCATATATATTTTTGATTAAAAGATGTCGTGGATATTGAATTGGCCCTCTCACACGGGTAATTCACCTTGTCGCCAGGTGGGCGAGCAAGTTGAGATAGTAAAAGTCTTTGGTACCTACAAAGGGGGGTACGCAAATGACGTTTACATTTATCGCCTTGGCATACGGCCAAGATGAGACCTTTATAAGGTCGACTTTATATCCCAAAGGAAAAGTCCGAATGTGAGATCTTAAAGAGAGTCACTAGAAGAGTGGCGCTTTTAAGTACTCAAGTTAGACGCCGAGAAGGCGGCTAGACTAAGGTTCGTATGGCGTTTGAGCATGACATGCCGCTTCGTGTGGGAGTTCCGTCATAAGCATACACTTCATCTTGTATGTGACTATAATGCGACTTTAAGAAAGTGATTGAATGATCCTGCTTCATCATTTGTGTGAGTTCTAGTGATCAAACCGGATCACAATTATACCTATGTGACTTAGAACTATATCATGAACTTGGGCGTTGATGATGCTACTTTGGCATGCCGACCAACGGGCTATGCACATCTGATCCTACTGAGCATTCTTTGGGGAAGCGATCGGCCAAGAGTGATTAATATGAGTGTCTAAGGAAGATAGTATGATATGCATCTTTATTTTTGTGTTTCAATGCCATGGCGATCATATTGAACATACGGTTCAAAAGGTTGATCTTGATACACAAACATATTGAGTTTTAAGCACCGCTCTTGAGGGATTGAGGATGCTTAAATTGATGTATATATACGATGCAGGGGTATAGGCGAGTTTTGTTTTCTAACGAGGGCGTTCTATCTTTGGTCGGATGGTGATTTGGTATAGCGCTCCACCCTTTATCTTTCTCGTCATGTGTCACACGCTTCACTTCCGGTATGAAGAGCGTGTTTAACGGGTTTTGATGATACGATGTGGTTAGAGAGATGAGTCCATGTGTGCAGTGGGAGATGTTGGTAATTGGGCTTGCGGCCCGATTATTTAGTCCCGCCTACATGGAAATAATATTTATATTATTTATTGGTTAAATAGAATCCTAATCCAATTGGGTTTATGATTACTTAACCTACAAGAAATATGTTTCTTGTAATAATATAAATAGGGCAACAAAAGGGATAAATCCCTAATCAGTATTTTGGAGAACACGTCTCCCTAGAGAAGCCGCCCTCTTCCTCTCTCCCTAAATCTATCTCACCAAAATACTCCCTCTAGCCTAACCATCAAGAGGCTTGAATTTGCGGTGTGAACCAGTATTGATATCCGTGCCCTGTGATATCAATCCGACGAGAGAGACTTGTAGGTCTGTGGATATTGGCATACGAAGATCGTAGCTCAAGCGTAATTCTTCCGCTGCGTACAAGGCTCCAGTTCGCATAGAGGTAATTCGTGATTACTGTTTTATTAGCGAACTTGTATGATATATGATATGATATATCCTTCAGTTTGTAAAAAGACCAATGCAGCAACAACTCCTTAACAGAGTTAGGATGCACCCTAGTCACCTGAAATAGACTAAGAACGTAATCCCAAAGATCCTTGGTCATTGGGCAATGCATCAATAGGTGATTTATGCTCTCTTCCTTCCCCTTTACACATGAAGCACCCTATTTACGTAACTAATCCTATCCTTCTCATTCGCAAATTCTCCCCCGTGAGAATGGCTCTCCCCGTAGAGAATGGCTTAATTTGCGGCTTCCCACATAAAAAAAATAAAACTCACCCTAGGTGGAGCTTTTGTCTTCCAAACACTCTTCCAAGGAAACGTTCCGATGAACTGCACCAACATCCCACTCTTTTCTCCTGCCCATACTACAGAATCTTCACTATTCGCGGTCACCTTCTGATTATACAGAAGTTCAAAAAATCTCCCTAGAATATCTACTTCCCAATCTTGAAGATTTCTTCCAAAAGGAGTCCACGTAACACTGTCTCCTGTGGTATGCATAATTGAATTGACCATTTCTTCCTTGTGGTCGTGGACCGCTGTGCTAAACAAAGGGAAAATCCTTTTCAACTCTCTCTCTCACCAAATCACTTCTCACTCGAAAATCTAACTGAATCCCCCTTACCTTCTTCGCATGAACGATTACATCTTTAACTTAATTGGGTTTCATTTGTTAGATGATTTCAGAACAATATTGCTTCCTCTAATCTACTTTGATTACCAAAGTCAAACAATGACTCGGTTGAAAATTTTCTTTGTGGACTGTGTTCAATCCATGCTTTGAATACTTTAAATACTTGGATTGAGGAGGTGCTCTTGTGAACAAAATGTTCGATTTGGGCTACTCTTTCGTCTTCAATTTCCCAATTATTGAGAAAGCTTTTTGAAGAATGGACTCATGTTTGGGCTTCTCTACATTTACTAAGTTGCAGATAGATCTGCAACAATCAGCATCAACAACTTCTTCAAAATTTTAGTAGTTATATTGATCTTCAACTTGATACATTTCATATGTTCGTGTGTATCAAGTTGAGGGGGAGTGCTTGGAGAAAAAATTTCAAACCACTTTAAAAACTACTGTGTCAAATATCTACTACCTATCGTTTTTTAATTTTTGTTTCATACTTTATTTTTATTACTATATCGAACTATGCTCTAAATGTTATACTCCCTCCGTTCCATAATATATGTCGTTTTGGGAGAGTTTTTTTTTTTTCAAAATAGATGTCACTTTACAATTTTCAATGATTTTTTTTTTTTTTTCTAATTTTAACTATATTTATTAACTCCGTAACTTATGTTTGACTTTTTGGACAAGAGTATCAAAAGACACCTCATTAATGTTTGGATTAAAGTAAATAAGGAGTTTAGTCTTTACAATATGCTTCTTTGGTTTGTGTGAAAAGCTCCAAAATGACATATATTTTGGAACGGAAGGAGTATCATTTATTATTTAATTATTTAGACAAGATAGAAAATGACACAGTGACATTAAAAATATCATTTTAGAAAAATGACTAAAAAACAAAATAACACTTTTAGGGCTTGTTTGGTAGTCAGACAAGGATAAACAATATTATTACTCCCAGTACTATTAGTGCCCTCGCTATTAATCCTCACTTGTATGTCGGGGATAATTTTGAGATTACAAATGTTAATCCCAATTTTTTTTAGTGAGGGCGCTAATAATACCACCCTCTTCCTTGGTATTAATAGTGAGTCAATAATGGCTTAATCCGGATAACTCATGTTATTAGTCCCGACCACCTATTGCGTACCAAACATCAGGTAACTCGACTTATTAATCCTATCTGCCTTTAATCCTGGCTACCAAACGGCACCTTAGGGATAAAAGTGAGATATTTAATATTAAAAAGGGACACTTCTTATGGTATGAAGTGACACTTTAAAGCCAAATGGTATGAAGTGACACTTTAAAACCAAAAGTGATTATGTTCATTTATAATGAAAAGTAACACTTTTCAAAACAAAAATGACACATTTAAAACCAATATGACACATTCAAGGCTAGAAAGTGACTTCCTTTAGGGAAGAAGTGATAATTTTCATTAAAGATGCAAAATGACGCTCCTAGTCAAAAGTAACACATTATATTATATACAAAAATAACAAAGTTAATACTAAAAAGTGTCACTCTTTGTATATAAACGTGTGGCACTGTCAATTCCAAAAACTTAAGGGTTGCGTTAGGATTTATAAATTTTGATACATTTAACATAGATAGATCTGTGACAGGATTAAAATTAGTAAGATAATCTTACTCAAGTTTTTGTCCTTCTGAAGGGTGGGTCATTATTTGTAAGTTACAATTACTAGAATTAAGATAAGGAGAAACTTTAACAATCTCAAAAAATACAGACACGGTATTGTTTGAGTAATAAATAATGAATTATGGTCAGAGGTTGACTGACTAGTAAAATAGTGTTGCAGCAACAGTAGTATTTAAAATTAGAGAAAAACTTAGATAAGTCGGTTTTATGAATTTTTTTGTAAGACGGATCATCCTCATCTGACACACCCTATGATGATGTGTTAAGCTGTGAAAGAGTGGAGGTCCGTTTTACGAATTAAAATTCATAAAACTGTTTTACAAGAGATCTACTCTTTAAATTAAATGAGTTAACTTTTCAATATATAATTTAATCTGATCGTTCAAATTAAAAAAAATTAAAATAAAGTTAGGTACCTTCATAGTCGGGAAGAACTCCTCCGGAACTAGGAAAAGCAGAAGAACCCAAAACCACGAAAACAACAAACAATATAAACAACCCTTTCATCTCTCTCTCTCTCTCTCTCACTGTTCCACCTTATGAAACTTGCTTTGCTCTTATTTTAAACAGTCAAGGAATGCAAGGCATCAAAAGTTTGTTTTCCAAAAGTTGTGCATTATTGTGGGAATCGAACTTTGCTTTTTCTCGGCTCCTTCATCCAACTCTCCAAAGGAAAAATTACGAACGGGTCTATTTTTTAAAGTTTATAATCATTCAGTATCGTGCTTTTTTTTTTAAAGTGAAAATGGATACTTTTAGACGTGAAAAGACAATGATATCCCTAATGAATATGAGACACGCTACATAAATGAATTGAGGTGCATTGACTATTAAACCGTGATTCATCAATTTTATTGTATTAATTTTTGCATCGTAATTCAATAATTTAATTGTCTAGTCTTATTTCACCGCGATTCATTAATTTTATTAAATTAATTTTTGCATCGTGGTTCAATAGTTTAATTGCCTAGTCCTATTGCACTGGGATTCATCAATTTTATTTTTTTAAATATTGCATCGCGGTTCAATAGTTTAATTGTCTATTCTAATTACACTGCGGTACCAACTTTTATGTATCATAATTAATTAATTTTTGAATCATGATATATATATCATCTAATCCAAGTAACAGCGCGCGGTATCAACTTTTATATACCGCGAAAAATTAATTTTTAAATCGCGATAAAAAAATATTATTAATCCATTTTTGCACTGCGATACAAAATGATAATGAATCAGACCATATCTTCAACCTTCTTCTTTCTTCTCCTCCGTTGTAAGCCATCTTCTTCCCCCTCCTCATTCACTTTCGTCCTACTGAAAAATTATTCAACCCAACACAGATCCATTACAGTTTCGTATATAATGAATAAAAGAATCAGTTAACCTTTCGGGGGCATTGCCCACGAACCCTCCCGAAGGGGTGCTGCGCGGCGCCCCCTCGACCCGTGTAACCTAACCGGGCATGTCGATCCTCGTTTTGTTGCGCAATAATGGTGATTTTCGAATTCAAAGTATGTTACCGGAATTATTAAGTTGTAAAATTGTGTTAGGTCGCATGGGTAGGGTGGATTGACCCGCCAAGTTACAAAATAAAGAAATTAACTCATTTTTAGAGACGTAAAATTGGGTTAGGTCTCTCCTCCCTCTATCTCACTTGCATTACACCTTTGCCAATAAAACTTGTTAGCTCTTATTTTAAGCAGTCAAGGAATCCAAGGCATCAAAAGTTTCATTTCCAAAAGTTGTGCATTATTGTGGGAATCAAACTTTGCTTTTTCTCGGCTCCTTTATCCAACTCTCTAAATCTGAGTCACGTTAACGGAACAGTACACTGAGTACAGTAGGCTGCAAACCTCACTTTGGGTGCTGTAAAATTGGGTTGAGTATCTTGGGCCAACCTGTTCCGTCACCTAAATATTGAGGGTTAGATTAGAAAAATACGAAAGAAAATTTACGGATCGATCTACTTTTTAAAATTTCTAATTAATCACTCCAGTATCGTACTTTTTTTTCAAGTGGAAAAGACTACTTTTGGACGCAAAAGACAGCGATAACATTAACAAACATGAGACACGCTATATAAATGAATTGATGTGTATTGACTATTGAATCATGATTTATCAATTTTTCTGTATTAATTTTTGCATCGGAATTCAATAATTTATTTGTCTAGTCCTATTATACCGTGATTCATCAATTTTATTATATTAATTTTTACATCGTGATTCAATAGTTTAATTATCTAGTCCTATTACATGGGTATCGCGATATAAACAATGCATCAAAAGTTTCTTTTCCAAAAATTGTGCATTATTGTGGGAATCAAACTTTGCTTTTTCTTGGCTCCTTTATCCAACTCTCTAAATGTGAGTCACGTTAACGGTACAATACAGTAGGCTGGAAACCTCACTTAGGGAGTTGTAAAACTGTTGGATCCGTAGGGTCAACATCACCTAAAAAATAAGGGTTAGATTGCGAAAATATAAATGAAAATTTACGGTCTAGTTTTTTAAAGTTTCTAATAGCTTCGTACTTTGCTTTTGTTTCAAGCGGAAAAAAATATTTTTAGACGCGAAAAAATAAGAATACCCTTAATAAGCATGAGTCACGTTACATAAATGAATTAAGGTGCATTAATTATTAAATAGTGATTCATCAAAAGTTTCTTTTCCAAAAGTTGTGCATTATAGATTAGTGGGAATCAAACTTTGCTTTCCTTTGCTTTCCTCTGCTCCTTTATCCAACTCTATTTAGGCTACTACGTTACATTTGCCTCACTTAGGGGCTGGCTGGGGCTTGAGATATTTTCATCTCTTTCCCCTCTCGATTGGAAAATTATACTCCCCCATACTCAAATTGAATATTTTTTTTGGGTGTCCATGAATTAAGTAAATTCACTTTTAGGTTAGTTTTGTACTATTCTTTTTTGAGATGTCTCCAAATAATTTTCATTTTTCCTTTTTTGGAAAGTTTCTTCAAGTACATTGTGCGCCTTTGTTTTCTGTTGTATTTTCGAAATCCAATAGGGTCGTTTTTTTCCAGTTTTTCATCTTCTCTTTTGGTAAAAAGAGAGTTAGTTGATGTTTTGATCATTTTAGTACACTGTCCGTTACAAAATAATTGTCAACTATTCCTTTTCGTAATGCCCCAAAATAATTGTTTTTTCCTTTAATGGAAATTTTTCTTAACTCAATTGTGAATTGTCATGTCCTTGCTTTTGATATAGAAAGGCAACAACTATTGATTAACTGAAAGGCATTATAGAAATATAATATAAAATCAAACATTTTTTGAGGCTCATTATTTTCTGTATGGGACACTGATTTTAGGACCGGGGGTGTATTACAAATGCATGACCATCTATTAGAGTCCACACTATAAAATTGTATGTGAACACTTATTACATGTCAAACATGATAGATAGCAAATGCGAATCTAGTTATGTACGTTTATCAGACCAACGTGCTTTAGTTCAACTGATATCACACACTTCTTTAAAATTAACGTAGAGATCAAACCCTAACAGAGGTACCATGATATTTCACTACTCTTAATAAAGAAGTCAGATGTTCAAAGCATCACTAGATGCTACATATAGTCACACATGTGACTTTGTTCGATTTTGGTCCAAAGGCAGTTTCGGTTTTCATTTTAAAATTTGAAAAACCATGCAGTTCGGCTCGGTTATGATATTGAAATATAAGTTACTAAAACCAAATCTAGATTGTTGGGGAACTTTTATTTTTTTGATTGTTTGTGTTTATTTTTGAATTTGTATTGTATTATTTATGATAATTTAGTTTTAATAGATTATTTTTTAATGTTTGATGTTAATTCTAAAATTAAAATATTATTTTAATTACGTTATTGTTAATGTTGGTTAAATTGATTAAAAAGAATTTATGTAAACCATAAAACCAAACCAAACCAAACTGAGTGGTTCGGTCCAGTTCGGTTCCAAGTTTTATTCGGTTTGGTTTGAAATTTTTTTAACCAATAGGAAGTTGTTCGGTTCGTGGTTTTGGTTTATTCTACACCAAACCGAACCATGTATAACCTAATAATATAAGGGTTTAAATCTCAATTTAGTCACCCTACTTTCGGCTAAAATTCATTAAGCTCACTCTATTCTTATTTTCCTCAATTTAATCACTCTACTTGGCTTGGACACTCAATAAGGTCACTCGAATCATTTCTGCTCATTATGTTGGATGTAAATCTTTGAAAAGACCAAAATGCCCTTATTAAGTTGAAGGGTTTTACTTTTAATGTTAAGAGTTAAGGGTTCAAACTAATAAATAAAAACTAAACCTTATTAAGTTGAAGCGTAATTTTTTACCAGATTTGATGGATGCAAGCTCTCCATATTAACAGAGTCCATTTGGGGTAGGGGTTTCGGTCTCCATTCATCGGGTTCAATTCATCTGGTTCAACATAATGGCATCTCTTTTGGGCAGATCTGGTGGGTCTTCTACAGGATTTGAGGGAGAGCGAAATGGAAGCAGCAATTAACAGTACAAGGCCGATGGTGAGGACGAAGAAAGAATCTCATCTTATCTTCCACAGAACGAACCCTAACCTGTCCAAGAAAACGTGAATCGAAAATCGCATCTGGTTCAACATAATGGCATTTCTTTTGGGCAGATCTGGTGGGTCTTCAACGGGATTTGAGGGAGAGCGAAATGGAAGCAACAATTAATAGTACAAGGCCGATGGTGAGGACGAAGAAAGAATCACATCTCATCTTCCCCAGAACGAACCCTAACATGTCCAAGAAAACATGAATCAAAAATCGCTTCGACGACCCCCATTTTCCCAATCGCCATATCGAGTTGGTTCAAGACCTCTGAGCCCACCGATCTCACAAGTCCCTTTATTGACGATTCTGTCGATTATCCATTGTGTAGGAAATGAGTCGCTTGGCGGTGTTTGTAATGTTAGAAAAGGATCGATAGCTTCGGCTTGGAAAGGTCCATTGCAGTTGAGAGTAGACAAACCAATTTTTTTTGCCATCGTTGGGTTTCTGCTTCACCGATGTCAAGTCAGTGCACAAGCAATCAAAACACTTGCTACTGTATTCATCTCCATCGAATCTAAGCAATAGCACTCCTTCGATCTCTCTTCGAATGGTTTACTGAGAATATACATAATCATAACAACACCCAAGAAATTCAAATCCTGAATTGGGTATAATTGGGTTTATGATATAACAACACCCAATAAATTCAATCCCATTTCTTTATATAATAGTATTGGCCGGAATTGGGTATAATTGGGTTTATGATACTAAGGGTATTTTCGGATTTTCATAAATATTTTAAACTTTTCATCAGAAAATCTTGACAGAATGATGAACATGCTATTTATGTTTAAGTAGAGTGATTAAATTAAAGAAAAAAAGAGTAGAGTGAGCTTAATGAATTTTGACCGAAAGTAGGGTGACCAAATTGAGATTTAAACCTAATATAAGGGTTGAGGTAAGACCAATGTACCCTCCAACCATTCAAAAAATATTTTTTAAAAAAATAGTAACGTCTAATTTAAAAGACTGTCATTCTAAGAAAAATAATATATATTTCACTTGCCATACAAAAAAAATTCTTTAATACTTGAGAAAAAATTATTTCATGCCTAACATTTTTTCTTTAGGAACTATATGAGCATCCATATTGTATAGGTTTCTTATACATCTTCTTAATTGGGTCACACTGTCATCTACACACTTTTCTCTCCTTACCCACTTAAGAATATATTTTCCCATTGTATAATCTTCTTAAAATCTTCTTAGCTAAGTCTCACTAGCACCTCATAAACTTTACATTTCAATCTTATTTTTATACTTCACAACAAATAAATTTATTTAACTTTATTTAATATATTTCATATTTAAATATTCCGTATAAATTAATTTATAAATTAAGAAATAAATTAGTTTAAAAATAATAATTAAATTATAAATTATAAATTTTATAATTTAATTAATAGATTGTTTATAAAAACACATATTATACATAAATCGTAAAATAACTTAAAAAGAAAATTACATAAACCGTTAAAATTGAAAAAATGCATAAAATGATAAAATTACATAAAACATAAATACTTAAAAATTACGTCAAAACAATTCAATAATAAGAATTACATAAAAACGTCAATAATTAAACACTATCACTAGTTGTGGAGAAAATAAAAAAGATTGAGGTGGTATATTTATAGAGAAAAAGGAAAAAAGAAAAATAAAAAAAAAACTTTAAAAAAATTAAAACCTAACCCAACTTTTGACCCCCCCCCCAGTCGGACAAACCCCCCCCCACCCAAACAATCTTATATTTTCTTACAAAAAAAATCAAAAATTCAAATAAATCATACCATTTGTAGACGTGAGATCCACCACAACCGCCCTTCTCACTCTCCTTTACCGCGCTTGTGGAGCACGCGCCATTTTTGTGCATGTGGTGCACCTCACCGCCTCCCCTGTCTGTGGTCTTCCTCCCACCCAAATTTCTTCTTAATTAAGAAGTTGTCATGCTCTCTCCCTTAGGTAGATTACATAAGAAGAGGTCTCCCATTATTGGGATTCCTCTTCTTAGTAAGAATATCACTAAGAAGAAGGAGAAACTCAACAATGGGGATGCTCTAACATCTATTTCAATATTAAGAAATATGAAAATCCCTCAAAAATAAGTGTCAAAGGTCTCAACATCTTTTCAATATAAGAAATAAGTGAAAATCCCTCAAATAATGCCACTATAGGCTATATCACTATAAGACGTTCTAAAATAAGTGTCATTTATATCTATTTTTTACATTTTTAATTAGATTGTTTATAATAGTTTTATTAATTGTGAGCTTGTAACGGCCCAAGCACGAAAGTCTGGTCCATTACGTATAACCCACACACTGGCCCACTGAGCACGCAGGACCTTGGGTCATTAGGCCCACCACAAGCTGACCAAAAAGTTCATGATGTTGGTGCTTAGTAGTAGTGTACGCGTAAAAACTTGCATGCCGTAAGATTTACTTAAGTCCATTAAGGATAAAACAACTAGTCTTAATTTACTTTATACCTTAACGTTGTTTTACTTAGACTTTGGCATGTCTAAATTTTATCTGCTGATGGTTTTAGCAGACAGATACCTCCCAGAATTCATTAAGCTGCTTTGTTTTGTTAAAATATTCCTTCTTCTTAAGCTTAGTCTTCAGCAGCTAGCAGCCGCTAATGCCAACGTGTCAGCTCTATATTAATTTCTCTTAATTCTCTATTTGCTGAACACTATACACTGTTGAAATATTTGACATTCACGCTCTTATATTAAATTATTATTTGGTCATCAATCCATAAACAAAAGAATTATTCATCTGTCTTGTCAATAAAATACTTTCGTGTATATCTTAATTGTTCCTCATAATATATCCTGACTAACCACCATCATTATTATTTCATGTTACAAAATATTATTTGTCTCTTATCTTCTGCAAGATTTCTGTGCATTCAATATTGAAAGATATTTATTATCATTTCTTCAAGAAATTCAAGATACAGCCTTGCTATCTCAAACGGCTCTAAAGTTGAGGATCTCTATAAAAACGTTTGAAGCAAGGATTGAAATATACACCCTTCCCAGATTTACGTGCTCTATATTCAAAACATTTAAAATCATCAAAGCATACTAATAAAGACAAATACGTTTAAGCCCTCATTTAAACTCAGAACTTCAATATTTCTTTGAACAACTTCTTCTCTCAAAACATTTACTAGATAGTCTCTCATATATTATTCTTTTCTAATACCTGTTTGAACAATCACTATTTTGATTGTTCCTTCATTCTTTCGAATCTTTAAGGAACATTTGATTGTTGCACGAGTTTGATTATTTATTAATCATACTCCTAAAATATTGGTTTTTGTTATGCACTGATCTGTTAGAGATCACTTAGAATATATTTAATCTTAGTGCACTTCAAAATCCAAGCTTGACCAACTTGGTAGTGGATGTAGCAGTTTATACTGTGAACCACTCTAAATACTTTGTCATTGACTATCAGCTAATACAACTGTTCTCACACTTAAACAACTTCTATCTACTTAAGTGTCAGCCAGTTTCATTCTTGAATCATTTACTTAGTTGTCTTATATATTTTTTGTTATTCAATTAAGTCATTATATATTGGTGATCAAAGAAAACCATTTTTATTCATCAGCTGCTATTTGCTGACTAGCTTTCAGCTGTTGTTAACTTACAATTTCTGTTGCAATTTTTTAAAGGTTTTCAAAACACCCCTTAAAGATTTTATAATTCTATTCACCCCCTAGGCTTATTTCGTTGCCTACTGAACATACAGTATGACTACCTTATAAATCACATGCAAGTCCCACATCTACTCAATGTAGGATTGGGGTATTACAATCTCACCCATTTAAATCTTTGACATCCTCGTTAAGGCCGAACCATACCCTGGGTGATGCATTGGGCTATTACAATCTCACCCACTTAAATCCTTGATGTCCTCGTCTAGGCGGAACCGTACCCCGGACAATACAGGATTCAAGAGGTGGCTCCCACCTCCCGTGGTGTAGCACTTTTGCCTGCACAACACTTTATTCCCACTTTTCTAGTCAGGATCCACTTTGATACCATTTGTAACGCCCCGAACCCAAAAGCTCGTTCCGTTACGTATAGCCCACACACTGGCCCATTGAGCACACAACACCTTTGGTCATCAGGTCCACCACAAGTTGACTCAAAAGTTAATGGATAATGTTGGTTCTTAGTAGTAGTGTATGGTCACCTTATAAATCACACACAAGTCCCACAGTTGGATCCTAAACCAAGCCCAATAAGATAAATGATTTATTTATGTATTAGTTTTTTAACCTAGCCCAAATCTGATTAGATAAAGGGTTTATTTAGGTACTATAAATATGTTTGTTTTGAGATTTTCTAATAAGAGATAGATATAATTTTCTGTCATAAAAATAGTAGTGTGCTCAATAATAATTTGTTCTACATTTCGTATCAGAGCTACCGGTATTGTTAAAAATTTCTCTCTTTGCAAGCAGACGCATGAGACGAAAGGATTGCGCAGAAATTGGGGCTGCCATATATTTTACCTCTATTGACAATAGATCATCTGACAACGGAAGCCACCGGCTCATTACAGATTGAAGCACATCTTTGGGGTCCTTATTATTCTGAAGTTCACGAGGAGGTATAGACAAATTAAACGACTTAACCACTTTCTCAAGTACCCCTCTCCAAGCAAACCGCCTACAGACAAGCTTTTGTAGCAATACGAGCTAGTTCGTGGTCAAGATGGTTTGTAGCAAGGTTTATATGGGTCCCAAGTATGATGGAAAAATTAATTTTCTTGACCGGAGATGTAAAATGTATAATTTTTTGGTTGTCTGTGATTTAGAAAAATACGTTGATGAAAAACTTCTGAGAATGCGGCTAAAGGGGAGAAAATCAAGTCTGTGAAGCACTTGATTGTATTTTTAATGGAGTTGAAGATGGTGTTTAGAAGAAGATTATTGGTTCTAAATCAGACATGAAGTGTTTGATGTTTTGACAAAGACGCATAGCGTGAGGTGATGATAAAGTTAAGAGAAATTATTTACAAGTTTTGACAAAGAAATTTGAAAAATATAAATATGGAGAAATCGGAGAAAGTTTCTGGAGTATATATCTCGTGTGAGCGATCAAGGCCGATATGAAGGCAAACAGAGATGATGATTCTGGATGAAAGAATTTGTTCGAAAATTCTTTGTTCGATGATGAAAGCTTTTCAAGGTGCGCAAATAAATATGGCGAATAAAGATTTGAAGATGTTGACGGTAGTAGAATTAGAATCCGCCCTTGTTAGTTATGAGTTACTATTTGGTGAAAGATCGGAGAAAAATGATAAGTTGCATTGCAAAGTCAAGAGAATTTGAAAACGTGAATGATGGATCAAAGGATAATAATGGATTAACTCAAGGAAACCAAAACCATGGTGGTAGAGGTCACCGGTACAACAACAAAGGTCGCAGTTTCAACAATAGAAGTGGTCGCGGAAACAATAATGGAGGTGGTCGTGGCTACAACAACAAGTGGTGGTCGTGGCTACAATAATGGCGGTGGACGGTTACAACAATAATGGTAATCGGGTTACAATAATGGTGGTGGCCGTGGTTACAACAATCGAGGCAGAGGCAATTACAATTCTTGTGGCGGACAAGGAGGAAATAATTATTGGCATGACAGATCGTGGAGGTAATAATTATGGAGGTAACAATACTAATTGTTGTTATAATTGTGGAAAATTGGGTCATAAAATCGCCGATTGCAGTATATAGAAAGGGAAAATAATGAAAAATATCATGTCAATAATTATGCCGAAAATAATGTTGAAAATTCGAAACTTGTTGTTGGTTAGTAGTAGTGAGAACTCAAGTGATAAAAATACATGGTATTTGGATTCGGCTATAGCAATCATATGTGTGGGAGCAAAGAATTATTTTTAGATTTGGATGAGTTTGTTAGATCCGAGGTAAAATTTGGTAATAATACGAAAAGTACCTGCAATGGGAAAAGGAAGGATCTCAATTTCATTGAAAGATGGTTCTAAAAATTTATCTCCGATGTTTACTATGTTCCAAGTCTTCTCGAAAAATTTATTGAGTATGGGGCAACTTTCTAAAAGGGCTATGATATGAGAATTTTTAATGGAGTCTCGTAGTATCGGTGATGGACAGAGAGGACTAATAGCAAAGGTAAATATGTCTCCTAATCGCTTATTCTCGCTTTGACGTTAGATTGTGGAAATTTATCCCGCTTTAGTTCGTAATTCATGATGATAATTGGTTGTGGCACATGCTTTTGGGCACGTTAATTTTGGAAGTCTTAATTATCTTGCTCGTAAACGAATGGTTAATGGATTGCCCGCGATTGATGTTCCTAATGGAGTTTGTGAAACATGTGTTTTGGGCAAGAAACATAGAGATGTTTTTCCTACAGAAAATCTTGGAGGGCAAAAGAGAATGTTGGAGTTGATTCATTCATATTTATGCTCGTTGAAGTTGCTTCTAATGGAGGTTGCGTATTTTGTCACATTTATTATGATGATTTTAGTAGAAAAGCATGAGTGTATTTTTTGAAAGAAAAATCTGAGTGATATGTTTAAGAAGTTTAGTATTTTGTGGAGAAACAAATGGGAATAAAATTAAAGCCTTGAGAACCGATAGCACCGAGTATATTGTTTGTGATGATTTTCTTGAGAAGCATGGCATTGAACATCGCTTGATCGCTAGATATACTGCAACAAAAAATGTGTAGTAGAAAGAAAAAAAGAACAATTATGGATATGGTTAGGTGCATGTTGAGTTTCAAGAAATTACCCAACGTTTTTGGGCCGGGCGCTATGTGTGAAATTTATGTTTTGAATAGGTGCTCAACAAGAAGTGTGCGTGATGTAACTCCGTAAGAGGCCTAAAGTGGTCGAAGACCTTTATTGGACATCTTGGTGTTTGGTTGTATTGCTTATTCTCATGTGCCCGATCATTTGAGAAAGAAACTTGATGACAAAAGTGAAAAGTGTATTTTTATTGGGTATAGTGATGTGTCAAAAGCTTATAAATTGTTCAACCCAGGACAAATAAGGTTATTGTTAGTAGAGATGTGACTTTCGATGAGATTGTTGTTTGGGACTTCTAAAGAAAAGGAAAATTCAACTTTTGATTCTCCAAATGTTTTTGCTCAAGATGAAGATGTTAATGTTCAAGGTGATGTTCCAACTCCTACAAATGCATAGTGAAAGCTGGGCGTCCGCAAAGACAACAGAACTTACCATCTAGGTTGTGTAATTATGTGTGGGTAATGATAATGAGATATCCGATGAAGATATGGTGAATTTCTTTATTTGCAGATTGTGATCTTGTTAATTTTGATGAGGCATCTTGTGAAGATCATTGATTCAAGCAATGGATGATGAGATTCATGCGATTGAGAAGAATAATATGGGAGCTTACTACTTTGCCAAGTAGTAAGAAGGCGATTGGTGTAAAATGGGTTTACAAGACAAAGTACAAACCAAGTGGTGAAGTTGATCGTTACAAGGCAAGGTTAGTTGCAAAAGGTTACAAGCAAAAGCCGGTATTGATTATTTTGAAGTATTTGCACAAGTTGCTAGACTTGATATGTCTCATGATTATTTCTCTAATGCTCAAAATAGTTGGAAAATTTATCAAATGGATGTAAATCGCTTTCTTGAATGGCGTCCTTGAAGAGGAGGTATATGTTGAACAACCCCAGTAGGTATGTGCAAAGAGGCAATGAAGATAAAGTTTACTGTGTTGAAAAGAGCTTTGTATGGCTTGAAGCAAGCTCCTAGAGCTTGGTATACTCGATTGATTCTTATTTTTGGAAATTGTTTTCGAGATGTCCGTATGAGCATACTTTATATGTTAAATCGTTGCTGGTGATATTCTTATTGTTTGCTTGTATATTGATGATTTGATTTTCACCGGCAATAATTCGAGGTTGGTGGCACAATTTAGGGAGGCTATGATAAATCAATTTGAGATGACGATTTGGGCTTATGTCTTACTTTCTTGGAATTGAAGTTGCTCAAGTAGATGGTGGAATTTTTATTTCAGAGAAAAAGTATGCTAGTGATATTTTGAAGAAGTTTAAGATGGATAAGGCTAAACCAATTTTGACTCCATTGAGGCGGTTGAAGTTAGTGAATGATGGTAATGGTGGTTTTGTTGATCCTACTTATTTTAGAAGATTGGTTGGGAGTTTGAGATATTTAACTTCAACAAGGCCGATATTGTTTATGGTGTTGGATTGATTAGCGTGTTTATGGATCTCCACGTCAATCTCATTTGCAAGCCGCAAAACAAATTTTGCGCTATATATCAGGTAATGCAGTAGGATGACATTTTTTTATTCGAAGTTCTAGTGATGGGAAGCTAGTTGGTTATACGTATAGCGATTGCTGGTGATAATAATATGAAAAGTACTTAAAGGTTATGCATTTTATCTTGGTTCAAGGTTGCCGTGGTCTTCAAAGAAACAACAAGTTGTCGCTTCTCTACGCTTGAAGCGTAATACATGGCAGAAATCTGTAGTGCTACTCAAGCTGTGGTTGCTTAGATTGCTCAATGTTTTACAATTTAAGCAAGATGGTCCAACGAAGATTTTATGTGATAACAAGTCGGCGATTGCATTATCGAAAAATCCAGTTTTTCATGGTCGGCAAGCATATCGACATCAAGTTTCACTTCATTCGTGATTTGGTTCGAAAGATAAAGAGATCGGTTGAGTATTGCCCGACTCAAAGATCTGCGTATATTTTTACGGCCATTGAAGACCGAGTTATTTTGGAAGTTGAAGACTATGTTGGGCATGATCAAGTTTGAAGACTTTTGGTTTAAGAGGCAATGTT
>CM028383.1:6694057-6904817 GCA_013146195.2 Codonopsis lanceolata | reverse complement strand
CCATGCCAAAACAAAAAAGGAATGACGTGCCGGATGATCATTGGTTTTGGTCAATGATTATTTTCTCCAATGGGAAATATATATATACATATGTGTCCATTATTATGTATATACTACGTACAACTTTTAAAGGCACAGGAAAAAGGAGTACCACTTTAAAACTCCCAAGCTTTAACATAATTTTATTCTCACTTAACCATCGAAGTGGGACACTTTACATGTTAAAACTTTATTTTCCATTAATTCATATGGGTCACATTACGGGATAAATATTAAACATTCTCCCCACTTGGCCCATATGACGATTTAAAGATTTAACAACTTTAAGTGTATACAACGCAATTCACTTTAATGTCAATTTGACTTTCTTTTAATTTAGGTCAAACTAATCGGATCATGGCGGTTACACATCATTTAATTGATATGTTCCCTTCCAAGTATTACAAATTAATTCAACTCATCTTTAACATTAATGATGTAAAAACATAAGCTCAACCTTACTGCCTTCAAAGAAGACTAAATTTTTCTTACATTAAACGCATTAATGTAAATGAACAAGCGTAAAACATGAAACATATACATGAGCTCGTGAGTGTCATAACCAAAAAGAGTTAAACAACTATGTATATATATATATATACACATACATGTCTATTATGTTAACAAGGACTTTTCCATGATACCCATCCTATCGACATGACCATGAAATGTCTTAGGTGGTAATCCTTTTGTTAACGGATCCGCTATCATCAAGTCGGTGCTAATATGTTCTATAGACACTTTGTTTCTACACTTCTTCTTTAACAACCAAGTACTTTAATTCCATATGTTTAGCACCTTTAGACTTGTCGCTCTTAGAGAAGAAAATGCTGCGTGAGTTATCACAATAAATTCTCACATGGGCCTATGTCTATTTGGCCAATTCTAAGCCTCGAGATAAAATTCCGCAACCACAATCCATGAACCGTGGCCTCAAAGCATGCCACAAATTCAGCTCTCTCCATACGATTTAGCAATGATGCATCGCTTCCACTCCTCCATGAGATCGGCTTCCTTCACTAAAGGAACAAATAGCCAAATGTTGACTTTTGGTGTCAACACATCCTAAGATAATCGTAATCCGAATAACCTACTACACGAGGTGGTGATCGCCTCTCCCTGTAGTGAGCATGTGATCTTTGCCTCAGAAAATCGAAGAACTTTCGCGCCTTCCAAAGGGTCTATTCCGGATTACTTTGATATCGACCTATCATTCCAACAAAGAAAGCCGATATCGTCGAGTACAAGTCTCAGGCATACATTAAACTCCCAACCATCAAGCATATGGAATAGAGTTCATTTCCTTCCGCTCCAAATCATTTCGACATTGCATTAGATCGAACTTGTCCCCTTCTCTCAGATTGGAACTATCCCAATGAACAACTATCCATTTTGAATCTCTAAAACTTTATCAATATAACCTTGAGACAATCCTAACAATCCATGTGATTTCCGTCACTGAATATTTCTATTCCTATCACATGATGCCTCACCCAAATCTTTCATTTCAAAGTTTTTAGAGAAATTCTTTTTACGTTATGTAACATTCCAATATCATTCAGTAGCAATATGTCAACGCATAAGACCAATAGTATGAACTTGTTCACTAACCTTCATGTAGATACACCGATCAACGTTGTTCTCCGTGAAGCCATAAGATGTAATGGTATTATTGAACTTCGATACCATGACTGAGGCCCTGTTTCAAATTCATATATTGACTTCTTTAGTTACACACTAAATTTTCTTTTTCATGTGGTCACAAACCCTTCCGGGTTGGTCCATATAAACTTCCTCTTCCAACTCACCATTTAGAAAAGTGGTTTTAACATCCAATTGGTAGAGCTCTAAATCATAATGAGCAACCAAAGCCAAAACAATTCTTAAAGAGTCCTTCTGAGATCGGGGAGAAAGTCTCTTTATAGTCAATGTCATCCTTCTCGTATAACCCTTAGCTACAAGTCTGGCCTTATACCTTCGATGTTACCTTCGATGTTACCTTTCGAGTCATGTTTGGTCTTAAAGACCCATTTACAACCCGACTTTTTAGAACCTTCAGTAACTCTACTAAGTCCCAAACCTCATTGTCATACATTGACTTAATTTCTTCTTTCATGGCATTGAACCACTTTTCTAATTGTTACTATTCACCGCTTGACTAAATGAGATGGATCTTTATTAATGCTCAAGTCACATTCATGCTCAAGATTATACACCACGTAGTCATCGTGAATAGCCGATCTTTCGCCTTGCTTACAGAGGCACGCCTTAAAGCTACTTCCTGTTGTGGTTCATTAATATCTTGCTCTGGCTGTGGATCGGTTCATCTATAATACTCTCATTTTGTGGGTTTTGAACATTAACATGTTGTTACGTCTCGTATGTTGTTTGACTGTGATACAACAATTGAACAACAACTTCAAGAGAATATCGGTAATGACATTTCTACCCGATCTCTCGAATGTCAATTTCACGTGGTTTCCCACTCCCACCGATTGAGCCATTTTCTATGAACCGAGCATTTCGACTCAACAATTCGCATATGGTTGGGGCAATAGAACTTGTACTCCTTAGACTTTTCAGGATAGCCAATAAAATATCCACTGACTGTCCTAGTATCAAGTTACTTTTCATGTGGATTATATACTCTTACTTCCGCTGGGCAACCCCAAACATGAAGATGCCTTAAACTGGGTTTCCTACCCGTCCATAACTCATAAGGTGTTTTAGGGACAGCTTTACTAGGAACCCTATTGAGGAGATCTGTGACGCAATGTCTTTAATGCATGCATCCACATTGATAGAGGTAAGGAACAATCATTTAACATACTCCTAACCATATCCATTAATGTATTCGATTTCTGCCTCTCAACACCATTACTTTGAGAGTCAGGGCTGCAATGTATAATCGCACAAATGCCACGACTTTCAAGGAACTTTGCAAATGGACCTGACATTGTCCCTTTTCAAGAAATTTTTCCGTAATATTCACCACCTCTATCTGATCTCATTATTTTCACTTTCTTATCTAACTGCCTTTCCACTTCATTTATGAACACCTCGAGGATGTTCACTGAATGAGACTTTTCATGCAGTAGATAAACGTAACCATAACGTGAGTAATCATCAATAAAGGTAATGAAATACTATTCGCCGCTCCAACTTGGAACGTCAAAAGGACCACAAATATCAGGTGTATCGATACAAGAGCTAAGTGTTTCTTGTGGGTGATTTCTTTATCGTGGTTTTAGTCCGCTTCCTTTATCTGATACGCCCACACATATGTTCGGTCAAATACTAAAATCCAATTGAGGAAGAATTTCACTTTTCATCAACCTCAATAACCTTTCTTTGGAAATGTGACCCAATCTTTGATGCCACAAGTAAGCTGAACTTTCATTTGGTGTACTACGTTTAATGCCCAAATTACTTTCAACATGAAACAAAGATTCAGCAAAATTGTTATTGAGATTTACACGATAAAGTGAGTCGCATAACTTTCCTGACCCACATAAACGGTTATCTTTGTACAACAAAAAATTGCCCTTACAAATCTCAAAACGATAACCCATTATATCCGGCTTTTCCCTCATTGAAACAAGATTTCGGCAGATTCAGTACATAGAGACATCTTTCCAGTTTAAATGACACCCAACTGTCCAAAAGCAACCTATAAGTCCCTATGCCTCTATTCTTGCCTTCATCCCTGCTTTCCCATAAACAAGCATCGCTTCATTTCCGTTATGGGGAATTTGGATAAATGCGCATCAATCCACACAACATGAGACACATGAGTAGTTGCACTCAATCTAACCACCGTGTATTAATAGGAACTTCTATAAGATTCGATTCGAAACACGAAACATAATATGTACCTTTCTTTTTCGAACCATTCCTTTCGTTTAGGACAATCGGCCTTTACGTGTCCTTCTTTATTACGGAAGAAACACCTAACTTTCTTTTCTTGATTTGGCCCTCGAAACCTTTATTGGGGCCTTATCACTTTTCTTGCCTTTGTCCTTTTTACATGGTTTAAACTTGATCCGCTAGCACTATCATAAACTGTGAGGTGGATGGAGTGATCTTTTATTTTCTTTAATCTCCCTTCCTCCTGCACTAACATGACCTTTATCTCTTTAAAGTTCCATTTATCTTTCATGGTGTTGTAATTCACAGGCCAGCCAAATTCAGCGAGGAAGGGAATTCATTATGAACGTACATAAGAAAGCTATCACTCACATCCATTCTCATAGTCTTTAACTTTCGCTAGGTTGGACATCTACATTACATGATCATGAATTGACTTTGACCAATCAAATTTCTTTGTAGTCAATTCACCCATTAGATTGCTTACAATGGATTTATCGACAAGATCCGATCGAATATTCTTTAACCTTCAAACATGAACTCTAGCATTTTCGCCTTTGGCATCGGCGGCTTAATATTTTCAGCCATAGTCATTTTCATAAGGTTCAAACTCGGCTGTTAGACCGCTCCCAAATCCCATAGATGGATTTGTCATCTTCGAGCTAGTCTCTCGTAATGGGCTGGGGCTTTTCATCGATACTATAGCCATGTCGGATCCATAACACCCAGTGTAAAATGGATTTGTTCAGACCAGTCCGTATAGTTTAGCCCGTTGAACTTAACAACTGATCTTCCAGATGCGAAAAGACTTAAAGAGACTGCAAAACATTTATACATGCTCAACTATTAACGCTTTGAGTTGACTTTAATAAATTCAGAAACTGTCATGAACTTTAAACATGTATTTAAGTTCACCTTTGGGTAAGCCTTAAACACATAAACAATTTAATCGATGCCATATGATAGAAACTTTAATGGATAATCATAACACACAATAGTTAAATAAGTTGTCTATCTTTGGATATACATCATATTTAACCAAGGTACAATGATTAGTCCCTTTAATGATATAGACTAGTTGCAATGGTCCGTCTTTGGACGACCTTCTAGCAATTAGTCTATAAATTCAATTGTTCGATCAACTTTTCTTGTCATTTTAGAGGCATCTCTGTACTCATGAACAACTGATACAAAATTAATTTAATGTGTTAAACATTCCATTCAGCCAGGCCACTTTGGTGACTAACAAGCTATTAATGTCTTAACAATATATTATACTTTCATATTTCAAGCTTTTAACAGAACAATAAATTTTTATTTTGAAAATAAAAACATAATATCCAATTTGTTCTGCAAATTTTCGGTAAAGCTTGAAATTCAACATAACCGGTGTTAAACACCCAATTAATATTGCGCAAAACTTTACTGCACAAAAATATCATTTTGCTCTGAACAGTACAAGGGCAACAAAATATTACATGTACAATTACTGTACAAACTTTACAGTCAAAATATAATACACTTAATCGGAGAAATTATGAGTTCACAACCTTAAGCTCTGATACCACATGTTATACTTTAATACATACATGAGTTCCAAACATAAAACATTTTCTAGAAACTCATGATACTTTGATACACCCAAAATCTTAGAACACATAATTCTCACGATTTAATGTACAAGAACATGTAATGGAAACTAATCTGGATCCATGATGCTGACTTTATTTTACGACAGTTATGAAAGCGGTATTTTCGAACTTGCCTTGTACTTTAATTACCCCTTGATGGGGAAGAGAATTTCCTTTAATTTCCCATTTATTTTCGGAGACTATTATTTCCTTCCGTAACCAATTTATTTTATTTTCTTACCATTCTTTGGCTACTGCCGACAGCTCCCTTAAATAGAGGAAAGAGCACATTTATATGAAGTCTCTTAGTGATTAAGACTAAGAGAGCCAGCCGCCCACATGCCAAAACAAAAAGGAATGACGTGCTGGATGATCATTGGTTTTGGTCAATGATCATTTTCTCCAATGAGAAATATATATATACATATGTGTCCATTATTATGTATATATTACGTACAATTTTTAAAGGCGCAGGAAGAGGGAGTACCACTTTAAAACTCCCAAGCTTTAACATAATTTTATTCTCACTTAACCATCGAAGTGAGACACTTTACATGTTAAAACTTTATTTTCCATTAATTCATATGGGTCACATTACGGGATAAATCTAACAAGTTGAGGTTGAGGCAAGCTTGAACTTGAATCAAGATGAGAAACCTATGCTCAAGCTCAGCTCATTTGCTTCACGCTATAACTTGAGTTGAAATATAGTCGATCTCGAGTATGATGGCATGCCTTGTGGTGTAGAAACTGATAAAGTTTAGGAATAATGGCATAGTCTTTCCATTGAATGAATAACCTATTTATAGGGAGATTTACAATTAGGGTTACACTAGGATTACACTTGGAGTAGGATACAAGTAACCTATACAAGGAAGGTAACAAATTAGGAAAGAACTCTACAAGGTAATTACCACTAATTACGAATTACAAATCAACAAGAATAATTAAAAGATATTATTCTCTAACATGCCCCATAAGATGGACGTCAGAGAGGAGAGACCAATCTTGTGTAGTAATTGATGAAATCGTTGGCGAGCAAGAGGCTTGGTCAAGGCATCGGCCAGTTGATCGGCCAGGAGACATGGCAAACTTCGCATAAGCCCATCGAACTTGTTGCGAATGAAATGAAAGTCGAGCCACATGCTTCATGCGAGTATGAAAAAAAACGGGTTCGGCGAGAGACTCGTAGCGCCTACATTGTCACAATAAATGGTGGTTGAGTCGAGGAGGCGAGGCAGAGTTCGCTAGAAGAGATACAATCCACGACTTGGCCGTAGTGGCGACCAGCCGTATTCGAGCTTCGGTCGAGGCGAGCTACAAGGCGATGTTTCTTTGAGCTCAAGAGATCGGGTTCTTTGCCAAGATAGACAATGTAGGCACTGGTGGATGTGTAGTCATCCTTGTTGCCAGCCCAGTCTGCATCAGTAAAGGCATGGAGAGCAGGAGGAGACTGGCGATGAAGGAGGATGCCCGCATCAATTGTGCCACAGAGATACCGAAGAACTCGTTTGACCGCAATCCAGTGTTCAGTGGTCGGCCTATGCATGAGCGGGAGAGTTTGTTGACAGCCAAGGCAACATCGGGTGAGGAGATATTGAAGACTGCCGACCATTGCTCGAAATTCTGTCGGATCTGAGAGAGCAGTGCCGGTGTGAAGAGTCAAGGTAGGTGAGGTAGCAAGAGGCGTAGCTACTGGGCGAGCATCGGTCATGCCTGTGCGAGCAAGGAGATCAGCTATATACCCACGCTGGGAGAGCAGAATACCACTTGGGCGCTTAACTACTTCAACCCCAAGAAAGTAGTGAAGATCACCAAGGTCCTTGAGAGAAAAGCGATTGGCGGCGAGAAATGAAAGTGCGACTGCGGCGGTGGTTTCGGTGACAATGATGTCATCCACATACAGAGGAGATAGATGATGGTGCCGCGATCGAAGGATGAGCAGCGATGTGTCGACCCAGAGTTTTTGAAGCCGGAGGCAAGAAGAAAGCGGCGCGACTCATTATACCATGCTCGGGGAGCCTGCTTGAGACCATAGATAGCCTTGCGAAGTCGACACACATGGTGAGGTTTGTCTTTATCTGTGAACCCAGGCGGCTGAGCCATGAATACCTCCTCGGACAGGTTGCCTTGAAGAAAGGCATTGTTCACATCCAGTTGGCGAAGATCCCATCCTTGACAAACGGCCAGTGAGAGAACAAGACGAACAGTTGACGGTTTAACCATTTGAAAGTCTCGTGGTAGTCAACCCAGTCATTGGTGAAACCCCTTGGCCACTAGGCGAGCTTTGTAGCGATCAACGGTACCATCAGCCTGTCTCTTGATACGGTAGATCCACTTACAGCCAACAATATTGCGAGCATCTCCTGAAGGGACGAGATCCCAAGTCCCATTGCGAGCAAGGGCATCAAACTCTTCAGACATGGCCTGACGCCACTTCACATCCTTGAGAGCTTGAGTGACACATGTGGGTTCTGTCATTGCCGGTTGAGCGAAAGACTCATTTTGATCTTCGGTTTGAAGATGTTGTTCTTGGAGCGGTAACTATGGAAGAGGTGGCGGCAGCACGAGGCTGAGGCGTATGCACGATAGGCTGGGTCAGCGGGCATGGGAACCAATGTAGCGGGCACGGGACTTGCGAGCCTTGTGTTATCCTCGAGACGATGCTTGGTTCCGAGGAGGGCTGAGCAAGCAGTCTGATGCAATCCTCGGCGAGGCGGTGGCCGAGGAGGGTGGAGCGGCGGCACGGGACAAGGAGTAAGCGCTTGATGATATCCTCGGTCGCGATGGCGGGGTGGGAGGTTGGGTTGTGGGTGTCTTGAGATCAACCAAATTCGATTAGTGGCGGGAGCCACGGACGGAGAATCTTGGAAGCGGGCGGCAGCGGTGTGTATGAAGCAGAGAGCGGCTTCGTGTGGAGGAACCAGGGTTCACAGTCATAGATAGCGGGGCGAACAGAAGGGGTGTGCGAGGTGGACATGGGAAAGGCAGACTCAACAAAGCGAACATGACGTGAAACGAAGAGCTTGGTGGTGCTCGGATCGTAACACAGATAGGCACTCTGAGTGAGCGAGTAGCCTAGGAAGACACATGGAGTGGAACGAGCAGCCAGTTTGTGGGCGGAGTAGGGGCGAAGCCAAGGGTAGCAAAGGCAACCAAAGGCACGGAGTTTGGAGTAGTTGGGCGGAGAGCCAAGCAGGTTTGTTATAGGGAGATAGGTGAGCTAGGGTGGGTGTGGGTAGGCGATTAATGAGGTAGGTGGCGGTTTGGAAGGCAAGCGACCGAGAAAGCAGCGGAAGAGATGCGAGAGAGAGAGACCGGTCTCAACTATGTGCCGATGGCGGCGCTCAGAGAACCCATTGTGTTCGGGGTGTGAGGAGGCGAGGTGAGATGAGTGATGCCATGAGTGGACAAGTAAGTGGCCAAGCCGGTGTCAGGGCAAGTCCCATGTACTCGCCACCATTGTCAGAGTAAAGAGTGACAATGTGTCTTTTAAAATAATTTTCGACCAGGGCTTTGAAGCGAGGGAAGAGAGTGGCGACCTCAGACTTTCGGCTGAGCGGGTAGAGCCATATGTAGTGAGTGTAGTGATCAACAAATATGACATAGTATTTAAAGCCATTAATAGACGGAATGGGAGAAGTCCGGACATCGAGTAAATAATTTCGGCGGGAAAGAAGACACTAAGGTAGATTGTGAAAAAGGAATTTTGTGACTTTTATTGCATAAACAATCATTACAATGTTTTTGTTTGATGCAAGTAGTGTCTAACGTAATGCCTAAACTAGCTAGAATCGGTGAATGGGTTCGGAGGATGGCCAGGATGATGCCGGTCATGATGAGAGACTTTAGAACCGACACAAGCGGAAGGGCGGCGGGAGGAGTTGTGGTCGGCCATTCATACACACCATCTTTAGATTGCCGGTCGGCGAGAATGCTCCTGTCAAGTAGATCCTTCACATGAAAAGAGGTTGGTAAGAACTCAATAGAAGTATGATTAGAGAGACAAAATTGAGATATGGAAATAAGGTTTTTTTTCATGTCGGGAACAAAGAGAATATTATGCGAGGGCAAAGTGTGTGATGGTGTGTGAAGAGAAGAGAAACCGGTTTGGAGATAGGAAGCCGGTACCATCACCAATAACCATGTCATCCGTGCAGGTGTAGGAGGTGTGAAGGTGGAGATTGCCAAGGTCGGTAACATGATGGGAGGCACCTTGTCAAGAAGCCGGCCAGGAGTCCTGTCAGTAGAGGTCGCTAGATTGGCCCGAGGTGCCCGACCACTTGTCGAGGAGGAAGGCGCGCTTGGTTGTTGGTGGCAACCGGTGGTAGATCGGACGGCGAGCAGCTGTGTGACCTTGTTGGCAACCTTGACACTTACCAAGATAGGGACGTTGGTGCTTAGGAGCGGATGTTGGAGCCTTCTTTGTGAAGGAGGCCGAGGTTGGGAAGAAGCTTTGGCGAGCATGCGAAGAAGAGTCCGAAGCGATCGAGTTGTTGTTCCTCGGAGTAGCGAGGATTAGCGTGACGGATGGGAGAAGGGCGTGAGATTGCTTGAGCGGCTCGCGGTTGATGAGTTTTCATGAAGCTCATCGAAAGAGATGGGGGTGTCACGGCCTTGAACAACATCAACGATGTGACGGTAGTCATCATCCAACCCAGGAGGAGGATCTCAATGAGGTCTTCGTGGTCAAGCGGTTTGCCCAGAGCCGCTTGTTCATCGGCCCGACTTTTGACATGTAGTCGGTGATCGATTGGGTTCCCTTGGTTGCTCGCTTGAGGTAATCTTTGATCTATTTAATGTGACCGCGAGTTGGGCGAGCATAGGTATGAGCAGATGTCCCGGGCCTCACGGCGATGGCGGCTGTTGGATCGAAGGAACAGGGGAGCGAGCAGGGAAGCCAACAAGAGCCCCAAAAGGAGTTTGTCTTGGCGAATCCATGGGGTAGTGAGGGTTTGGGGTGGGGGCGTCCTTGGATGTTTGGGCATCCTTGGTGAGGACAGTGGGAGGCGGGCATGGGTGTGAACCGTCTACAAACTTGTAGAGGTCATAGCCAATGAGGGTGGCCTCAACTTGGAGTTTCCAAGCTATGTAATTGGTAGATGTGAGTTTAGTGATGTTGTGGTGGGAGATATTGATGAGGTCGAAGGTTTGAGTGGGATCAAGAGGGTTTTTGACGGTGAGAGAGTGGTTTCCGTTAGCCATTGTAGAGGGTGATTAGGGCGGCGGCTAGAGGAAGAGGAAAAGGGTTTTAGGAGCAGAGCTCTGATACCATGTAGAAACTGATAAAGTTTAGGAATAATGACATAGCCTTTCCATTGAATGAATCACCTATTTATAGGGAGATTTACAATTAGGGTTACACTAGGATTACACTTGGAGTAGGATACAAGTAACATATACAAGGAAGGTAACAAATTAGGAAAGAACTCTACAAGGTAATTACCACTAATTACGAATTACAAATCAACAAGAATAATTAAAAGATATTATTCTCTAACATGTGGATGATACTCCGTCCGTCCCTAATTGAGCGGGTTTTTTTTTTGCTCGAAATGAGTTTATTTCTTCATATGAAATTACTAAATCGACCTTGCTATCTATATGTCTCAATGTGCACTTGCACTACTATAGTTGTGGAGACTTTGGACATTTATGTATATGTACAGTGTTCTACGAAAATGCGCATCTACTACTCCCTCCGCCCCAAAATAAGTGCCCATTGTTGAGTATATACATGGGTTTTAAGAAAGTGTTCGACATTAGGTGATTTTCATATAGTGCCAACCAATTTATCACTAGTGATGTCAAATCAATCGTTCATTCATTTTTTCTGTTTCACAAATAAGGACACAATAGACAATTGACTTGAAATAATTTTCGCAAAAAGGAAAGGAACAATTATTTTGGAATGACCCAAAGTAGAATAAGGGACATGTACTTTGGGAGGTATGGAGTACTAAAATGGTTTAAAGGTCAACTTTCTTAATATTTGCAAAATTTAAAAAGGAACACTAAAATAGGGATGGAGGGATTATTAGAAAAGATGAGAATACATAGAATTTGTGTATATTTTGCACCAATTAAGCCTATTTAAGTTGAGCCTAAATGGCTCATTGAAGTAGTGATCAGTCTTGCCTCATTTACTTTGTGAGCTCTGGTTAAATTGAGCCGAGCCAAGCTGAACTGATGGGCTATAATTAGAGGCTTACTAAATATGTTACGTCTTCAGCAAATGAGTGTCATTTTGAGTTTTCATTTTGAAATGAGTGACTTTCTCAGTTCAATTTGACTATTATCATAACAAAATGTCACTTTCTTGATATTTACACTTTTAAAAAAGGTGAGACTCGTTTATGAAGGGCCAGCATAATATTTGTGATTTTCAGGGTTAATTAAGTTCACCTTAAATAATCTGTTTATATGCCCATTTTTACACACCATCAAAGTTGGGCTTTCTTTTTGTAACTTTAGGCATATTATACTTATGATTTGAAATGTTGTTGTGCGCTATCAATAATAGAACTACGTCCTTGATTTATATATATTATGCAAGTTTAATTCAAATTTACAAATCAACAATCATTAGTGAATTCTTATCAAGTTATATAAAGGCCTCTACATTTTAATAACTACTGAGAGCTGTGAGCTCCATTTAAATATCAACTAGGACGAAAACCCTTTAAATAAGAGATTATCACGTCAATAAACTGAAGCTGGTATACTACTAAATAAGAACTAACAATTCAAAACCATTAAAACAAGAGATAAATGTCAATTGTCAGTATTCATCTACGCTTTCCATGATAATAAAAAGCATTTTAAAACAAATGATAATAAAAAGCATTATCAGTACAAATCGCCAACTTGAGTGCAAAGATCAAGTAAATGCATAATGCAAATCTCCGCATGAGCTAAAGCATATTCATTATGGCTTGATTAGGAGGTAAAATATATATACGCGAGCTTTTTCATGTGGGAAGTTGCTAATGAAGCTATTCTAACCAGGGACATCTGCGAAACAAGAAGAAGATCTACATTATCTGCAAAAGGGATGAGGAAAATGTCAATCACCTCCTCTTACATTTCCCTGTTGCGAGGATCATATGGGATTCTGTGCTGAGCTTATTCCAGTTATCCTCGGTTATGCCCAGAACGGTGAAGGAGTTGCTGCTTAGTTGGTCGTTGTATGAACGCAAAAGAAAAAATCGTGTTTGGGAAGCAACTCCGTTGACCGTTTGCTGGATCACCTGGAAAGAAGGAAATGGCAGAGTGTTCGATAATGAAGAAAGGAGCGTTGAAAGGCTTAAGACTTGATTCTCCAAACTCTATTTTTTTGGTGTAAATGTGTAATGAGGAGGAATCTCAGTGGGTTAATCTTTTTGTAGATTTTGTGGACAGTATTGCTAATAGGTAGCTTGGTTTTTTGGTATACTCCCTATATACATAGGTCATGTCACTTTTTTTACGCTTGATTTTATATATAATTCTATCTTTACTAATCAAAAAAATTATATATATGTGCTAAGAAATGAATATTTTTTAGTACTCCCTCCGTCCCAAAATTATCGTCCGGGTTGATTTGGGGCTTGGTTTAAGAAAACACATTTGACTTGATTATTAATATTGGAATAATGTGAGGTTTCCTTTAAAGCCCATCAATATGTGACCCAAAATTAAAGTAAGAAGAAAAAATAACGGTAAAGTGGTAAAAGTGATGTCCTAAAAAGGAAACTTTCAAAGAAGAAAATTATTTTGGGACGAACGAAAAAAGAAAGTAAGACAATAATTTTGGGACGGAGGGAGTACTAAATGTAGAATACTAAAGAAACCCAAAGAAGAAAGCATATAACACTAAGGATCTCTCTCTCTCTCACTTGAACATTCTGTTGCACCCATAAGGAGCATTCTAGATTCAGGAAGTAATGTCACAGATTTAGCAAGGAGCGGAAAAGAAACGCAATTAGCCATCCTATATAAACCAAGAGACATAAATCATATAATAAAATTGGTACCAGAGATTGCACAAGGGATGCCATAAATTCAATAAGGTGTTACAGAATCAGCAAGTGATGGTAGACTAAGGAGTCCAAAAGTTGACTAAGGGGAGTCATGGACTAGAAAAAAATTTCACATAACTGGAACCTAAATCATTATGCCTCTAAATGACGCCGAGAAGATTTTAAAATTGCTCCTTATGTCCATTTAACAATCTTAGTGGCATAGTTGTTAAAGGCGAGCGCCTTTGGCGCTTCAGGCGAGATTCCAGGCGAGGCGAGGCGAGGCGAGGCGCTTCAGGAAGGCTAGGCGAGTCGATGTGCATAAGTCGAGGAAAAGTCGTCGACTTTGGCGCTTTTATTCAGGCGACAGTCGCTAAAAAGTCGGTTAAGTCGCTCACTTCGTTTTTTTAATTTTTTAAAACTAATTTAGGAAGAAACGACATAGTTTAGGGTTTACTATAAATATAAAGTAAACCCTAAAATAACCCAACACTTCATACGACCCCAAACGACCCCAGAGAGACCACGATACGGTGCGAAGCAGCGTGCGAACTGCGAAGGTGTCGGACCGACTCGGACCTGTCGACTTCAGGCGTGTCGAGTCATCGAGTGTACTGTGGACTTCGTCTTCTTCTTCGCGAGGTTTCTTCATCGTTTTTCCCTCTACGGTCTGTCCAAGTTCCAACTTCCAGGTAAACTCCTCTTTCCTTTCTCTGTGTTTGACTTTTTCTGTTTTCTTTTTTTTTTCTTCAGTCTGAGACTTCGAGTCTTCGGGTCTTCAGTCTGTTTGAGACTTCATCAGTGCACTGCTTTTGTTTCCTTCAATGTGTTCGACATTATATCCAGCTTATAAACGTTTCTTATAAACACATTCTTCGATATACATAAATTTAAGAAAGCTTTAAATATTTTATTTTTTCTCAATATATATATATTTTCAAAAATAAATATATTATTTTTAAAATAAAAATTTATATAAAAAATATAATATGTCCAAAATATAATTTATATATTTTTAAAATTTTAATATTTCCTACTCTTTCCTCTTTTCTCTCCCTTTTCTTCTCATTTTCTTCTTGCTATCCGGTTTCTCTTTCTCCCTCTTCAATTATTCTTCTACCCAATTCCTTTCAATTTATCAACATATTTCATTGACCATTTAGCAAATTAAGTGCATTACAAAAAACTTGATGGAATGAATGCAATTACTATGCATTATCAATCTTGCTTACCAAAAGAGCACAAATTAAAGGGTAAGACTATATAATATAATATTTGCTCCGATTGATTTGGAGGCACAAGCGAAGATTTCAAGTACGATGAAAGCTGAAAACATACGTATCTTGAATAACAGAAGAAGGGTGGGTGTCACAGAAATCCAAAATTCTGTTAAGGAGATCCAAATGGATCTTTCATTCTAGCATTCCAGCAGTTCGACTAGACTTGGTTCGTTTATTATATAAAGTTTTAAAAAATATATTACCTTAATCCACCCAATTTCAACCAAACTATAGTTTTAAGGCCATAGTCCATAATTGAAGAAAGAAAGGAGGCAATGATGGCTTCTCTCCTCATCGGAGCGATTCTCTCACTGCAATTGTTGATTATGTTAATCGAATCGTTCTGCGTCGTTGAGATCAACATCAATGGTGGTCGAAGGGTGGTTGAATTGGTTTCTAAATCGGGACAGAGGGAGTTCGATTACTTAAGTTTGAGTTTCATTTGTTTAACATATTCATAAACACTTTGGACTGGAGTACTTGTATGATCCTACCCAGAAAATTTTAGACTCTTTTCGAAACATGATTAAAACATATATTTATTTATTTAAATATTAAGACTCTCCAATACTGGCATCCTCCCCTCCTCGTGTCGTGCCATAGGCACAGGCAAAAATACTAGTTTATTAGTAATTCAAAATACTGATGCAATAATATAGACTTTATTGAACTAAATCAATATAAAATCATACGAATTATAATTAAAGTTGTATAATACAATGGGAAAACAAAGTAATTAAATACTAATAAGAAATATTCAATCGTAGCAACTTAATTTTCATTGTCGTTGTCTCCAAAGTGTTCCCAAATATGCTCGACCAAGTTAGATTGAAGTGTGATGTACTTCCCGATCACGTAGTTCCGCATGCCTTTGGAGGTGTTGTTGAAATTCTTGAATAAAATCCCTAGGATGTGGGTACCAGTAGATCTACTTTTTCATCGCTCCAGTTACTTATTGCATTACCTTCATTCTCCACAATCATATTGTGCAATATGATGCACATGTATATTATATCATTCAAAGCTTCCTTGTGCCAAAATCGGGTCGCACCTCGTACTATTCTCCAATGAGATTTGAGGACTCCAAAGTCCAAACGCTCGCTCAACGTCCTTTATTGCATCCTATTGCATTTGTTTGAACTTTATCATTATATATGTAAAGATTTTGACAAATGAAGTCCATTCGGTGTAGATACCATATGCTAGACAATATCATTTCATGTATTGTGTGTCATTTACCGTAAGTTGAACTTGAGGAAAGTGTCTTTGCAATATATTGTTGAACAATGAAGATTGATTGAGCACATTAATGTCGTTGTTAGAACATGCAACGCTGAAAAATGCATGTCATATCCAAAGATCTTGATAAGTGACTGCTTCTAGCATTATTGTTGGAACCCTTTGATCTCATCGGGTAAATTGACATTTCCATACAACCGGGCAATTTTTCCATGGCCAATGCATGCAGTCAATGCTTCCTAACATACTGGGAAAACCATGGACCTCAAAATGTAGTTGAAGTAAGCGTTGGACGTCGTAAGCATTGGATCTTCTCAAGTATACTGTGAGTGCCCTGATTTCTAACCGGATCCGCACCACTAAAAGGTGGGGTGGTTTCAAAACTTTTCAAAAGCGCGTGGAATATGCTCGGCCTCAATTGTGAACTTAAAATATAAATAACAGATTCATTATCTTTATTTTAAGGATAAACAAAAAAAAACCAAATATACCAGATTTATAAGGGTTCAGAGGCTAAGTTATAAGTTGGGAAGAAGTTAGGCACCCAACTCGCCCTTTCGGACTCAAGATAGATTTTTGGCTGAATATAATCCTTTTATAAATTTAACAACTTAAATAAAGTATTTAAATATATAAATAAATAATATATATATATATATATATATATATATATATATATATATATGACAATAGAAATAAAGAAAATTACAGCAGCCTCACTTTAGAGTTGCAGATAATATTTTATAAAAATTAGACCATAATAACGACTTATTTTAGTGCTATTTATACCCAAAATTTTAGCATTATAACGACTTATTTCGTGATATATTAATATTTAAATAGCACTATTTTAAAGACAAAATATTAAATAACTTTACGGTACCTACCTCTTGAAGCGTGTGGACTTTATCCCGAACCAACTTATTTTCTAATAGGTTCTTAGGGTGTGCTCGCTCTGTCCATCAGGGAGAGAGAGTCTTTTTTTTGTTGGATTTCAGGCAGCGTGATTGCTCATTTTTGTTGTTTTTTGCCTCGGGATCCGAGCGGCACAATTGCTTGCTTTGCAATTGTCGAGTCTGAAATCGGGCAGAGCAATTGCTTATTTTTGGCATACCTTAGCCAAAAATTGTTTTGAGACCGAAAGGGCAAGTTGGGTGCCTAGCACCTTCCCAACTCGTAACCTAGCCTCCGAACCCTTTTTTTTTTTTTTTTTTTGCAATCTCTGGTTTTATTTTGGTTTTTTCTTTGTTTTCTCCTTAAAATAAAGATGCCGACTCTGTCAAAACATTTTGGATCACAGTGAGGCCCGCAACATTCTTTCTTGCACTTTTCCATTTTCCACTAAACAAGGGACGATGGGAATGAAAGGGTGATGCATTTTTTGTATCTTATTTTCTCTTAAACAAGGGAGGGTGAGATATGGAAAAACTCAAAGCTCTCATATTGGACCAAAAATCACTAAGGTGACTGAGGCGTATTCCACGCGCTTCTTGACAACATCCTTTCCGCATTTTTAATTTCGTCTTCCCCTAGACAAGAGAGGGTGGAATGGAAAGCGTGATATCCGTTCCGCACACCGCGCACCCCTAAAAAATGGCGCGCGGGGCGCGGTCGCACTCCGGACCACCCACAGTGGCGACTCTGCTGGAGAGATCGTTTTTTATTTTAAATGGAGGGCTAGACTCAATAATAAAACTTTTTTTATTCTTTTAGTTTCTGGCTAAAGTATGCTTGTTATATTTCTTTAAGAATTTGAATATTGCGTTCCTATATATATGTGTATATATTTGTGGATATGATCCTCCATCTTGCAGCAGTCTTGTTTCAGTCACCATTACATGTATATTATATATATATATATATATATTTATTTATTTATTTATTTATTTATTTAAAAAATAATAATAAATTTTCGGGCAGCATAACAAAAGTGTTGGGGCTTTATTTTTATTATCACTTTATTTCTGCTTTATATTTTTACTTCTGTTTTATATTATTACTTTGTTCATTTTATTTTCATCACGCAAAAAAAAATAAAAAATATATATATACATTTTATTTCATTCTGTCATTTTACTTATGGGATTAGGACAAATTTGTAATTAATATGAATATATAGATTCCTCACTTTTCTTTCTATTTCTTGATGTGATTGGCTGCTTGCTTGCGCTCAAACTAAAAAGCCGAGAAAACCTACAAAAAACAGCAAGATATGTCATATCTGTTTTATTTCTTGCTTTATATCTGGAAAAAAAAGACTTTATTGCTTTTTAGATGCCGCACATACGCACACGCATGTAGATATATTCCGAAATGCTACCTTATACCATGGTCAGCCTACCCCCTGCATCAGCCAACGTTAAATTGCATATAGATTCTCAGGACACTTCATGGACCGACCGGTTTTTGCATCTCTGAATCATTGGTCAGCCTTGTAAAAAAAAAAAAAGAAGTCAAAAAAAAAGAAAATGAAAAAAGGCTTTGGACGAATCATTGGTCACTCAAAAAAAAAAAAAGTCAAAAAAAGAACAAGAAATCCGCCTAAATGAATCGAAAAAAAACAAAGACTCATGAATAAATAGCAAAAAATAAATGGGATTATCTTCATCGATTATCTCTTCATTTCATCCTCTATCTCGAACCGTGAAATCTCACTAGACCATAGTGTAATTGACCACAACCCAACTCAGGGAGCATCTACCGCCTTCATCCATGGAAAATTATTTAAAATCTCAAAAAAAATTCCATATCTATCATTGATCTTTAAACCCGTGTAATAATCTCTTTAGATTTCTTACTAGATCCATGGTCAACGTTGTTTCACATCGATTGCAATCATCGATCAACTGTTTGTAGCAATTGCATTTTCGAATCATTTACAGATTGTTTGTTTCCCCGGCCATACCAAGGAGATCAGAATAGTTTGTAGTGGTTTGTTTTTGGTTTCCAAACACTCGATATGGCATTGGATGTTTGTTTGCCTAATCAGAATGTGGTCTTTTATATGAACAAATAGTTAAGGTCTATTGACTATTCAAAAAAAATATATGTTTTTGTTTGGACGTTAGATCTGTACGTCATCCAATTTTGAATTTATTTTTTCCGGTTATGAGATTATTTTCTTGATAAAGATCCGGGAGAAGATGAAGATGAAGATGAATTTATTTTTTCTTGTCTCCATCTTTTTTTTTTCTCAATTCCAACCAAATTCATTCAATTGACTGTGAAGATGGGTCTAGCTTTTGAGTTTTCATAATAAACTGGGTTGCTGTTGATGGTTTTCTTCCCGAAGAAGATGAAGATCAACAGTAAATATTGTTGACCCCAAATGTGTAACCCCTAAACATTGTTAGGTTACAATTGGACCCCTTTTATAGGGGCAAAATAGAGAAATTACAAAAAGTTAACGTCCTAGTCTAACGTCCGTTAAAAAATGGGGTCATTTGCAATATAAAAATAGATGAACCAAAGTAATTGCAATATGGTCCAAAGTCTTGTGTGTTTTGCCATGAAAAAATGAATGAAAAAAAAACATAAAAAAAGACTATGAATAAATACACAGGGGCTGACTGATTATTTTCTGATGCTCGACTTAGACCATTTTGAATGGTGGATCCCAGAAAGAGTATAGGCCCTTCACATAAGATCAGTCCGATCTTGGGGAGTCGAAAGGCAGGTGGAATACGAGGGTCCTATACTCTGGAGAAAGAATCCACTATTCCAGGAATAGTCTTGAGACTGTCAAAACAAAGCGGGTGTTTGTCCGATCAATTGTAGGAAAAATAAATATAATAATAATAATAAAATACTAATAAAGGCTCGTTGTACTCCTAGCTCAGAAAGCCTCCAGCCAACCTTTTGATACCTCCAAACCTTATTTTCCTCAGAAACCTGACCCAAATTTGGAAAGGCAGAGATAGTACCGCCGCTTGATACGGATACAGCACGTAAAGCATATCGAAAGTATCGAGTCGATTAGAAAAGGGCGAATTAGTTCGAGGTACGATCCGAGCAAGATGGCGAGAAAGTGAGCAGTCCACTATGGGTACAGATACAGGGGCTCTAGGGTACGCTCTGACTCCGGCTATACAACAGTGGCTAGATCAAAATTTGGGTGCACAGACTGATCGTATAATGAGTCAGATGGCTAATCTGGTGCAAAGTTTAAAATCTAGTGGTGAGAGAATCTCTTCCCTTGTAGTCCCTCAAGAAGCATCAACCTCCCATGTTCCTCCAAACCCAAATCCCCAGCCAAACACCAAACCACCAAATACTACCACTACCCCAAATCCAAATCCCTCACCCAATCCTTACTACCCAAATATCAACCCTTTCCTATCCTACCCTCCATATCCTTTCCCAAGCATCAATATTCCCCAAAATCCAAATGACCTTCCTTTTCCCATCACCAATCCACTCCAAAATAGCCCGCATATGGACCCGAGAAGCTATAGCCAGGCCAAGTTACAACCTATCTACCTCCTAATGATCCTGGCCGCCAAACCGAAACTGCCAATAACCCAAAATCCTACCCAAAATCCTTATCCTGCCCAAAATCCAACCCAAAATCTTTACCAGATACCGCAACCAGAAATTAACCCAACATTCCCTAATCCTGCCAACATATACCAAAAACCAGCTCCCCTTTCCACCAAAATGGAGACTGACATGGAAAATCTGAAAAGCATGATGCTCAAAGTTCTGAACAAAGGAGAATTTTCTATGCGGGCACTGGCATTACAACCTTCAGCAGTACTGCCATCAAAATTTAAAATGCCCGACATAGAAAAATTCGATGGGACTGGATGCCGTATATCCCACTTAAATCTTATTCCACTGGCATGCAGTCAAGGGGAGCTAGCTTTAAAGCTATGGCTTCAAATTTTCACCTCACCTTAATAGGGGCTGCCAAGCAATGGCTAATGTTATCAGACAACAGCACCATGGGTACTTGGGACCAAATAGCTGAAGGGTTCCTAAAAAGGTACAAAGACAACACCAGCCCTGAAAACAAAAGAGATCTTGAGTCGTACACCCAAAGGGAAAAGGAAACTTGTGCTGAGTTTGTAGTCAGGTGGAAAAGAAAGTTGGCTCAGACGTTCGACAGACCTGATCCGGCCGAATCATCCAGGATGTTCATTAAAAATCTTAAACTCATTTACCTGGAACACATGCGGTATCTCCCTTATAACAATTTCAAAGAAATAGTGGAGATAGGAGTCCGTATCGATGAAGATATACGGACTGGGCACTTAAAAGTCAATACGCCTTCCAACTCTTTCCGATATTCTAAAGGAAAGATAGCCGCATCAGGACCAGCCGTTAATATGGTGTTAAATGCATCAGCCAATTTTCCTACCTAGAACTATAGCACTGTTCCATGGTCCTACAGATCAGACAGGTCTGTCAACGCAGTGGGAGGGAACAATGGCTCGAATAGAAATTTCAGAAATCAGAACCGAGGAAACCGGTATTATGATGAATTGCAAGCTCCCCAGTCTGTGATACTTCAAGGGCTAATGGCACAGTGAGTGCTAAATCCTTTAGAAGATTATAAGCTGCCGAATCCCCTACCCAAGACATGGAATCATGCCCAGTACTGTGAATACCATCGCTGCAGTGGTCACCTCACCAAGTCACTCCACCTTACACTCCACAATTTAATGGGATTGTTGAAAGGAAGAATCGCACCCTTAAATAAATGATGAATACATTATTGATTCAATCTTGTCTACCCAACGAAATGTGGGGGAAGGCGGTGCTCACAGCCAATTACTTGTTAAACAAACTACCACACAAAAAAATTGGACAAAACACCCTATGAATTATAGAATGGTCGCAAACCTTCCTACAAATTCATCAAAGTGTAGGGGTGCCTGGCAAAGGTCGCAATACCACCACCCAAAAATGCGAAAATCGGTCCAAAAATCGTGGATTGTATCTTCATAGGCTATGCAGCCAATAGCAGTGCCTATACGTTTTTAATCCACAAATCTGAAAATCCAGATATTGAAGTCAACTCAATAATGGAATCGAGAAATGCTACGTTTTTCGAGCATATCTTTCCATTAAAAACCGATCATAATGGAAAACGGTCATTTTCTTGGAATACAAGTAATGATGGCAATGAAGTTTCCATAGACACTGTCCCTATGGACATTGACCAACCAACTCATCATAATGATCAATATGATGAACCTAGAAAGAGTAAAAGGGCCCGAACTACGAAAACATTTGGACCAGACTTTGTAACGACGTTCATAGTGGATAATGAACCACGAATGTTCAAAGAAGCAATGTCCACTCCAAAAGCTCCCTAATGGAAAGAGGCCATAAATAGTGAAATTGCATCCATCATGCAAAACCACACTTGGGAGCTTGTTGACCTTCCCAAGGGATGCAAATGGGTTCTCAAACGGAAGCTAAAGCCCGACGGGTCAATCGACAAGTATAAAGCACGACTAGTCGCAAAGGGCTTCAATCAAAAAGAGGGTGTCGACTATTTTGACACTTATGCCCATGTCACTCGAATCACCTCAATTCGACTAATCATTGCCTTTTCAGCTTTGCACGGTCAAGAAATACATCAAATGGGTGTCAAAACAGCTTTCCTAAATGGGGAACTCGAAGAAGAAATTTATATGAATCAACCCGAAGGATTCACTGCTCCAGGCAACGAATAAAAAGTATGTCGGTTGGTCAAATCGTTGTGTGAATTAAAGCAAGCACCAAAACAATGGCATAAACGTTTTGATGATGTGATACTTGCCAATGGTTTCAAACCCAACGAATGTGACAAATGCGTGTACGCCAAAAATACGCACCAGGGATATGTTATTATATGCCTCTATGTCGACGATATGTTAATCATTGGCAGTAATAACAACATGATCAAGGAAACTAAGAAAATGTTGGCCAACAGATTTGAAATGAAGGATCTTGGGCTCGCCGATATCATCCTAGGTATTAAAATATCTAAAACATCCGAGGGGATTATACTATCACAATCTCATTATGTTGAGAAACTGTTGGAGAAATTCAACAAGGATGATCAAAGTATGGCTAAAACCCCGATAGATCCAAACTTTCATCTCAGGAAAAACTTACACGAAAGTGTATCTCAAAATGAATACTCTCGTGTAATAGGCAGTCTTATGTATCTCACAAATTGCACGCGCCCAGACATAGCTTAAACTGTCAATAGATTGAGCAGATTCACAAGTAATCCAGGACCCGATCATTGGAAGGCAATTGTAAGAGTTCTGCGGTATCTACGATATACACAGGACTATGGGTTGCACTATTCAAAATATCCAGCAGTAATTGAAGTTTACAGTGACGCCAACTGGATATCTGATACTAATGACTCAAAATCCACAAGTGGATTTGTATTTACTCTTGGCGGTGGCGTTATCGCATTGAAATCTTCCAAACAGACTTGCATTGCAAGGTCTACAATGGAATCATAATTTATTGCTCTAGATAAAACAGCGAAGGAAGCTGAATGGCTACGCAACTTTCTATAAAATATTCCAGCCTGGCCACAACCAGTACCAGTTATATGCATCCATTGTGACAATCAAGCCACAATTGGAAGGGCACAAAACAATATGTATAACGGTAAATCACGACACATACGCAGGCGTCACAATACCGTTAAGAAACTTCTCTCAAACGGAGTGATCACCATCGATTATATTCGATCAAAAGACAACCTAGCGGATCCATTAACTAAAGGTTTGTCGAGAGAGCAAGTATGCAGTTCATCAAATGGAATGGGCCTCAAGCCTATGAAATAAAGAATGATTTAGCGGAAAACCCCACCTAGCTGATTGGAGATCCCATGGTCTAGGTTCAAAGGGACAACCCAACTAAATTAATCTCACAATTAACACTAAAAGAATTTTCAAAAATTCTACCTATTCTTATGATGAAAACCACTAGTGTTATCTGTCACGGTTTAGGATAAGCCTTGCTTTTAATGATTCCTATGACTTGACTCGTCAAGCGGAGTTCTGACAGAACAACTCCCTATAGGCAATCACCTATGTGAATGTAAGACTGGCCAATCTTATGAGAATTTAAAGGCTAAAGTTCTCTAACAAATATTCACAGAACCAGGTATCGTTTAGGGCCAAAATGAACAAAACCGAAGAATCGAACTCTGTTTGAAAGCAGCTGTGTGATTGCTATTGTCTTGAATGACATCAAACACCAGTCAATTCAAGACACACCAAGTCACTGATTAGTAAGTCATCCCGATAGTACATCATAAGGAAAGGTTCAAAGCCAAAACCACCTCTTCCACTACAGCTACTCCCAGTTGTATCTCTGTATTATCTTATCAATATATCATCAACTTACATGATATCTCATTCAATGTGGGGGATTTTGGAAATTGTTCTAATGATAATTAAATGAGGAAGTTATGTAAAGTAGGAAGTGGGGAATCCCACACTGGGAATAAAATAAAAATAGCTCTACTTTATAAAGAAGAGTGTTTAGGCTTAACAATCGGCCCTTGGGCCACTACACTTTTGTGTAGGAGGGAAGACCTAGCTAAGTGCCACATGTACGCGTTCGCCGCCGCCCGCCCGACCCGACCCGGCTCGGCTTGACTTGGCTGGCTGGTTGGTTGGTCAGTCGGTCGACCCAATTCATTACCGCTCCCAACTCCCAACTGTCTTAGTTAAATACTGTAGGAAATTCGTTTTCAAGGTTAGAAAAAATTTCCTCCCATTTTCTGTACCCAACAGCAGTTTGGTTCACAGTTGATTGATCAAAGGAAGTCCAGACCGCAATCGTTTTCAAGGTTAGAAAAAATTTCCTCCCATTTTCTGTACCCCGCAGCAGTTTGGTTCACAGTTGATTGATCAAAGGAAGTCCAGACTATTGCGGCGCTTGTTTTTGTTTTAAGGACAGAAATCACTGATCTCGTGGAACTTAAAACATACAGTCCACTGATTCACCTTTCTGCAGGGACCTTCTCCAGAGCAATAACAGGTACTTAGGTATGTTTGGCATAGTAATTTAGTGACTTGATTTTAAAATTTAAAATTTTTATTATCATGATTAAAAAAACTAAAAGAGAGCAAATAAGCAAATAGAATGAAATAAAAAGTCAAAAATCACAAAGTCAAAGGTGATTGAACCACGATTACAATGGTTCTGTTATTGTCGGTGATTCAAGTATCTAACAAAGTAATCTTTCCATCTAAGAACATCTCGAATACTAATGTGGATGCGAAAGAATTTAGATGTCACCAAAGATTTACATCACTTTTGAAAGAAAGAACTTCTTAATGTAAATATGGATAATGATTGTGGATATGATGTGATAACCAAATTTATTTATATTATGGATGAATAACAATGTTAAACTTTTACATTCTACTTGAGGGTGTAGATACATGTTAGTCATTATTATTCTTTTTAAAAATCTTTCTATTGGTTGTTCTCTTTTAATGGGATGAAGCATGTCACATAAGATTAAATTTACATTTGCATTGGATAGATCAATTTTAGTTAAATATGAATGAATAGAGAAAAATGACACATATGATTGAGGGTATGAATTACACACTACCACGTATGATTAAATTCAAGACTGGATCGGTGATGCTTGAATTTGGGGTATTTACACAAATGGTCAAGTCAAAGATGACTTGGTCATTTGTAGCCTCACTTAAAAAAAAAAAAAAACTCTTTTATGGTTTGATTTATCAGTAAATCAGTAAAAATATACGTCTCAATATCTAAAATCACTGGTCGACAAGTGTGATCGACATGTCAGCCAATGGTCGACTAAGTGGTTTATCAATAAACCAGTAGTCGACAAGTCGATCGATGGTCAACTAAATGCAGGGCCGTTCCTGGGCATAGGTCAAAGGGGCGACCGCCTAGGGCCCAAAAAAATTAGGGGCCCAAATTTTATTTATATGTATAGTATATATATATAATATATAAATATAATATTAATAAATATAAATAGGGAATATGGAAAATTGTCTGAAAACAAGAAATGGAAGTAGAAGCTTGATGCAGTGATGCCGGCAGACGAAAGGTTGATTAGATGGAAGGACGGACAACGAGACAGTCGGATAGAAGGATCAAAGAGATTGAACGATCAACGGCGGCCCTCGACCTCGAGATTCACTCTTCAGTCTTTCCTATGCTTTCTATAAAAATATCACGTCACTCAATATCCACGAACTCGATCACCGGTCGACAAATGTGATCAAACATGTCGCCAATCAAAGACTCAAACCCATATTTCTTTTGGTTTAAGGTTTTAGGTTTAATTTTTTGTTGATCACAATTTATTTTCAAAATCAAAAATTGTTTAAGTCAAAATTCGATCGATGGTCAACTAAATTAAATGGTTTATTTATAAATTGGTTGGTTCACCGATAAATTAGTGGTTAAAGTAAAAAATAAAAAAAAATCACCGGATCAAATACTATATTTTACGAACTCCACCTCGAAGAGTCTATATACGCCTTGGACAATAAAACCCGACGTGTCAAAACACTTCCCCAAACCGTAAACTCTGTTTTCCGTCCCAACAAGATTCAGTTAGTGAACCAGCGAAATTCCCCCAACCGAACTAGGGTTTTGCGACAATAAATTTCGAAAACTGGATCATCTTCGAGGTACACACTTGTTATAGACATCAGATAATTTCCCATCTTCTCATCAATAATAACTTTCGAAACTTTTGTTTGATTTGAATTTTAGTAAAGTTATTGTTTGAAGAACTGTTACTGATTGAATCTCGAATTATATTTCCATAATTGCCTATTACAAGACTTCTACTTGGCAATAATAATGCTCATATTCCATTGAGGACAATCATTGAGATAGTCAAGGTCTTACCAGGCGTGAGCCTTCAAGCTCAAATTATGTGAATTGAGTCAATAGAACTAGATCAGTTGAAAATCTATATTTTTTATGTTGCAGCTTGTTTGTCGTCTAGTCTGAAATATGTAATTACTACAAAGTTTGTTTCTCATCTTGTTGATTTAAAGCAAGCTATCAATATTTTGTGTCTATGCTTGTGTCCAAGCAAAGACTGAAATCCTCTGAGTTGCCCCTAATTCTCGATTGCTGTTGAATGTTTACATTCACGACTCTTATGCAGGTTGCACCCCTGCCACTCTGCCTTGTAATGTCAGGGAATAGCTTCAATACTATTTTCCATGATTTCTTAAAGATACTTTGACCCCCCTCTGTAGGAAGAAATTTGCACTTTGTAGTTATTTTGCTCCTTGTTGTGGTTATTATGGAGATAAAGTCGATTTTCATCATCTTTGTCGCATATAAATATCATTCTTTTGATTCAAATTCTCCTTAAAAAAGGTTTTTTTTTTTTTTAACAAATTCATCCTAACAAAATATTGTTGACAAAGCAAAAAAGATGAATAATACTTTCTTAAACTTTACCTCTGCCTCAACATATGTTTTTGAGAAAAGAGTTGGTATAATTTTTGCCTACCTTACCAAAACTTTTTACTTCACCATTTCTCAAAACCAGGGAAAAGGTCATCTCTGCATACTGGAAGGAAATTAAGAAATGGGAATTTTATCTTTTTGTTCTTCTGAAAATAGATTTTTTTTTCCTTCATTTATCGGGCTTATTTAATCACTTTTAGAGCCCACAGTAGGCATGAATCACAAAAGCATCAACACATTACAATGGTTGTACCAGATCTTCTGTTTCCATCATTTTTCCTTCATTTATCGGCCTTATTTAAGCACTTTTAGTCTTTTAGAGCCCACACTGTAGACATGAATCACAAAAGCATCGACGTGTTACAATGGTTGTACCAGATCTTCTTTTTCCATCAAACATGAATCTTCTGACTTCTTAGGAAGTTCCTCTTGCATGGATTGATACGTGAAAGTTGAAACCACTCACATGAATACTTATAATCCACTATAACATGCTGGTACTTGGGAGCGCAATATAAGGAGAGAAGCATACTGGAGTGTACTTCCAAATATGTTTTGCTAAGTGAAGACTTGCACGATATCAATGCACTTCCTAGTGGATTAAAACAAAGATTTGTCAAAACTGTTCATATAGTTGTGTTACTTTTAAAGCGAGCTCCAATTAGTAGAAACCAGTTCGGGAAACTTTAAGGCAGTGCAGACCCTTTCCCATAGTTTGATGTGAGGGTCATTCACCCATATTTATCATGTGGGATAGGTTTGAATGTTTGATGTTCGAGTTCTTTACTATCATTGAGACATCTGCTGCTCACTAATCCAGTTTCAGACCTAGTACTTATATCACATCTGTGATGTGGCTGGAGCTTCTAATGTGAATGTGGCAGAATCTGATCTGAAAGTTCAGCCGCTTAGCCTAACAAATCTGGGTTCAACTCAGAAAGCACCAACTAGCAACTAACATAAACATAATCATGCGGATACAGCAATGGTTCCAATTAATATAATTTATCAGACTTAGCTCTAGTCTTTCATGAGATTTAATTCAACTGATAATTGGGAGCTTGGGGTTATACATGGGATGTGTTTTGGTGCAAACTAAGTAGGCACATTGGTGCCTAGGCAAGTTTTATGCAAAGGCGACCTAGGAACTTTGGTAAAATAAGAGGGTATTTTCTTACTTCCAGACTTATTTGATGTCATTGATGGTGTTTCTGATTCTATAGCTTGAAGATGTAAAAAGCTTTATCGGGATTCTCTTTAAAAGGCTTGAGTGAGAAAGCTTGGAGACGACTCGTGCTCCATAATTAATGGATTTCTTGGGAATTCTGTAGTATGTGGTTCACTTTTATGTGGAAGTGTTGGAAGAGAGTGTGGGCTCAGTCTCATTTTCATTGTTACTAGCATATTAGGGCACACGGATTATTTTCTTCAAATCATTCTTACCCTGATAGTTTGAAGATAAGGTGGTTACTTGGACATTTACTTTCAAAGGTTGCACTTGCAGTTAAAAAGATAAACCTTTTAGAATCAAATTAGGAAAAGCCACATGGGATAGAGACCAAAAGCAGTTTGAGAGTCCAAAACCAAGTCTCTCCTCTCACTTGATAGATAGTGATAGTCTCATTGATGTATGTAGAGATTTGTGGCATTTGCGCTCTAGTTTATTGATGTGATGGGTTTATGCGTTACTGTATTACTCAGTAAATGTGTTGAAATGTACCTGCTTGCTTGAACAGAATCGAATAGAAGGCACTCTTTTGGAAGATGTCGAGTTTAGTTTTTATTGGTTTATTTGGTCCAGTAGGCACTTCTAATTTCTAACGAGTGGCTGATCATAGCTGATCCATTGTCATCATTGTTGTCCTCCATGTAGTCATGGACTTGAAAAGTTTCTATCATTTGATTATTTTTCTTATGGGGAATGAGTCTATATGTTTCTCTCCATTTATCATCCTTATTTTAGCACTTTTGAAGCCAGGGGTAGATATGAAAGTATAAAGGGAGATGCATGCCGCAATTCTTGTACCTGTTTTTTTTGTTTTTCCGGTTCTCATCAAATATGGGTTACTCTCACTTTTGAGAAGAATCATCTTCTTCTAATGCCATGAGTCAAAATTACCAGTTAGGACTAATGAACTAATGATACGCTAACCTCTTGCAAGTACATCCTAAATAAGAGACAAAGCGCACTATTTCTCAGGGGTGGACTTTTTTTGTACAAGGGGAACCAAGGCATTTCAACCTACTATACTTCCTTGTATGCAAGTGTACCATTGCTAGAATTTCAGGCATGATGAGGGCTTACCCCGAGTTTGCCATAATGTTCTTCGGGTGCTTAATTTGCACTGAGATGTACGTCGTTTATCAAATCAGTCCGAAAATGATTTCTGTTGACGTTGCTTGTGCTATTGATAAGGGTACAGTACTATTAGATATGAATGTTCAGTAGCTCGGTCTACCAATACTGGGTTCATTGTAGAAAACACTATAATAACTGTAGTTGACTTGATTATTTTGAGAAAATTATAACTGGATAGGTTGCACTGCTTGCTATTACCCATCAGACTGAACTCCTGGTCTTTGTGAATTTCAAACCGTCTTAAAATTGAGAGTTTGGGATATGCATGGTTTTATTATGGTGCACACCAGCTTAGAGGGTGCTTTGGGGTCTAGCTGCTAAGAATTTAAAGGAAAGTTGTCTGGGAAGTAGTATCTGTGCAAAGGCGGCAGACTCACTCTGGTATGATAAGAAGGTACTCTCTTGTTTGACCACTTGTTTAATGTCATAATTTGTTACTCAATGTCGGTGGTTAATATTGGAAAAGCTTCACAGGGACTTTTTCAGGAAAGCTCGAGGGTGGATCACAAATTTGTTATTGTAACTTTTCTCATTGATTCTTTGTGCATATAAATCTGCCATTTCAATTAGTAGTCTGAGAATTAGTAGTCTGAGAATATAAATCTGCCATTTCAATTATGGCTTGCTTGGCAAAAGGTTTACGAAGTATTATAATGAGAAGGGCGGTGGTTAGAAATATTGGGATAGAAAAGGGTTTGATGGTGTCTTGTAATGAGGGGAGGTTGACCAGATTCGTGAATATAGTGTTGGTCATGACGAAGATGTTTTGTTTCTTAGGAGAGCATCTCTCTAACTTCTGATGCTTTATTTCTCATATTTGTGGAAAAAGGGATCAGAATAGGCAATTTCGTGGACACGAGAGTTGAAGATAGCTAAGTCATAGTATCTTCCAATGTCTTAAAAAAGAAGTCAAAGGCGTCAGGAAGGTTTGGATTGGGAAACTTGTACTGTGGTAATTTACTGATGTGCGAAATCTTTAGTGGTTATGTTTTGTATGTAGGAGTGGTGTATAGGTTTTGGACTGTGTGCCTTGTACATTTTTGGGTGGCTAGTTACTAGCTGTGACATTTGCTTGTTTGTTGCAGTCATTAGTAAATGAATTGATGGTTACCTGGTCAGTGTAGAATGTAATAATGAAAGGGTTGACAAGCGATCTCTCTTGGAAGATGACCATTTGAGTCTCTGAGTATAGCTGATCCAATAAGTGCTTCAAATGAATAACTGGTTAGTAATGAAGCCATCATTGCTGTCACTTGTGTATTTATGGCATGAAGATGTTAGATATGGTCCCCCCCATCACCCCCCCCCTATTTTTTTCCTAAAAAAGGAGAAGGATCCAGTACATACGTGCATTTTGGAAAAGTTTACTTCTTTGCTTACGAGCAAATAACAGCTGTAAGTTTTACTTTGTTGATTTCGGTGGTACTTTTTATTTATCTACTATTTGGACTGCTGTGTGTATGTGTTGTCTTTGCTGTGTCCTGTGGATGGCTTAGAAGGAATTATCAGATTGTTTGCAATTTGAGTTTTATGTGAATTATGATGTCCTGTGTTCGTGAATCATGGTTATATTGATGCACATTTAGTGTGATGTGATAAATTGAACAAAAGTTGTTACTTGTGCTTGTGCTTGCGGTTTGTGATTCTGATTGTTTGTGTGCAGCTCCAATTTTAAGCTGTTACGATTTCATCTCATGAACCAAGGAATGGCATCACTAGCTCAGCCTCCATCTACAGTGTCAACATTTAATTTTTTGCGAGTTCATTCTAGGAGCCTGCAGCTGTGGAAAACAACAAATTATAGCTTCAGCGTTCGCCATAAGTGCTTGAAGCCTCGAATTACATGCTGCACAAGTACATCTTCTTGGGAACCTTCACCTGCCACATATGCTCCAATGGATAAAACTACTGGTGAATTCCTGAAGGGTACTACCAACATATTTGAAACGCTTACCTCAAATAGCACACCTGAATCTCCGCCTACAAATATTGAAGCACTTACAAACACAAGTAATCAGCCATTCGTGCAGCTTCAGTACCTGAGATGGCCTTTGTGGCTTCTAGGCCCTCCTCTACTCCTCGCCACGGGTGTTGTCCCCACCCTTTGGTTGCCCATATCTTCTGTCTTCATGGGCCCCAACATAGCCAGCCTTCTTTCGTTGACTGGACTGGACTGCATATTCAATCTTGGTGCATCCCTCTTTCTCCTCATGGCTGATTCATGCTCTCGGCCAAACACCCCAACTGAAATCTGCCGTAGCCAAGCCCCGTTGAGCTATAGGTTTTGGAACATGGTTGCAACTATTGTAGGGTTTATCCTTCCCCTAACTATGCTGTTCGGATCCCAAAAGGGCCTTCTGCAGCCACACCTGCCCTTCATTTCATTTGCAGTTCTTTTGGGCCCCTACCTTTTGCTTCTATCAGTTCAGATGCTCACTGAGATGCTGACATGGCATTGGGAATCACCCGTTTGGCTTGTGACACCAGTTGTATATGAATCTTATCGTGTATTACAGTTGATGAGGGGGTTGAAGCTTGGGGCTGAGCTTATGGCACCGGCTTGGATGGTTCATACAATTAGGGGGCTCGTCTGTTGGTGGGTACTAGTCCTTGGCGTGCAGCTCATGAGGGTTGCATGGTTTGCTGGTTTTAATGCCCGTGCTCGTAAACAAGAGCCAGGTTTTCAAGGATAAAATTAAGGATTGCTCTGTGAAGACAGTGCATTAAGCAAGACAACTTCATATACCAAATCTGTATTTACATTTAGGATCAAATACATGACGTAGAAATCGAAAAACCGTTGTTCTATGTATATATATATATATACTAGTACTTGTCCATGTCGATGACATAATACCAGTTTGAGAATTTATTAATAAATGAAGCAGGTAATATGGAAATAAATTAATATTTACATATAATTTGCAGGGGTTGGATATATGTATACTACACAACGAAAATGGGAGAAAACTCAAATACCTAATAAAATAAAACATTTAACTTCAAAATTTATTTCATAAGAAAACCAATAAATAAATTTTTTAGTTTGTAACTATTGTTAAAATACGAAAAGAAAATTTTATTGTTTTCTTAATAATGAAAACTCAGAAGAAGAATCTTCTTTTTCTGGGGATTCTTGCTTAACAACAATGGTTGGTTTGAAATTATAAGATGTAATAATTTTGTCCATTATTTTTACATACACATGAGACAGAAAATTCAAATACATTCAGTTAAACAAATTATCTGTTTCATTTACAAAACTCGAATCCTTTCACATATTATCATACAAAATCTAACAGGCGAACGAAGATGCATTTGATCAAAGTTTATATATGTATAAAGAGGAAAAAGTTTCCAAAATAGGAAAGTTTCCGCCAAAAATTATCTCACCAAAAATAGAATGAAAATATTTTGATTCCGAAGGTTTCATTTGTAAAAGTGGATAATCACTCACCGGTTTCTAATGAAAACTGTGGGCAACCCCATTGTTTTGCTTCCACTATATTACAAACATTGTTGGTAAAACCCATCGATTTATACCAATCATGCCCATTGTTTCATAGAAAAACCCATCGATTTCCCTAACCCCCTCCAACTCTGTACTCTCCCTAGACCCGGCTATTTCTGGTTAATTGTCATCTTCATCGGGCTTCTTCGAGTAGTAAAACAGCCCCAATGTCGTCGACAGCAGCAGATCAACCTTCGAAATCTCTTAAATTACGAGCCGTCTCTACCTATGACGGTGATTCTAGCTGAGCCTTTGGCGCTCGCATGGCTTTTACATGCTCGATTATGCCCCTGCCTTCCTCAATTTTGAAACCCTTTTCTTCAGTATAGAGAACTTTAGACAAGGTCGGTTCTCTCTCTCTCTCTCTTCTATTTCTCCGTCTTTCCCAGTTTCTAATCAAGCTTTTGAATTCAAAGTTTATAAGTTTTTCGGTCGGTCGTCGATTAGTTGGTCGCCGATTACCACCGGAATTAGTCATTGATATTCTTGGTCGACTACCGGCAAAGCCTCTTCTTCGATTCAAGTCAGTATCAAAACCCTGGTGTGCGTTGATTGATAGCCCTATTTTCATTAAATCTCATCTTAATGAGTCGCTTAAAAACAAAACAAATCTCAATATCATTCTCAGAGACTATTATCTCTACAACATTGATTTTGATTCACTTGAGGCTGTCGTTAAACTCGATCACCCAGTGAGTAGTGAATTAAGCGGGACTGAGATTTTGGGTTTTATCCATGGGTTACTCTGTTTGTATGATCTGGAAGATGATATTATCTGTGGAACCCCTCCACACGGAAGCATTTGAAATTACCTGCTACATAAATTGAGTTTTCGGATACATTTTTTCCTTGTTGCCAATACATGATTTATGGGTTTGGGTATGATCATGTAAATGATGACTATAAGGTGGTTAGGTTGATCCAATTTTTTGGAGATGATGGTGATTCATTTTTCTCGGAAGTCAAGGTTTATAGCATGAAATCAAATTCATGGCGTAGGATTTAGGATTTTCCTTATTACTTTCTTTACAAGCAAGATTATGGTACCCTTGCTAATGGTGCTCTGCATTGGGTTGTGAGTAAAAAACCCGAGTCTGATGTTGCTAACTTAATTGCTGCCTTCGATCTAGGAAGTGAGGAATACCGTTTGGTTCCACAACCTATATTCACCGACAATGATTTTCACATGAATGTGGGGGGTAAAACCCATCGATTTATGCCAATCCTGCCCATTGTTTCACAGAAAAACCCATCAATTTCCCCAACCCCCTCCAACTCTCTACTCCCCCTAAACCCAGCTATTTCTGGTTCATTGTCATCTTCATCGGGCTTCTTTGAGTAGTAAAACAGCCCCAATGTCGTCGGCAGCAGCGGATCAACCTTCGAAATCTCTTAAATTACGAGCCTTCTCTACCTATGGCGGTGATTCTAGCTGAGCCTTTGGCGCTCGCATGGCTTTTACATGCTCGATTATGCCCTTGCCTTCCTCAATTTTGAAACCTCTCTCTTCAGTACAGAGAACTTTAGACAAGGTCAGTTCTCTCTCTCTTCTCTTTCTCCGTCTTTCCCAATTTCCAATCAAGATTTAGAATTCAAAGTTTATAAGTTTTTTGGTCAGTTGTCGATTAGTCGGTCGCCGATTACCACCGGAATTAGTCATTGATATTCTTGGTCGACTATCGGCAAAGCCTCTTCTTCGATTCAAGTCAGTATCAAAACCCTGGTGTGCGTTGATTGATAGCCCTATTTTCATTAAATCTCATCTTAATGAGTCGCTTAAAAACAAAACAAATCTCAATATCATTCTCAGAGACTGTTATCTCTACAACATTGATTTTGATTCACTTGAGGCTATCGTTAAACTCGATCACCCAGTGAGTAGTGAATTAAGCGGGAGTGAGATTTTGGGTTTTATCCATGGGTTACTCTGTTTGTATGATCTAGAAGATGATATTGTTTTGTGGAACCCCTCCGCACGGAAGCATTTGAAATTACCTGCTACAGAAATTGAGTTTTCAGATACATTTTTTCTTTGCTGCTAATACATGATTTATGGGTTTGGGTATGATCATGTAAATGATGACTATAAGGTGGTTAGGTTGATCCAATTTTTTGGAGATGATGGTGATTCATTTTTCTCGGAAGTCAAGGTTTATAGCATGAAATCAAATTCATGGCGTAGGATTTAGGATTTTCCTTATTACTTTCATTACAAGCAAGATTATGGTACCCTTGCTAATGGTGCTTTGCATTGGGCTGTGAGTAAAAAACCCGAGTCTGATGTTGCTAACTTAATTGCTGCCTTCAATCTAGGAAGTGAGGAATACCGTTTGGTTCCACAACCTATATTCACAGACAATGATTTTCACATGAATGTGGGTAAAACCCATCGATTTATGCCAATCCTGCCCATTGTTTCACATAAAAACCCATCGATTTCCCCAACCCCCTCCAACTCTGTACTCCCCCTAAACTCGGCCATTTCTGGTTCATTGTCATCTTCATCGAGCTTCTTCGAGTAGTAAAACAGCCCCAATGTCGTCGACAACAGCGGATCAACCTTCAAAATCTCTTAAATTACGAGCCTTCTCTACCTATGGCGGTGATTCTAGCTGAGCCTTTGGCGCTCGCATGGCTTTTACATGCTCGATTATGCCCCTGCCTTCCTCAATTTTGAAACCTCTCTCTTTAGTATAGAGAACTTTAGACAAGGTCAGTTCTCTCTCTCTTCTCTTTCTCCGTCTTTCCCAGTTTCCAATCAAGCTTTAAAATTCAAAGTTTATAAGTTTTTCGGTCGGTCGCCGATTACCACCGGAATTAGTCATTGATATTCTTGGTCGACTACTGGCAAAGCCTCTTCTTTGATTCAGGTCAGTATCAAAACCCTGGTGTGCATTGATTGATAGCCCTATTTTCATTAAATCCCATCTTAATCAGTCGCTTAAAAACAAAACAAATCTCAATATCATTCTTAAAGACTGTTATCTCTACAACATTGATTTTGATTCGCTTGAGGCTGTCGTTAAACTCGATCACCCAGTGAGTAGTGAATTAAGCGGGACTGAGATTTTGGGTTCTATCCATGGGTTACTCTGTTTGTATGATCTGGAAGATGATATTGTTCTGTGGAACCTGTGGCACCCCGATCCTTCGTTAGCTTGGTTTGCGTACCATACTCGCATTTCTTCCTTTGTTAATCATATGTTCGGTTGGTGAGACAGTCTAGATGTCTGTGAGAGATCACATTAAGACCAAAATACTATTAAGAGATGCCCTATAATTGTTGACTTGCTAAAGTCACAAGTCATAACTCGACGATAGTCGGAATGCGACGCGATTGAGAGTTTGCTTGCGTATTGGGTTCGTGACCTCGGTTTGGTCCTAAACCTTTACATGATGATTGATTAACATGTTTAGATGTATTAGACTTCAAGTTGGAGGTGTTCCTTAAGTCTATTGATGATTTGGAAGCTTTGGAGATAACATTTGTCTTTATCGCGTAATTCGAGGTTGAGTTGCGTAATCGTCTCTTCTTTGGAGTTCTTATTCTCCTAGTTGTTATTCAACTTTCTAGAAGTATTCAAGCTTCTTTATTAGCCTTTAGACTTGCTTTAAGTCTCCTTTCATTACTCGTACGATTGCTAGTTCATTCGTCGTTTCGGTTGCACGTTGTTGCACCTTGTTCAAGTTTCGCTCCGAGTTGTTTCGGGAGTTGTTTGTGGGTGTTCTGTGGGAGTTCTAGACCTACTTTGGATGGGGTTTGAACCTTGTTTGGTTTGGTTGTGTGTTTGGGGTCATTTAGGGTTGAATTCTAAGCCCTTTTTGGTCTGGAAGGCTTGCGGCCGCAAGGGGGAAGGACCTTGCCCCCACAAGGTCAACAGAAAAGATCACAAATTGCAGCCAAGGAGCATGCGCTCGCATGGCTTGAGGACCATGCGACCGCATGGTCCCCCGACACTGCATTCCCCTGTTTTGTGAATTGAAGAGTAATACCTATCCTACCCTCATTAAACCCCCTCTAAACCTTTCCTAACCTCTCATACTTAGCCCTAATCATGTCCTAACATTATTGGGGAGTTAATTAAAGTTGGATTAGTGGTTGATTACATCTAATCTTCACTAATTGGTTCATGTAAATTCCTATTGTGCCCTCTTTATTTTTGGGGGTATAAATACCCAAACCCTTTGTGAATTTAGGAAATCCTCCTCATTCTTCCTCCTTCACAATACGTATTAGAGAGAGAGAGAGAGAGAGTTCTTGGGGGCTTTGAGCCCTAGCTTTCTTCTTCCTTCGATCCACGAAGATCCAACCGTTGGATTGCCTTCAAACTTCGGATTCTTGGAGCTCTTGACGTGTAGAACAACATCACCGATCAGATTTTCATTCCTTTGGAGTTTTCATTCAAGCTAGGTAAGTTACTTTTTTTTTATTTTGGTTCATTGGCCCTAAGGAAAACAATCTATGTGCTATTTGTGGGCAATGAACACTTGGTATGCTATGTATGCCCATTTTGGGGATTTTTGAAAGTATGAACTTGTTAATGTCATGAATAAGATGATGTGAATGATATTGTGTGTTGTAAGAAATGGTTTATGATTTATGTTGAGTTTTTATGAATTCCAGGGCTTGTGAATCAAACCCGAATTATTGGGGAAATTGTTATAAATTTGAAATGAATGTTAATGTTGGGTTTGATGAAATGGGTAAAGAATGAAACTTAGTATTAAGACTCAACGGAATCAATATAAGTTCAATAAAGTGTTAATGGACTTGGGTTGAAATCCTACGGCGTATGGGTTTCGTTTGATTATGTTTGTGAGGACCCGAGTACCTCAATTTGTGTTCAATTATGACATTGATATGTTAATGTGGGTCCCAGTGCGCCTGCGCCGTGCCGATAGGGATGCGCGTGCGATAGGGACCCACAATGGCGACTCTGGGGACCCACAATGGCGACTCTACTGGGGATACGGGCTTTACTTTGCCTTCGGATGGATGACCACCAATTTGGGATAACAAAGCTAACTTTGTTAACTTCCCGTTAAGCTTCAGGGGTCATTTTGCAGCTTCGGAAACTCGGGGACTTAAGTGCCGCAATTTCAAACTTTGGAGGGGAAAAAGGAAAAATTCCTTTTTCACCCTTTAATTGGACGGGGAGAAGGGGGAAGAAGCTACTGCTTCTTCTTCATTTTCTTCATTCCTTTGTTTTGCTTCGCGGCCGTTGTTGCTGCTTCTTTATTTCTTTTTCATTTTCGCTCCTTTTCTCATTTTTCTTCCGCCAATTCGCGTGTTTCTCTTAGTAGATGGCTTCTTCATCGCGATCCAGGAAGGGGAATGCTCCAATGCATCCCAGAATCGGGCGAGAGGAGGAGAGAACCCCCTCCTTTGACCGAAATTATATCAGATATCGCTACTCCAAGGATGATTGGGGTAATATCCACCGCGATTGGAATACTCACGTGTCCAACCTTCCAAGTTCTTCTGTAAGTTTTTTTTTCTAACCCATTTAGATAATTTCTCAGACCTGCAAAATTTTTGCACTGCTTTGGCTTGCTGGAGCATTCCTGACCCTGCTTATAATGCTTATGTATGCAATACTTATGCTAAAATGATGCAATTTGGTGACGATGCATGAAATTTATGCAATTTATTTTTGCGATGCATAATTTAACTAGTGGGCACTATTTGACCCTGCAATGCATGATTTATATTTTTAATGCAATTTGGGCTATATGATGGATGCTTTAGGCTGAAAAATATTTTTATATGCTACATGCTTATGAAATAGACTTTTCGGAATATAATGCAATTTTTTTGGTATATTTTCGGACGCTTTTTCGGATGCATGCAAGATAAAACAGAGATATTTTATGCACTAAAATTCATTTTTTATGCATGCTTATGCTATAGAGACATAATAAATGCCACGGAATTTTATTTTTTTTATGATTGGCAATATTTTATTCTCCTTTTGCTAATGTGATAATGCAGCTATTTGGATAATAAATGCAGAAGATAAATGACTAATGCAGGCATATATCATTTTATTTGATGCAAATGCAATGTAGAAAAATTTATGGGATGCTTGTTAATATGATGCATGAGCATTTTTTTATGCATGCGAAGATGCAAAAATGCGTTATATATATTCAAATGCAGAACATACACTTTATGATGCCTAAAATGCAAAAAAAAAAAAAAATTATGGGATGTTAAAAGATGCAAATCAAAATTTTGAAAATGCCAAAATGCAATAAAGAAAATATTTTTTTTTCTGATTTTCTCTCCTTTTTTTTGAAATGCCCAATATATATATATATATATATATATATATATATATATATATATATATATATATATATATATATATATATATATATATATATATAATTTAAAATTCTAAAGTGCATTTTTTCCTTCTTTCTTTTTTTTTTAAATGCCAAAATATATTTCTTCTTTCATGCAAAGTGATGTTTTCTCTCTCTCTCTCTCTCTTTTTTTATAAAAAAAGAATGTATCATAGAAATTATTATGCTGCAATTTTATGATTTACAAAATATGATATATGCAACATGCTTATTCTTTATTATATTTTTATTTATTTTATTTATTTTTTTGAAAAAATGTGCGAAGAAAGTAAAAGATAGTAAACTTACCTTTTCTTTTTCTCTTCCTCCTTTTTTCTTTCTTTCAGCTTCGTAGGCCCCTGGCACGGGTTCGGGCCACTTGTGCCAATGTTGCAGATTTTTATCGCATGTTGCCCAGGGCGACACAAGTTTTGGTGGAGGGCTCCGGTTTTAGCACTTTCCAGCACGCTTTTTGTCCCTTCCAGAGCTTTTTGCCCATATTTAACGTGCTACGGGATTATTGATGGGATACTACCCACACATTCCATTGTAGCTGGGAGGAGGCGACCATGACCCCTTGCGATTTTGCTGCCATCACCGGCATTCCTACTAGCATTGGTAGGACTTTGGAGCCGGACTATACTCTCGTCATCACCACGACGTGGTGGAAGATCTCTTGGGCTTTGAGTCGGAATATAAATCTGTCGACGAGATCTTAATTGGCAGTGTGCGGAAGTGGCTTCTGGATAATGCTGGGAGAGTTCCAGAAAATGATGGCGTGGCCGTAGCTCGCGTCGCCAGTGCGTTTTTATTTTTCTTTCTCGGCACGTCCCTTTTTGCCAACTCGTCTACCTCTTTCAGGGTTTCTATCTTGGCATGCCTGGTGGACTTTGAGCAGATCGCCGCTTATGACTGGGGGCAGGCAGGCCTTGCTGAGCTAAATGTCTCGATGGATAGGGCTAGCCGCAATGACTCACCGACTCCGAATGGATTTCCCCCGTTGTGGGAGGTATATTCCTTTTCCTGCTTTTATTTAATTTTTTATCATATACATATATATTTTTTTTCTTTTTTTTTTGCAGCATATATTTTTTCTTTTGCTGATGATTGATTTTTTTTTCCTTCGTTTTTTTATGCAAGTCTAGGTCTTTTCATTTTTCCACTTCACGCCGGGTCGGCTACGCCAGCGTTTCCACGCGCCACCCTACTTGCTTGAGTTCGTGGACGAGAATAGGGCTCGGTTGGATCAAGACAGCGGCTGCTCGAAGAAAAAAAGAGTGCAGGAGCGGATCGCCAGTTCAAGTGCTAGGCACAGTGCACTTTCTTCCTTGGGAGGGCCTGCAGGGACATTATGTAGTGGCTTTAGGGCTGAGTCAGTGTCGGATACTGATGGTATCCATTATGGTTGACTCGCTATATATGGGCGAGTGGGTCAACCGTCAGCATTCCGCGATTTTGAGATCTTCAGTAGTGCCTCATAGGCCTCCTTTTTGGGTGATAGAGCCGGATCATTTGCCGAACAGGTATCAATGCCTGTCAAAATTTCTTATGCCTCCGACTGATTTTCTGGTTATGGCCTACGAGGACTTTCTGCGAACCGTGCTCCATCCTCCCCCTCCTATTCCTGCTGCACCCAGACGGGCTTCAGATGCTTCTGCCAGGCCAAGGCCTTCCATCCCATCTCTCGACGAGCATCTGGAATTTGCTGAGCCTGATGATGTTTTCTCCACCTTTCAATATCATTGGGGTGGCCGGATGGTGGAGGAAGTGCTTCCTGATGCCGATATCCCTGAGGAGCGTCAAGTCCCAGAGCAGGCCCGTTCGGTAAACACATTTCACTTTTGCATCTTTTTTTTTTTTTGTTATGCATATATTTTCATTCATTATCATTTCCCCCCCCCTCTTTTTTTTAAATGATTGATGCATATATAAATTCTTGGAGACTGATATATCTCCTTTTTTTGTCTCTCCCCCCCCTTTTTTTCAGGTGAATGTGTCTACCTATAAAGGCTGCTACGGGGCTTTTTCAGCATTAACAAGCTTTATCAAAAGCTTGTGGACGAGCTTTCCTGCAGGGGGAATGATGCGGTACGGCAGACCAAGCGCCGGGATGATGATGATGATGCGGATGCCGGGTCGAGCCACGCTCAGGGTAGAGGACGAGCATACAGAGCTGGCGGCACAGAGGGTCCTTGGGTTATGGGAGGTGGTCTTGATAGGAGCCAGTCTTCCCGTGCCCATTAGCCTTAGTTACCTGCACTTATTAGCTTTCTCTTTTTCTCTTTTTTTTTCCTTGTACCAGAAACTGTACAAATATTTATTATGTAATGCAATACAATTTTATATGATGCAATAAATTAAAATGCAAACTCAAAAATCACATCCACAATATAAAGCTATACAAATATCTAGGGGTAATGGCACGCTGTTCTTCATAAACGGATTTTAAAAGAATACACATTCGGGCTCGAACGGGCTTTTCTGATGATATGCGGGAAGGAAAAGGCAGCTGCCTCCTCCTGTTCTCGACCATATAATTGCTGCAAGGCTACACTTTTTAGCCTTTTCATTTTTTTCTGCGATCAGACAGAGATAATAGAGATTTGTCGGAGCCGAAAACCAGAATACTAGCCAGTTTTTGAGGGAGCAGTAGCAGGAGCCTGGCGCCACCCATAGGGGTTATGGGCGCGATGCCAGGGGATCATTATGGCAACGCCAGGGGTTTCACCTGTGCAGTCCTGTTCAGCGTTGTTCGCGTACTGTGCTCAGAAATCGTCTGTTTCTCAATTTTTTCAGTATAAATGGCGGACGGGGGATTGCTTGTTTTTCACAAACCCATTTGCCTTCTTCACTTAAGCTCTCAGTCTTTTTTCTGCTTAGCCTTTGCCTTCTCTTATCAGATAAGCCTTTGCATTTGTCCCAAAAATAGCTGCGCCTGCTCACACCGCATTAGATATAGAAATTTATGAGAATGCCTTGGATTTATGGATTCTCTCCCTGCGATCAGACGAACGCGATTGGTTTGAGCATATTTTTGGGTTCATGTGCCTGCTATCCTGGAGGAACGTTTATATAAACTGGGACATGTTGCGAGGAGCCTCCAGGTTCTGGTCACCACAAGACCATCTTTTCAATTTTAGCATGAATGAGATGTGCCCCATGTTTGAAGAGTTTTGTGCTATGGTGGGGATGGCACCTTCTGGTCCCGTTGCTGTGCCTTCTCCTCGGAGGCGTCCATACATGGCAATCAGGGAGCTTTTTGGCACCACTCGCGTTGCCACTCCAGGCTTCTATAATGGAGTAAATTTTAATTTGACCGTCTTTCCTGGAGCTTTTACAGAGTTCAGAGAGAACGACCTGGATTATTTGAGGCGTCGGCTATCAGCCCTTTTTCTTTGCCTGGTAGGGAGATACCTGCTGGTGGGCCAGCCCGGATACATCGATGTGCGGGCCGTGGACCTGGCTTTGCAGGCTCAGGATCGCCGGGTAAACATCTTCCCAGTAATTTTGGCAGAGACTTTGGCGGGCCTGGATGCTTTTGCAGTGGACGATGAGTTGTTCCCTTCCGGCAGTCCCATTCTGGTTCACATGTGGCTGGAAGAGCATTTTCTCTGGGTGCTGGGCCCAGTGCCGCCGGGAGCAAGGTATGATCCAGGGCTCTACGGCTCTCGCGACAACTTTCCTCAGACCAATTATTCAGAGATTGATTGGGCTGAGAGCTTTCTGCGCAGGGGTTCCATGGATATTGTTTGGGTAATCAGCCACTGGCAGATCCAGCGCTTTATCTTGTATTCTGCGGGATATAACCAGGTTATTTTACTGGGCCTTGAGCGCACTTCTTTTTATAGGGCAAACAGAGTCTTGCGCCAGTTTGGCAGGGAATAGCTTATTCCAAACACGACCCGTCTTGTGGCTTTGGAGCTGGATAATAGCAGGGATCTGGGCACCACCATCCAAAATATGTGGCAGACGACTTTAATAGGTTGCAGGTGGCCTATCTTTACTCGATTACATGCTCCTCTCCCACGAGTATCTGTCGTGGATTATGGTGGCTGCTGAGGCGCCTTCCAGCGTAATCAGACGTGGACTGAGGTGACTGTTGGGCCGCCACATATCTAGCGGCATAGATGCTCGCCTAATGGAAATAGACGAGGACATTGATAGTTCGAGGCTAGTTGTCCCCCAGGTCTTACAGGAGGAATTTAGGCGGGTGCACAATCTTGGTGCCCAGACAACTCCTGGTCCAACTGCAGCAGGTCCTAGCAATGTGCCACCTCGACTGAGCAATGTGAGCAGGCAACATAATCCCTGGGAGCCGGAAGAGGTTATCCCTCCCCCTCAGACTGGATAGGGCACTGCCCTTAGGAATGATGGCAATGCTCCCCCTCGACTGAGCAATGTGAGCAGGCGGCATAATCCTTGGGAGCCGGAAGAGGTCATTCCTCCCCCTCAGACCGGATGGGGCACTGCCCTTAGGAATGATGGGGCTGGTCCGAGTAATACAGCTGCTTAGGAAAACGGGGATGCTGATGACGAAGAAGAGGACACTTCCGGAGGTTCTCATGTTGATGAGACTGGAGCTTCTTCTGGGCCTCGCAGAAGGAGTATATGGTCCCGACTGGGCGGACGCCGCAAGCATTGATGGACCGCTTTAGGGCTAGAGCTGCAAACAAAGGATAGTCGGGGGGAACAAGGGGGGTAGAAGTAGCAAAGTAATATGTACAGACAAATAATGCATATCATAAATATCTTTAACAGTTATTCCTAAGTTGCACCTTAGGACCTGTAATTATATTTTAGTGTGTTTTAATGTGAGCTTTTTGTCGTGGTTTTTCTTTTTTTCTTTGCCAGTTGAGCTCTTGCATGCTGAAGACCGGAGGCTGGATGCTAAGCATTTGGAAAGTGCATTCCCTCCCCTTTCTCCTGATTTTTTTTATATGCTTTAATTTTTGCCTAAGCCGCCCTTTCGGGTTTTCAGCCTAGCGAGCTCTTATTCCTCCTTTTTGTCTCTTTTTTTTATGCTATAATTTTTGCCTAGGCCGCCCTTTCGGGTTTTCAGCCTAGCGAGCTAGAGAGGGAAGCAACTGTCAGATGGATCAGCTCAAGCATAATACCTTTTGAGTTTGTCGAGATTGAAGGGTTGAACAAGGTCTTCTCCTTCTTGGTTAGTGAGGAGGACTGCACCTCCTGACCGGATTTCTTTGACGACATATGGTCCCATCCAAGGGGATTTCTATTTTCCCTTAGTATCAACATAATTAGGCGGCTTTTCTCGAAGCACGAGATCCCCGACTTGGATGTCGCGGCCTTTGACTTTTTTATTGAAGGCTCGGGCTATGCGCCTTTGATATGCTCGGGTATGCTCCAGGGCTAGCAAACGCCGTTCATCAATTAGGGCTAATTCTTCATATCGCCCTTTGACACAATCGATTTCTGATATGTCGGATTCCATCATTATTCTTAATGATGGAATTTCAACTTCAATAGGCAGCACTGCCTCCATGCCATATGCCAAAGAGTAAGGGATAGCCCCAGTGGGTGTGCGGACTAAGGTGCGATAGCCCCAGAGGGCTAGCGGTAATTTTTCTGGTCAGTCTCTTTCTGTATCAGCCATTTTTCTGATAATATTTTCTAGCGTTTTGTTGGCTGCTTCAACGGCACCGTTGACTTGCGTCCGATATGGGGAGGATTTATGCCTTTGGATTTTGAATTCGTCAAGCAGACGATTCACGTCCCCTTCAAAATGTGTGCCGTTAGGATTTTATAGGAAGAGGCTTCCACCTATTTCATAAAGTAATCGACACCTACTAGGACGTACTCATAGTCATGGCCATTGGATCCCTTCGGGTGAATTTGGCCTATGACGTCGATTCTCCAAGTTGAGAAGGGCCAGGGGGTTGTGGAGTTATATAAGACGTGCGGGGGCACGTGCTGCAGATTTGCAAAAAGTTGGCACTTGTCGCAATGACGCACCCACCGAATACAGTCGGTTTCAAGTGTACTCCAATAGTACCCCTGCCGGATAACTTTCTTGGATAGCATATGGTCATTCATGTGGGGCCCACATGTACCACCATGAAGCTGGTCCGTAATTTGCTCGGCCTTTGCTTGATCGACGCACAGTAAATTAAGGCCTTGGTAATGCCTTTTATATAGGCTGCCACCGCTGAATACAAATTGTGATGCCCATCTTCGCAGGAGGCTTTCCCTTTTTTTGTCCGGGCCAAGAGGATAGGTTCCTTTCTGAAGCAGATTTAGGATGTCAGAATACCACGGCTCGTGATCTGCTTCAGGGGTTGCATTAATTTTGAAGCAATATGCCGAGAGTGACCTTTTTCCCAACTATAAAAGGTTGGACTTGGGTTTCCGTTGGAATTTGGACCAACGATGCTAGAGTGGACAAAGCATCGGCAAATTGATTTCTACCTCGCGGCAAATAGTGGAACGAGATAGAATCCAATTTCGCGGCGAGTGTTGTCAGCTTGGCATGATAGAGTTGCAGCCGGGGATCTTGGGTCTTCCATTTCCCTTCGACTTGGTTTATGATCAGGGCAGAGTCTCCATAGACTTCGAGGTCTTTGGCTCCCCTTTGGAGAGCTTCTTCTAGGCCAGCAACACATTCTTCATATCCCGCCGTATTATTTGAGCATTCGAACTCCAATCTTATAGCCAGTGGGGTATGAGAATCTGCCGGGTCAATTAGCAAGATTCCTATGCCGAAGCCTCTTTTGTTGGCTGCTCCGTCAAAGAACATTTGCCAGCTGGTGTCATGGTCAGTAATTTCCAAGACACCTTCGTCTGGGAAGCTAGGCTCAACTACATCTTCTGCTTTTAAGGGCAAATCGACTAAATGGTCTATAATTACGCTGTCTTTGATAGATTTGAGCATGACATAAGTTATGTCAAACTCATTGAGAAGAAATGACCACTTAGCCAGTCAGCTAGAAAGTGATGGCTTGCCGAAGATGTACTTTATAGGATCCATCCTGGAAATGAGCTTGATGGATCGTCCTTGCAGATAGGTCTTGAGCCTTTGCGTTGCCCAGACTAGGTCGGTGCAACTTTTTTCTAGTGCTGAATAATTTAGCTCGCTTCCTTGCAGCTTCCTACTTATGAAGTATATGGAATTTTCAACGTAGGAATTTTCTTTCTCTTGGGCGAGCATAAGCCCTACTGACGCGTCTGTGACAGTTAGATATAGGAGGAGCGGTTTATGTGTATGGGGTAGAGCTAGCACATGTGGATTGGTAAGGTAAGCTTTTATTTTTTCGAAGGCTAGTTGGCATTTCTCGTCCCAGACTTGGTTAGTATTTTTCTTTAGGAGTTTGAAGAGGGGCTCACATATAGATGTCAGCTGTTTGATGAAACGGCTGATATACTGCAGTCGGCCTAGAAAGCCTTTGACTTCGGTCGGAGTTTTTGGCTGCGGCATCTCTAGGATGGCTTTAATCTTTGTTGGCTCGATCTCGATGCCCTGCTCGGTCACCATGAATCCCAGGACCTTGCCTTTGGTAACCCCAAATGTGCATTTGGTGGGGTTAAGCTTCATCTGGTGCTTCCTCAACCTTTTGAAGAATTTTCGAAGGTCTTTGATATGAGCACCGTTGGCGTCACTGGAGTGCACGATCATGCCATCAACATAGACACCTCGATCTCCTTGTGGATCATGTCATGGAAGAGGGTGGTGGCAACCCTTTGATAAGTATCCCCGATATTTTTTAGCCCAAATGGCATGACATTATAACAATAAGTCCCCCAAGGAGTAGTGAATGAGGTCTTCTCCTGGTCTTCTGCTGCCATTTTGATTTGATTGTAGCCCAGCATGCCGTCGACGAAGGATCTGATTTTATGAGCAGCGACGACATCTACCACGATATCAATATTGGGTAGAGGGAAGTCATCTTTGGGCGACGCCTTATTGAGGTCGCGGAAATCTACGCAGATTCGGACCTTCCCGTTGGGCTTAGGAACGGTCACTATGTTGGTCAGCCAGATCGGGTATTCAACTACCCGAATAAATTTGACGCACAGCTGCTTCATAATTTCTTCTTTAGCTTGTAGTGACCATTCCGGCTTGATCCGGCGGAGCTTTTGCTTGATTGGTCGAGCATCCGGATATATGGGGATCCGGTATTCGACAATGGTTGGGTCTAGCCCGGGCATATCTTCATAGGACCATGCAAATATGTCCATGAACTCTTTGAGGAGATCAATAAGTGCTACCCTTTCAGAGCCTTGCAGGTAGCTGCCGATCTTGATTTCTTTTATTTCATTGTTCAACCCTAGATTGATAATGGACAAGTCTTCAATTGCTGCTGATGAATGATGTTGTTCCCGGTGCTCAACTGACTTTACAAACTCAAGCAAATAATTTTTATATTTTGGGTCCATTTCATCAAATGACTCATTATTATAATTATTTAATGCGTCTTTTAATGTAGGTGCAACTAATGAATAAGCAAAGACATTTAGATTATCATTAAAAGCAAACTGTACATGGTTATTTACATTGTTGAGGACCTGGGGTTTGGGATCCTCAACTTTAGGGAGCGGATCAATAGATGAGAAATCTGTAAAGTTAGGGGAATGAAGGGGAATGGTATATTCGAAGCGGTCCACCAGATCTGCGGTTGTCAAGAGCGGGCCGATCGTAGTATACCAGTTCTGCAGAGGCTTATCGGTAATAAGCTCAAACTCAACAGGGAGCTTTTCATAATAAGTGTCCTCCGTCTATCATATCCAGGAAATCGTCCTCCAGGCATTCATCATCTAATAGGGCCAGAGCATAATCATCTTTGTCTATGGACCAAGTATTTTCAATAGTGACAGTCTTATATGCAGTGCTACGGGGCTCCAGGGTAACCTGTTCCATCTTATCTGTGAGAATATTGACATCTTCAAAGATCTCCCAACCGGGGCATCTTTTCCCATTCTGGTCTAGCCAGGGCTCAGGAAACATAAGATAGGCTTTTGTTTCCCTCTTTCTTACAAAATAACCATTTAAAGTTTTTCTATATGGTTGGAGAGGGGGATATTTATAAGGACGCTTTTCTCTCTCTGCCTTAGCTTTCTCACGTTTCTGTTTCATGATTGCGACTACTTCGGCTGGGGTTGGTTCGTATCCTAGACCGAAAGGAGGGATACATTCTTTAAGTTCATCTTGGACTAAATTAACAAGCCCCTGCTGATTTCTACCGAGACCCAAACCAGGCATATAGTTCATTTTTCGAAACATGTTTAGGGGTACCATGTTTCCTAGGGATGTGGCTTTCTTTCCGATGATGTCAGTTTCTCGGCCATATTCAATGGTATTGACAACAGCTTGGGGGATAACCTCAAAGCCACTGAGAAAAATACCCGTGTCCTCATGCTCTATCTCGAGGATCGGGATATCCTCGCTTTCCTTATTTTCCACGATCTTATCTGCCAAAATAATTAATATGTGGTCATTGTGGATGAATTTTACACGTTGGTGTAATGAAGAGGCTACCCCCTTTACCCCATGTATCTAAGGGCGTCCCAGCAACAAGCTAAAAGTGGCTGGTATGTCCAAGACTTGGAACTCAACCAGCATGTTTAATGGCCCAATAGTTAACATTAAAGTGACCACCCCTAGGACATATCGACTAATGTTGTCGTATGCCCTTACTGTCTGGGAGGAAGGAGTGAGTTCTGATATTTTCGTTCCCAGTTTGGCCAGCGTGCTAGCGGGACATACATTCAAAGAAGACCCATTGTCTATCAAAACTCGGGGCACTCGTTTTTCCAAAATTCCCACAGTGATATGGAGAGCATCAATGTGGTTGGTTCCTTCCCTTGGTAGATCTAGATCAGTAAACATTATCACATTCCCAAAGTGAATGTTCCCGATCATTTGAGTGAGCTCATTTGGGGAGGTTTCAATAGGAATGACTGCCTGACTTAAAGACAGCCATCGTATAACGGTGGGTTTTAGAAACACAAAGCAAGCCCCAGATGGATATGTTAGCATGAGTTTTCTTCATCTGAGCTAATAAAGCATCTTCCATCGCCTTAGCCCCAGTATCTGTTTCTTGGTTTTTGCCAGAGTGGTCACCTCTTTCTAGGTTTGGTTGGTAGGCTCGACCAGATCAGGTGAGGTGGTTAACATCTCCACCGACCCAAGTGGCTTTTTCAATATTGCAGGTATTTTGGCTACCCAGGATGGTGTCCCAAGAGAGTATATTGCAGCTAGGCTCTTTTATGGATAGGGATGGAGATAAAGGAACAAGGATATATGGTAATGGCTGTTTATTTATTTCGAACATGGGTACACGAAATTTTTCATCAACCTCTATCATATTGATTTGAGGTAGAAGGTTATTGACTATGTTTGGTCTGGGAGGAGGTTTTTCAATAACCTTGTCATCTGTAAGGTCCTGGATAGAATCTTTGAGCATATAGCATTTATCGGTGAGGTGACCACTACAGCGATGGTATTCACAGTACTGGGCATGATTCCAAGTCCTGGGCAGGGGGTTTGGTGGCTTATAGCCTTCCAAAGGCTTTAACACTCCCTGTGCCATTAGCCCCTGCAGTATCACAGACTGGGGAGCTTGCAATTCATCATAATATCGGTTTACCCTGTTCTGATTTCTGAAATTTCTGCTTGGGCCATTATTCCCTCCAACTGCGTTGACAGACCTGTCTGACCCGTAAGACCATGGAACAGTGCTATAGTTTTGGGTAGGAAAAGTGGCTGAAGCATTTCCTACCATATTGACGACCGGTGCTGGTGCGGCTGCCTTTCCTTTAGAGTAACGGAAAGAGCTGGGAGGCATATTGACTATTAATTGCCCCGTCCGTATATCCTCATCAATATGAGTTCCTATCTCCACTATTTCTTTAAAATTGCTATAGGGGAGATACCGCATGTGTTTCAGGTATATGGGTTGGAGATTTTTAATGAACATTCTGGAAGACTCAGTTGGATCAGGTCTGTCAAACGTCTGGGCCAACTTCCTTTTCCACCTGACTGCAAACTCGGCACATGTTTCTTTTTCCTTTTGGGTGCACGACTCAAGGTCTCTTTTATTTTCAGGGCTGGTGTTGTCTTTGTACCTTTCTAGGAACCCTTCAGCTATCTGGTCCCAAGTACTCATGGTGTTACTATCTGACAACATTAGTCATTGCTTGGCAGCCCCTATTAAGGTGAGGTGGAAATTGGATGCCATAGCTTCGAAGCTAGCTCCCCTTGACTGCATGCCAGTGGAATAAGATTTCAAGTGGGATATAGGGCATCCAGTCCCATCAAATTTTTCTATGTCGGGCATTTTGAATTTTGAAAGTAGTATTGCTGAAGGTTGCAATGCTAGTGCCCGCGTAGAAAATTCCCCTTTGTTTAGAAGTTTGAGCATCATGCTTTTCATATTTTCCATGTCAGCCTCCATTTTGGTGGGCGGGGGAGTTGGTTTTTGGTATATGCTGGCAGGATTAGGAAAGACTGGGTTAATTTCTGGCTGCGGTATCTGGTAAAGATTTTGGGCAGGGTAGTGATTTTGGGCAGGATAGGGATTTTGGGCTGGATAAGTGCAGTCAAGGTTCTAAAAATCGTTAGGCGGCACATTAGGGCCTAGCGCCTAGGGGACTAGTCGGAGCGTAATCGGGGCCTAGGCGGGGCCTAGAATTATGGCATAATTACCATTTTTTGATAATTTACATCAAAGATCAAACACATTGAATACAAATTTAATTTTTTTATGTTTGTCATTTTATCAAACACTTGTCTATATTTATAAAATGAACAAAAATATACAAACCTACCATTAATCTCAATTATCAAGAACCCCAAAGTAATAAACCAGCCAAGTTTAGAACTAAAAACAAAAAATATTTTACTCTAGTTCGCCCCAATTACCTCCCTCTTTGCCTCACCATTACCACTCCCCCTTCCTTCTCTAGTTCACTCCCCCTTCCTTCTCCGGTCACCGCATAAGGTCGGCGAGGTTTGGCGTAGACGTCGACTTGGTCGATTAGGCGGCGATTAAGAAAGTCGCGGCGGTAGAGAGGGGCCTAGCGCCTAGGCGGGGCGTAGGCGGAGCTAGTCGGAGAGTTTTAGAACACTGAGTGCAGTTTGAGGTTAAAAAAAACTCTTCTCTTGATTATGAGTTGTGTTAGTATTATAATCTAAATATTGGAAGGGCGTTGATTCCGATTGATTAATGAGCGGACAGTCAAAGAGGGTATGAAATTTATTTTTATCTATTTTGTATGTACAGAGAGCATAGGCATTTTGGTGTGGGTCCAATTTGTTTTGTTTGTTTGGTGGGGAAGTGTAGTATGATTATAATATGTATGTAATGCATGTGTATGGTGTGGGGTAGTATGGTGGATGACATAATGTTTATCTTTTGCTATGAATGGTTATGAGTTGAAATAAATGTCAAACTGGAAAGAATGATAAAGATTTTGGTGGCGGGTGTTCGGCATGAAATAGTTTGGAGTTGAGTTTAATATAAAAATAGTTATTAAGGTTACATGGTTACCCATTTATTATATGTGGTTATTAATTGGTGTTATCAATTAGCATTAACTGTTGGGGTTAATTATTTGAATGATAGTAGTCAATAACTTTTATTACATTGAAATTTTTAGAACTTGGCAACCAAGCTTAGGACGATCGTTCGTGTACGGAGTTATCTTTGTCAAGTATTTCGAGGTAAGGGATTATACCTCTTTTAGGTCTCCAATCTTTTATGTACCGTTTGTTTAGATATCCAAGACTTTGATCTAATATTAGGCATGGATTAGCTAGCGGCGTTTCACGCTAAGGTAGACTGTTTCAAGAAGGAACTCGTGTTTTGCATACCGGGTGGGACAGAATTTTGCTTTAAGGGGTCTAAACCAGTAGTTCCATCTTGTTTTATATAAATATGGTTGAGAGTTTTATATAAATAGGGTTGAGATGGGAGGAAAAGAGAAGTGTACAAGAAAAAGAAGAACACGGCGGCCAAAAGGGAGAAACAAGTGCAGTTGGAGGTAAAAAAAAAAACTCTTCTCTTGATTATGAGTTGTGTTAATATTATAATCTAAATATTGGAAGGGCGTTGATTCCGATTGATTAATGAGCGGACAGTCAAAGAGGGTTTGAAATTTATTTTTATCTATTTTGTATGTACAAAGAGCATAGGCATTTTGGTGTGTGTCCAATTTGTTTTGTTTGTTTGATGGGGAGATGTAGTATGATTAAAATATGTATGTAATACATGTGTATGGTGTGGGGTGCTATGGTGGATGACATACTGTTTATCTTTTGCTATGAATGGTTATGAGTTGAAATAAATGTCAAACCGGAAAGAATGATGAAGATTTTGGTGGCGGGTGCTTGGCATGAAATAGTTTAGAGTTGAGTTTAATATAAAAATAGTTATTAAGGTTACATGGTTATCCACTTATTAGATGTGGTTATTAATTGGTGTTATCAATTAGCATTCACTGTTGGGATTAATTATTTGAATGATAGTAGTCAATAACTTTTATTACATTGAAATTTTTAGAACTTGGCAACCAAGCTTAGGACGATCGTTCGTGTACGGAATTATCTTTGTCAAGTATTTCGAGGTAAGTGATTATACCTCTTTTAGGTCTCCAATCTTTTATGTACCGTTCGTTAGGTTTCCATTACTCATTTGATATCGATGTTTCTTGAAGCGTACGCCGACTTTAAGTCGGTAATTGAATTTGAACTCCGTCGCTTAAACTTCTTTCGAACTCATGATTTGATTCTCTGTTTATTCTCACATAATTATTGAATTTCATATGAGATGCCTTTTATATGAAAAGTATGATTTTGGCGATGCCTGATTTTTGCAAAAGTATTTGATTATTTGAAATTCCACCATGATCACTATGCCGGTTACATGATTATTGAACAGTCGAATTTATCAAATACCACTTGATTAGTGGATATGATTATTGAACAGTCGAATTATTCGAATGTCACCTAGCTAGTGGTATGGTTATCCGGATATACCAATGCTCTATGAACTATGATATGTGAAGTTGATATATGAACTATGAACTATGATTTATGAATTGCTTATGTGATCATGAAATTCTGTGAGTAATCTGTTGTCATTAGCTGGTATGGGACGGTTGATGACAATTGGTTACTCGAGTTTACTTGTTGTATTGTTATCTTTCACTTGGAATCTTGAGTATATATCTGTGAGTAGTTCGTTGTCTTCAACTGGTATGGGACGGTTGATGGCAGTGGGCTACTCAGGTCAATCGTTGAGTATTTATCTTTCTTTGGAATTCTGATCCATGTTTGACATTGAAAAAGAAAACTGCTTCCGCTTATCAATTTTTAAATAATGAATTTTGACTATTCTAAAAATATTCATGTCTAATTTATTTTTGGTCAACTCCTCATTAGTAACCGGAGGGGTTGTATATGAACTTACTGAGTATTGTTCGCTCACCCATACTCTTCTTCTCAGGTAATGAATAAGAATTAATAGAGGAATTTGGTTCGGGTAGACCAAGATGACGGCTTCCGAGAATTTTGGATTTAGACTTTTCTTATTGAATTACTCAATAGTATTTTAAATAACTTAAAGACTCATGTTAAGTATTAGATAGATTTTGTATTTAATTATTTTTAGTTTATTTTGACTTTAGTCAAGGATGTTTAAGATTTAATTATTATAAAATTAAAATATTTATGATTTAAGTTATGACTGATAGTGACGTGGCCAAATGGTGGAACCGCGGTGTCGGTACCAAGTTTGGGGCGTTACACATATCTTGTAAAAAGACTTTAAAATCTAACATTTTTTTAAAACAATGTGATATGCATCTCTTTTATTGGTAATAATATAAAATAATTTAAAATTAACATCATTTTCTAACTAATGTGAGATATACATATTCTATTGGTAATAATGGTAGAAGTCTTTTATCAAAAGACTTTAAAAATCAACATCACTTTCCAACCAATGTATGATACATCTCTTTTATTGGTACTTAATAATAATATTTTTAAAACCAACATCAATTTCTAACTAATGTGGGATACATCTCTTTTATTGTTGAAAAATTAGTATTTTTAGTGAAAGAAATTGTACAGCTTGAGACACGAGTTTATTTACGCGTCATTTATTTGTTGGCGAAGGTAATTGCGCAAATGCATTCTACTCAATGAAAGCTTCGAAATGATATACTTATTTGTCCAAATCGAGTTTTGGATGAATAAGATATCAAGACTTAAAGTATAATATAATACTTATTAAAAAATTAGCGTTTTAATGAAACAAATTGTGCAACTTGAGACACAAATTTATTAACATCACTTTCTAACCAATGTATGATGCATTTCTTCTACTGGTACTTAATAATAGTAGTATTTTTAAAACTAACATCAATTTCTAACCAATGTGGGATACATCTCTCCTATTGTTGAAAAATTAATATTTTTAGTGAAAAAAATTGTACAACTTGAGACACGAGTTTCTTTACGTGTCATTTGTTTGTTGACGAAGGTAATTGCGCAAATGCGTTCTACTCGGTGAGAGTATCAAAATAATATATTTATTTGTTCAAATCAAGTTTTAAATGAATAAGATATGAAAGCTTAAAATATAGTGTTAGAAGTGAGTCATTAGAAGTACAGTTCCACCTTTAAGAGTTTTATCTCACATTGATTAGAAGTAATGTTAGTTGTAAAAGTTTTTAAATATAAGCCTTCTATTATTAACAATAGAAAAAGTTATATATACTAATACGAATACCCCTTATCATATTGATATTGATTATTATTATGTATTATTTTTAGATAATAGTTAGAAAACCAAAAGTTTTTAAAGCTTCCACATAAATATTTTACAATAAAGATTTATCAAAAAGTAGTGGGGTGTTAACTTTTAATATATATATATATATATATATATATATATATATATATATATATATTTGAGTATTTGAGTATAACAAGTGAAATGAAGAGTCTTTATTACATATACCACAAAACAAATTTGTGAAGAAGTGATCATAATTCATAATTCATAATTATATAATCTCAATCACTTTCCTTTTCCATACATTATTGTAAACTCTTTCCTACATGTGATTGTGTGTGTACTTTTAAATATCCTTTTTTTAATAACAAAATTGGCTGTCAATTGTCATCATATTCATATGTGATGGACCGGGCCATGACAGGTTTTTAAAAACAGATAATTATGAGATTGGTGCAAATAAATACTCCATTTCTATTATTGTTCACTTTACAGGAACGTATGACCAAATTTCCATCAAACTTAAGATTTTGATTACCTTTCTCACCGACTGCTTGCCTTCAAAAATATTCACCTAACCAGTAACCACTCACTCTCGTATAAAAGCAAGCCCTCACCAAACCAACTACATTTCACACACTAAAACTCATAATGCAAAAATTTAACACGGATCTTTCTTATTCAACATACCGTGTGTTAGTGAATTGAGTTATGATAGAGTGATGTTTCATCTTATAAATTACGATCCGTAACACTATCCTACACGACACACCCATCACTTATTTCTATAATACTACTCCTTTCCTCTGTTTAAAATGAGTATACATTTTTTTTTAGATTTTTTAATCACAAAATAATCCTCGTTTAAATATTTTTTTACAAATTTTTTATTACTTCCGTCACGATATGAATTTTTTTATTCTGTTTTAGCATCATCACAAACACCGACCAATAATGAGTATTTTTTTATTTTACAAAAACGATCATTTATTTTGAGTCATCCCAAATAAATATTTCCTATTAATGTATATGAGGTTCAAAGAACTTTCAACCCTATTTATTTTATTAAAATGCCCTAACATTATACTGTAGCAGTATTAAATTAGGCTTTTTTATAAATATAAATGTGAAAAAGAAAAAAAACTGCTACAAGAACTAATAGCTAGCTCTTCCATGGTTGGGATAATGTCCAATTCTTTAACACTCCTTCCATTTTAAAATAATCGTTCACTTTAACCCAACAAATCATTTTTAAAAATTAATAAATAAGAAAATAGTATACTTATCACCAATTTTATAACTAAGTCTTGAATTTGGGAAAATTATTTTAGACAAAAATAATTTTACCCTTATTCAAAGCTTAGTTGAAAAAGTAGTTGTAAGGCTATATAACAATATTGTTATAAATATTAGTATAATATATGATTTTCTTTAATATCTTTGAACATGTGACCATAATTAAAGGAAGTAAAAAAAAAGTAAATTGGTAAATGTGTTTTCCTAAAGAAAAAAGTTTTGAAAGAGATCAATTATTTTGGAACAAATACAAAAAGAAAAAGTGGACAATTATTTGAAAACGGGTGGAGTATTAATTAGCAGACCTCACTTTTTTAATCTTATAATTAAAAGAATGATATAATAATTAAAAACACTTATTTCAATATAATATAATAAAATATACTTCAATCATTACACAACAAAGAGTCTGCGTTTAAAAAATCTAATAATTAAGAGTTAAATTAGTCATAATTACAAAAATACTTAAATACAAACAATATGTTTATAAGATAAAGTTGAAAGGTTAAAGAGATTGTAAACTCGATTTTTGAAAGTGGACTATTTACGAGATATCAAAAAAAATAAACAGTGGACTCCTTGTCTGGAACGAATGGAGTAAATTACTTATCTATCTTCGGAAATACTCATTTCGTTTTGGGAGAAAAGAGTTCACTATTTCATTTTGAGATATTTCACTTATAAAATTAACTTTTAAAAATTAAAACATAAAAATGTCATTTTATTACTAATGAACTACTAAAAATATAATTTTCATAAAAATTTGACTTTCAAACGAAAACCCTTTGTTACGAACTGAAGGGAGTAACTATTGCATGTCAATAGTTTTTTCACGATTAATTGTTGATATTATTATTATTTTTTGAGTAGATCTTCTGTAAGACAATCTTATAGAGACAGGATCCATCTTACCAAAGTTTTTTGTCATATATTGTTTTTTTTTATCTAAGGGCATCTGTAGTGGGTTAGGAGAAAAGGTTGATGAAAAATTAAAAAGCTTTTGGAAAAGGTTTGTAAGAAATAAGAATGAATGGGTCGGAAGAATATGTTAAAACTTGAAAGTATCAACCGGTTGGTCTCTACCAGTCAATTCATAACTTTTTCCCTTTTTACAAGGATACTTAATACAGTACTTATAAAATACTTAATACAACATTTTTTAAAAAAGTAGACCAAATTGCCCTTTACCATTTTATGAGTAAATGAAAAAAAAAGTAATTTTTTTCTTTGTTTGGAACTGCTCTGAAACCAGTCCAAAAGTCCAAAAAAAAAATTTCTTTGTTTGGGACTGCTCTGAAACCAGTCCAAAAGTAAAAAAAAAAAAAAAAAATTTGCACTGCTCCGAAACCAGTCCAAAAGTCCAAAAAAAACTTCTTTTTTTTTTGGACTGCTCCGAAACCAGTCCTAATGCCCAAAAAAAAAATTTTTTTTTGTTTGGGACTGCTGCCAAACCAGTTCCAATACCTAAATTTTATTATTTTTTTTTTGTTTTTGGATTTAGGACCGCTCCCAAACCAATCCCAATGTCTAAAAATTTTTTTTGTTAAGGGTAATATAGTATTTTTACAACAAAAAGTGTTGTATTAAGTATTTTATAGGTGCTGTATTAAGTATACCCCATTTTTTTATACTACCATTGCACAATGGTACTTTTTGATTTTATGATTTCTCTTATAAATACATTCTCAACATATTTTTTTTCATTGCATTCAACCATACATTTTACTTCAAATTCTTTCTTATTTAACAACCTAAAATTCTTTCTTTTCACTTATTTTGTTATGGATAAATGTTTTATGAGTTTATTGAGCTCTTTAAATAATGATGGTTCTGCTAATGTCCAAACTCGTCCGAATTTACGATCTCCTCAAAATTTGAAAATAAAATTATTACTTTTAAATAAATATTATGAAATAATATAATTTTAAATAAATAGTATAAAATGATAAAATATTTAGTTATGGATCTATTTTATAAAGTTTTTAAAAAATTTATGTAGATATAGAGAAAAAAGTTAAAAATATTTATAAACCATGTAGCATGATCGATAAACTTTTAAAAAAAGTATGAGGAGTATGGATGAACAAACAGAAGGCAGGCGCAGTAAACGATTTTCAAGCCACTCAAAGACAAATCAACAGTGTCCCACGTTTCTAATTCAACCCTGCACCTGCATTGCACCCTCCTCTAGTTCTCTCTCTCTCTCTCTCCCTCTCCCTCTCTTCAACTCCAGAAACAATTTCGCAATTCCAGATCTCTCTCGCATTAAATACTCTCCACTCCTCCCCGGCGCCGGAATCGTGACTCGTTCCAATCTCCGGCGAATATTTCACCGATCGCGTCGATATGAGTACCGGAGAGCTTCTTAGTGTCGAGCCTCAGGAGCTTCAATTTCCTTGTAAGTTTCAGTGAATTTTGAAGCTTCACTGCATGCAAGTACTTTCCGTTCAGATCTAATTTTGATTGGGTGTAATTTTTTGCTTGTCTTTCTCTCTTAAAGTTGAATTGAAGAAGCAGATCTCATGTTCCATGCAATTGACGAATAAGACGAGTGATCATGTGGCGTTTAAGGTATGGAGTTAGGTTTGAATTTTTAATTTTTTCTTAGAAAGTAAGTTTGCGCGGATTGGAAGTTAGAAATGTGAATTTTAAGTGCTATTTAATTTCTTAAATTCTTTTTTTTTTTTTTGATAGGTAACCCCTTGTTTTAATTTCTTAAATTCTTTGTCAGGTAAAAACTACGAATCCGAAGAAGTATTGTGTTCGGCCTAATACTGGTGTTGTGTCGCCGCACTCTACTTGCGATGTTGTAGGTTCGGCCCTCACCTGTCCCTTTGTTTGTGTTTTTGTGTGTGTGTGAGTGTGTGTGACTGTATCCTAAAAAATTATCTTAACCTTGGCTCCGAGCTGATGTGTCAAGGATTTGATATGAGGCGGATCAGCAACTGGTACTGTTACCTTCTGCCACATCAATTCATTTTCATAGATGGGATACTTGTTTTGATATACCCAGATTTACTCTTCCACCCTTTGGTTCGAATTTACCTATTTTTGTTTGATATTCAATATAAATTTATTTATTTAGATAATAAAGCTGTGTCTCTGGTGAAATAATTGTAAATAAGTAAGGGAGATTATTGTGATACATTGTTTAATTTTAAGTTTATTGACCAAAAAGTCAGCTCAGACTCTTAGTGTAGTGGGGGTGAATTATCTTTGGTCTATATTAAGTAGAGAAGAAGCTTACATATACATATAACATATTAACTGGTTGCTGAAAACAAAATTTTGTTAATGGCTTAGTTACAATGCAAGCTCAGAAGGAGGCTCCTCCAGATATGCAATGCAAAGACAAATTTTTACTTCAAAGTGTAGTTGCAAGTCCAGGAGCTGCCCCAAAGGATATAACTCCCGAGTTGGTAATTATGCAATGTCTAGAGAATATCTTAGTCTTCATATATATATATATATATATATAACTCTGTCTATTTAAACTTATATATGTTTCTTTTTTCTTGGTTAAGTTTAACAAGGAATCCGGAAATCATGTTGAGGAATGCAAACTGAGAGTGAATTATGTTGCACCTCCGCAACCACCTTCACCGGTCAGAGAAGGGTCAGAGGAAGGTTCCTCACCAAGGGCTTCGATATCAGACAATGGGACCGGCAACATTTCTGATTCTAATGTTGTGAGTATTTGGTGGTTTCCTGGTTTAGTTTGAGACGCTCTTTTTAGAGCTTGCAAGATCACTCATTACTGGCTATGATATTGACTATAAATGTTGTTATACTTGCAGGTTTCAAGAGCATATGCTGAACCTCAAGAGAATTCATCAGAGGTTATCTTCTTAACTTGTACTTTTTTGTCCTTGATTCAATTTGACTAGATATCAGTACCTGGATGCTTTTCTCTCAACTTTGATTAATCATAATCTACGTGAAGTACCTGTTTTGACCATTCTGGACTTAGGTAAGGGTATGGAAATTGTGTGCTGTGGAAACACAATGTCTTAATTAATGATAGATATCCAGAGTTGTATTTTTTTTATAGGTAAGTGTGACCCTTGTTGGTATGAGGATTGGAAGCAAGGATCTCAAGTTCTTTGCCCGGGTGTCCTTGCCATCTCTCCCACCCCTTGGGGTCATTTCCAGAGTTGTATTTAAGTTGAAAGAGTTAGTTGTTTTGACATATACTTGCTTGGGTGCCCATAGCCAAGGCAGTGTTTCCTGTTGATCTTAATATTTACCACTCATCCCTTCATTTTTAATTTTATTTTGGGGTGAGGGGGGTTCCTTTATCCGACAAAACGAAAAACTATGTGGACCCTTATTATTCCACTTCTCTATGCGTATTGGAAACTGAGATCTGACTTGTAACCAGATGGAGTATGGGTGGAAGACTGGTCATGAAAAAATGATACCTAGAAAATAGATTATCTCAGTTTACTGGGCGGTTATGGGAACACAATCAGTTATACCCCCTAAAAGATGGAATACTTGGTGTAGCTAGGGCTATCTTCTAATTATGAAAATAGCTATTCCTTCTAAAAATGTACATGATTAATTCTAAAAGATTGTTATTTTTAACAACACAATATAATAAGTTGAGCATCCTAGGTTAGTTTAATCAATTGATATATTTGTGCTGCTAAAGAGAAACTTTAATAATATTTTGGATTCGAAATATCATGTTGTCCATATTTTGGAACGTTTGTGCCATTACACACATTTGAGAAGTAGCCTTTTCTGTCAACTTAAGTCACGAGAACAGGAATTCAGATATGCTCTGCTGGACCGGTCTCGGTGTGCTTCCATGAGAGCTTAATCTGCTGTGATTCAATCTGAATTGCAACTGGGTGAGGTTTCTCATGTGTCATCCTTCTCTCTTTATATTTCTGATTACGACCGCCTAGAATTCGGATTCTAGTGCACTTGATCTGAGAATGGTTCATCATAACAACCTTACCATCACGTATTAATTCGTTGTAACAACTCTTGGGCTCCTACGAGTTACTAAATAGGGACCTGGTCGACCTGTCACTTAAAAGTTTACCATTCTGGGTGGTTTTTCAGTTTTGTGATTGGCCTACTAGTGGCAATGTCTGAACTAAGGGTGGCGAATTGGTCATAGACTAAGCTGTTATTGGGCCGGCACATAAAAGCCTGGCACGATAAGTTCAAACACAAACACAACACGATAACCTTTTTGAGCCTAAAATTAAAACCCAAATACAACAAGATAAAAACACGAAAAGCACGGCACAACACTATACGCACGATAAGCTGGAAATGAACTTGGGTTTAAAAAGAAGATACAATTTATCGCGAAGGAAGGAAGAGCTGTAAGGGTTGGTTTCAGTTGGAAATCTTGATACTTTCTGGAAAAGAAGACTAATTGGGGAGAGCTCTATAGAGTCTGTGAAGAAGGTCGATGAGGAGATCGGAGCTCTTTCGGGATATTGTCGTATCGATTAGGAACTACTTGAAGGGGCCAAACTACTTCATTTTTGGACAAAGAGGATCTGTCAAAGTCAATAATCTTAAATGAACTGATGTTCTAGCTTCGATTCTGGGATATTGATTAGAAACTTGAAAGGGCCAAGCTGCTTCATTTTGGATAAAGAGCGTCCTGTCAAAGTCGATAATCTTAAAGGAAGTGATGTTCTAGCTTCAATGGCATTGATAGTGGTAGAGGAGTTGTCCCTTGTGTTGACAAAGACCGTCTCGTGGATGGCCAGCGATTAGAGAGACAGTAAGACAACTAGATCTAGAATTAGCTAGGTTTCCACAAATTTGAATAAATGGTTAGGATTAAATCTTGAAATCTCCAATATCTAAATGGACGTTGGGATGAGATCTAATATATTTATCCTTTTTTTAGTAATATGGCTTATTGGGCCTGACCGAGTTATAACGGGACTTATCGTGTTGGCCCGATAACATCACAAACCCTATAATTTTGTGTTGTGCCTCAAATTCCCACCCCTAGTCTTAACCCCATTATCCTTCCCAATTGTACTGGCTAGAGCATCTTTTTGGATTTGCCTTGGATTCTTCCTGGTTATGAAATCCTCCCTCCTTTTCTAAAAGTTCTCAATTTTTATTTGCTGTGCGTTTAATCACAATCACCCATGGCTGGAGCAAAGCACCTGGCATGAGGATGTTACAAAGAATATGCCATTAGTGATAAACCTTTGGCTTGGGGCTGGCTGCCATGATCATTTAACAAAAGTGAGTTAGAAAGGCCCTATCTCGAGAGGGATTTATTGGAATCCTATATTCTTCCTGTGTTTTGAAGTCCTCCCTCCTCTAAAATTCCCAAATTCAATTTGTTGTGGGTTTGAATTAATACAAATCACCCATGGTTGCGAATGATCAAGCAAAAGGCACCCGGCATGAGGATGTAACAAAACATCTGCCATTAGTGATAAACCTTGTGCTTCTTCATCACCACCTGAAGATCTATTAAGAGGTGGTATGGATTGGACATGAGTTATGGGACAATGCTAGCTACCATGATCATTGAGAAAAAGTGAAACAGAAAGCCCCTATCTTTTTTTCGATAAGTAATATTATATACTCAAAAAGAATTGCATCAAAACAGGTGATGCATCATGTGTACATTAGGAGCATACCCTACCACAAAAATTAAGTAAATGTAAAATTAGTAACAAAATCAACATCATAATGATTTGAATTAATCAAGGATGAAACATACTCCCTCCGTTTCGGGCAAAGATTCCCCGTTTGAAAGTCAAACTTTTTAAGAAAATAACATTTTTAGTAGCTCATTAGTGATAAAATGACACTTTTATACCTTAATTTTTGAAAGTGGACTCTTTAAGTGAAATATCCCAAAATGGAATAATGGACTCTTTACCCGGAACGGATGGAGTAATTCACGATCTCTGAACACCATAGATATAGATTGCGAAGCAAAGTGCTCTTCATGCTTGAAATGGACCCCCTCTTTGTTGTCAAAAACTCTACGATTACGTTCCTTCCAAATCTTTCAACAAGCTCCCAAAGGAGCAGGCTTCCATATTAGATCCCGCCTCTTTCAAGCATAGAAAGACCAGCACAAAAACAGCTCCTTGGTCGTTCTCGGCATTAGTTTATGTTAATAGACCTATAAGGCCATTAGTTTGACACTCATTATGATTTTATTTCCCTTCACAAATTGGTAACTGGAATGTAATTCTGGCTTAAATATCTGGTCATGCTTATGCTTTTACCATTGTTCAAAACATTTTATGGTAGGAATTCTTGTATGTGGACAGTTTCTTATACTTGTTGTGGCAAATGGCTTGACTGCTCATCAGGTACTTGTAATGCTGTTACAATTCAAATGTTTGAGTATCATTTCTTTTGATTTCAGGCAAGAGCCATGATTTCTAAGTTGACTGAGGAGAGAAATCATGCCATTCAGCAAAATAACAAGATTCTCCAAGAATTGGTATACTTTTTAACCTTTGTTTCGACATTTAAATTTATGCACTGTTTCTGTTTTCAGCACCTAGTCCCTTTGGATCCCCTAGCTATGAAGACAGTAATTTGATAACACCTATAAAGCGCTCCACTTGTATACTTTCTCCATTCCATTCAAAAGCCTACTTTCTACTTTGGCATGTTTCATTAGGCTCCTAATTGAAAATTAAGCCACTAAATTCAGAATTTCCTTAATCTATACTTGCTATTTTAAACATGAAAATTTTATTTAATTGTCAGAACGTTTGACTTTCAAACATGGACCTTTTGAGCAATGAGCGGAACTGAGTATAAGCAGACTGAAACTGTGTCTGCTCCATTTGTCTGTTTGATTTTATGTGAACTTTACATTCTTCTGCATCTTTACGATTTTCAATATTTTCATCAAGTCCTAGTATGCAAAGAAGTAATACAATTAGAAATCCTAAAAGTTACATAATGCCAAAGTTCTCACACGGCACACTCTTCATCATGCACAGCCACATAGCCAATTACGTGAGATTGGTCTAATCATTTGATCTCATTTCTAGGAACTTTTGAGGCGTCAAGGCAGTAGAAGCAGGGGTGGTGTCTCTTTCATTTATGTTTTACTTGTCGGGTTGCTGGGCATTCTTTTGGGATATATTCTGAAGAAAAGATGATCGAAGGGAGTTTATATTGTATTCCCTCTGCTTTGATCAATCCACCTTTATGTGAAAACTTGGATGGCTCGAGAGAAAGTTCCGACTGATTGGAGTAAACCTTTGTATTGTGTTAACTGTCGTTTAGAAAACATGCTCAAGAATCGGTTTTATTTGTCCTAAATTTTGCCCAATGAGGCTTCAGGAGCATTTATTTGTGATTAACTGATTTTACTTGTTTGTACCGGAAGAAGGTTGTGTCGACTTATTCACCTTTTATATATTAGTTTTTCATTGTGTGTGTGTTTGTGCTGTTGGGGATAGTTTTCTTTGTCCTTTACCTAGCAAGTCGGTAACTGACCAGAATTTGCTAACTTAAATTTCTACTGGAAACTGTTGTGAAAACTTTTAGTTCAAGATAATTGGTTCCTTTTTTTTTTTTTACAATTCTTCGTACATGGGTTAAATGAATCAAGTAAAAGGAACTACAAACTACCTTACCCGCACCAAAAAGAGAAAAAAGGTGGTCCTGACAGCTAGTTGGAACAAGTAGATAGCTGTCAAACCCGGAAATGAAATCATTGGAAAATCAAAGCGCTATCTAGCAATAAATGTGAAACAACCTAAACTCCAAAGCCTCGGGAACAATAGAATCATACGAGTTTTAACTTTTACCAATACAATGCAATCGTCAATTTAAACCTGTGTAGTTGGGAGCAATTAACACCTTCGTTTATCTATGATATTTTTCTCTTTTCATTCAGAACCTCCATTATGCATAGTTTCACATTAGTATTGATGATGCTCTACCATTGGTATTAGGAAAGACGATCAACCATCATATACACGACGGTAGTGAAGAAGTTTTGTTTTAACCGTCACCAGTGTTATGGAAAACTTTTACTCATCCGTTTTCAAATTATTGTCTCTTTTGACCCGATACACCGTTTAAGAAAAAATAATTGATTGTGTTATAAATATTGATAAAATATGTGGTTTCTTTTAATATCCTTGAGTATGTTGTCATAATTAAAGTAGATCGAAAAAATAAGAGTAAAGTGGTAAAAGTGTTTTTCAAACATGAATTTTTTTAAATAAGATAATTATTTTAGAACGGACGAAAAAGGAAAGAAAAACGATAATTTAAAAATCGAGGGAGTAATCTACAATGCCAGTGAACAAATGTCTGGATTGAAAAGGTTCTACTTGGTTCCACATGCTAGTTTCCTGAACTCACGTGAGAAAAGAGCACATTTATAGTCAGCTATAAGTTGCTGCACTTTAAATTCTTCAGTTTTTATGAACCTTCACGCCTCAGTTGACAAATAGAATGCTTTCTTCTTCTAGGGGGTAAGGGATCTCCTAGCTGCTTAAGAGCGTATGAACCACCAAAATCCGTGAACGGCACTCCGAGATTCAAACTACAAGATCCCAGAACAGCCAAATACTTTCTTAACCAGTAAGATGAAACATAAGAAACAGAAATAGGAGAGCTCAAAAACTATAGAAAGTAAGAACTAGAGGTGAGATGGTCGAATACAATGTTTGGCTGAATCTGAATACTATCTTCACCTGTAAAACGGAAAATGAGAAACAGAAAAGGGAGAGCTCAAACACTGTAGAAAGTAGGAACTAGAGGGACATGGCCGAAAGGGCATTGTCGTTAGTCAATGTGCTTCATGATACTCCTGTTTCAGTTCTCCTCAAAGACTCCTACTTTCTTTTTTGGACAATTCCACACTTCCACTGTTCCACATAAAGAGTCTCGTTTTAAAAGACAAGCTTAATTTTTTTTTATTAGTTCCACTTTTGATTTATCCTTACTACATCAAACGTAGAATTAGCAAAATTAATTTCCTCCTTGAAACTAAGGGTGTGCAAGGAAATTTATCTGAATCATTAAAATCTATAAATTCTAGCAAACATTTTTAGCAGAACGCTGGGAGTACCTCACAGTTACGCAGTATATGTCATTGTTGCCCAGATTAGCCCAGATACCAAAAAGGGGGATGGGAGGGGTATATGTCATCGTAAATTTGTAATACGTCGGACTGACAACTCATAAAGGTTCCTCGATTAGACCAAGAACACAATGGAACCTATACTACTAATAGGAGGGAAGCATGGGGTACAAACAAGATTGATCTCTTCAATTAAGCCAGTGCACTAGAAAAAATAATGCCACAGGAAGTTGCCACCAATTGACTCACTTCATCGTGAGGAGGTAGCTCAAAAATTCTCTAGATCTCACTGAAACAAATAGAATGAGGTTTCTTTCCTAATACGTTATGTTCAGATCATGAGTTCCAAATGCTAACAAGATTTCCTCGACAATGGAATGATTGAAGAAAATATCAAGCATTTATTAGTATAGGAACCTCTTTCGCTTAACATACCTGCAAAAGTGGATGACAAGCAACTAATCATCACCTGGAACCCATTGCAGCATTTTCAGAAATCAGACCCTTGTCTCATGTTGCATCGATCAACAATTTTGGAAAAATCGTCAAGGCTTAGCTGCAAAAGAGATGGGTAAGACGACACTAAAATAAATTAAAACATATCGTGAATAGACCAGAACAGTGTCTTAACAAGGTTCAAACAATTTTGTTCACAATTCCATGAAAAGTACACTACCACTTACAGAAAGCCCTTGATTTTGATTTATTTTTTTGATAGACAAGTGTGACCCCTGGTTGATACGGGGATTGGAACCAAGGACCTCAAATTTTGATAAAGATAAAGAATTAAAAATGATGAAACAGATGAAGAGTGAAGGATCAAGAGCAAGTAATAACCTTCCCATCTCCATCACTGTCAAAGACGTAAATCCATATCTTTAATCTCTTTGTCTGACCACGTAAAGTCATGAGCAGCTGCTACTCTGCACAAGTCTCTCACAGTTATACCCCCTTTGCCTGCTTCTGCAAAATGAAACTCCATCTCCTCACTCAGAACAAAGAATATTGCATGACAAAAGTATATTTTAGATCAAATGAAAAAAGTATTAAACATACTATAAGGATGCAGGTACATAAGATGAAAAGTATATTCTTCCAAAATTTTCAATAAGTATTTATTTGCAAATGTGAAGAATGGCGTAAACGTCAAATAATTGAATAACAGCAGAAACTTGGGGTTACCATCAAACTGGAAAAAATGCAGAATAAGTTCATCCTCAGTCATCTGGATTCGACTTGTGAACTGCTTCCCATAAATGAAAAGGCAGACCAACAAAGGCCACAGTAAGAGAATAAACCATAAAACAAAAACAGAAATAGAGGAGAAAAAAAAGGACCACCAGACCGAACCGATTTTTTGCGCTTTTTCTTCCCTGCGTCTCCTTGCATGCATATAGTTGGCTTTCTTTCAGAGTTGTAATCATTTATCACTGGTGCCTCGGAGCTTTGAGAAGGCCTCTGGCTTACAACATCCAAAAACCCTGCTGAATCTTGGAGTGAAAGCGCAATTGCCTGCACATTTATGCTAATTAATTAGTGAAGTTATCAACGAGCTTCAACTGTACTTCTCCTAACGGAGAGGTCGGGTGTTCAAGTCTCACTAGAGACACCCTGGACTTTACAATTCTCAATAGAGAGGTCGGGTGTTCAAGCCTCTTCAGAGGCACCGTTGTTGTTCAAGCTTTATCCAAAGGCCCCATTTAGCTACTCACTTATCTTAACGGGGAAGTTGAGTGTTCAAGTCCTACGAGAGGCACCCTGGTACTAAACTACTCTCAACCGAGAGGTCGGGTGTTCAAAGCCTCACCAGAGGCACCATTTGTTCGAGTTACACCAAAGACATATATATATATATATATATATATATATATAATATATGTAGTCTTTCAAGACATTAAAATAATACAAAATTAAGGGTTGGGGTACGGTCTATGTCCCCTCCAACCTTTTGATTTTTTTTTTTTTAGTGAAGGTACATAGATAAATCAAGCACTCATTAGTAGAATGTTGATGGTTCATGGTTCTAGTGACATCTATGTATCCAACAAAATTTCAGAAAACAGAAAAAAAAAAAATTTGCAATTATTGGAACGTACCTGCATTAAGGCATCGTCATTTTCTTCAACATAATCCAAGTTGCTTGAAAGCTTTTGGATAGATACTTTTCCGTTGGGTGTTGAAGTTTTTTTCTTTGACTTGATAAGGAATCAAAAGGGGAAAGTCAGAAAAGATCAAACCGCATAAAGTCATATTCATGTGATGCGAGTACAATGAACTTGCATCATAGTGATTACAAAAGGGCCTTCTATGACCTCCCTATATTCCACTCAAACCGTCCTTTAATTGGGGATGTTTCATTTGCAACACCTTATTTGAAAAATTCAGCTAATAGTTTTATGAGTCTCCAATTTTACCCTGATAACATTAAACTCAAAAACTAAGAAAACTCAAAAAAACTGCTTTAATCTATAAAATTGAGGGTATCTATGGAAAAATAATTAGATCAAATGTCTTGACTTTCAAACCTAGGCTCTTTTAGCAGAAAGGAAGAAGTATATAACGATGTGATAAAATTCGAGGAGGGTAGTTCCTGATTACAAAGTTTGATAGTTTGAGCATGCATCTGTCACATAATTATTCAATGTTGGGAATTGATGAGCACAAATGTATGACTTGGGAACTTCATTTACCAGGAACAGCAACAACATCGTATTTTAAGGAAAATGCATGTTGAACTTCATTTACCATTGTTTAAGACTAATGAGCGTTTAAATGAGAACATTTTTAGATTAAGACACTTGGCTATACTCATCTACTCACCAGAAACAAACTTATGGATTGTATAAGTCAAAACTGATAACAATATGCAAAGAGCCATCGTTATGGAGTCATCTGTTTCGCCCACTGACCTCAGAATCATAGGAATTGGAATAACTATAGAAGTGAGCTTCCTTCCTCGTGATTCATTGAAGGCTGTTAAATGGTTGGTTTCTGCTTTTCGTCCTCTTTAAGTTTATTATGCAGATACAATTAGAAGGTCAAACTTCCATGCTCTCAATTCTCTAGGAATCTATATATATAAGTAAGTTCTCTAGGAAAAAAATTACAGGATTGATACACCAATCGTTTACTGGTGACCAAACATTGCACCTCTCTCGGGGTCGGGGTCGGGAAGGGGAGGGTGGTCAAGTGACTGGACTTTGTCATCACATGCTTCTATGAACAGTCAAAAGAACATTGCTTTGTGTAGATAATTGTTGTCAAAGCAAACACTCACGTTAGACATGCACACACTCTCTCTTCTACATTCACTAATAAGTATTGTGTTACTTGTAGTGAGTTGTCTGTTTCTGTGTGTGCAGGCACATAGCAACTTGTAGTGAGTTGTCTGTTTCTGTGTGTGCAGGCACATAGCAACGGAACTACTACCTCCATAAAAATTATAAAATTGTGGGTTTTTGGTCTTTTTGCATCTTTCAATTTATGAGTGAGGCTAACTACACCCAAATTTCCTATTTCTGCACCTCATGTACTATATTGTAAAACATATGATACAACATCTCAATACAATATATGGGATGCTGAGATAAGAAATTGGGCTGTGGTTAGTCTCACTCTTAATTTACTTCATAATTATTAGATTTTTCGATCATAAAATCTTTGGTGGAACTGAGAGAGTATAAACTAAACTAAGGGAGTTTATGTTTGAAAAGTAAAAGAAATTATTCATTCGGATAGGCAAAAAAAAGTGGGTTAAAGATGAAGTCAATACCTTTATTGATCGAGTACCATGAGACTGATCATCCTCCTCACTAGAAGAACTGATCTCCTCATTTACTTGAGGCGGCTTATAATCTTCATCTTCTTTATCCACCTTTTTTTTACCCTTAACATCACTTTTCTTCTTATTTTGGACATAACCCATCAAGGAACACGCCATTGAACGCAAACCCATTGCCTCCATTCTCGCTCTGTTTTCCTCCATTCTCTTCAACCTTTGCTTCTCATACTCAGTTATCTTTTTATTCGCCCCATTTTCATGCTCTTCTGGAGATGAATCTGAGTCGTTTCCTTGAGATTCCGCGCCTGATTGATCGTCCTTGGACATGTTTCTGAACTGGGGTTTTCGGTTATGGGTTGGATCAATCACTTGAAAATATTTCTTAACGTGGTTTTTCCTTATATTGTGTCCGATTAGGGGGGTTTAGTTGAAACGCCGGATTTTTTCTGCAGGATGGGATTTTGCTAGAAGGGGGTTTTCAATTTTGAGGAAAACGAAGGAATAATTTCAACTAAACTATAATTAATCAAAATAAATAAGAAAATAGATCGATGGAAGTGATTTCAGCTGTTCAATTTTTTTTATTAATAGTAAAAACTAAATATAAAGAAGTTTCGTGAATTTTAAAAGTTTTTGACTAATTATAAATTAATATTTTATGTTTTTTTATTAGTAGATTAAATGTTATCTAGATTTTGGAGACATAGAAAGTCATGTATATTTTCATATTCTCACATGATAGATATTAGATGATGTTCTAATGTTGGCAAGTGATTTTGGGCAGAAAAATGTCTTATTTAGTAATGTTATGTGTTTCTGTCATTATATATATATATACCGGTTGGTCGAATTTTTAAATGTTACTCGTTCTGTTTCAAAATAAGTGTCGTTTTAATAAAGTTTTTTTTTGTTCCAAAGTAAGTGTTATTATATGATTTCAATAAATATTTGTTCATATTTTACCAAAAATGATCTTATTTATTACTTTCAAATTAAATGATATTAGAGAGGAGAAAAAGAAAATACTAGTACAACTTAACTAGATTAAATGAACTTAAATAAGAGTATATCAGTATTTTTATAAGTTTTGAACTGCCTGACCCAAAAGGTCCAAACTCTGATCACGTGCCCAGCACACTTTTTTCATAGTCATGAGTAAATCACGTGCATTCCTTACAGCTCAAGCTTAACTCACAGGCGAGCATAGACAAATCCCTGACTACCTGAGCATAGTAAGCGACCAACCATCTACCTGAAGCCTGGGGGCCAAGAGCACAGCGAGTAGGCAGAGAGGGCAAAGCGAGCACGCTCGCCCTGTTCGGTAACATGGTAACGGTTGTCTTGAACATGGGGAGTTACTGTCAGATAACTCACCCTCACGTTTCGGACGTGGCCATAAACGTACTCGCATTTCACTCCCCTGCATTGAATGCACAGTTATTGGCCTTCATGGCTGGCTATATAAACCCCTCGAAAATAAAGAAGGAAGGTACGCTCACTTATACACAGGCCAAAACTCTATCAAATTGCTAATTCAATTGAGTGTTTACTGATTATCACGCCATAGTGCATTTGCAGGGTAAGCCCCTGCCTAGTTCACGATTCTTGTTGCCTTTTGACAGGTTTGGGCCTTCGAAGACACGGATAAAATTGAAAGTTAGATATCCGGATTGTCAAGCCCTGTGTATCTTATTAATTTGGATACATCAGTTGGTTCCATTGCCGGGAACGTTTTCTAAAGTTTAAATTCTTTTTCCGACGACTTTTCAAGCTTTTGACATGGCAGCAAACGGTGTTAATGGTGGTAATGTGCTGGAGGATGGACACATGGGCCACATCTAGTGTGAAGATTCAGGTCGATAACATCCTACCTCCTCCTCCTTCTTATGATGCCCACCACCAGCTTAGTTAGAGGCGAGGCTTGAATTGGCCCGAAGTGATGTGGCCGCTATTGGACTGGCCAACGAATTTCGGGAGGAGGCGTTGCGTCAGAGGGCAGTGTATTTGTGGTAGATGCACTAGCTCAACCATTAATTGATTTTTATGGGCAAACCCCCAATACCCATCGAGCTAGAACCACTTCCAGCAATGCTTACGCCGAGTCAGGCGTTAAGTGTGTCAAGACCAGTACGGGACCCCCAACGACTGGCAGGAGTTCCGTCTCAGCCTCGGGAGCGGGAATCGAACAAGGAACGTAGCCAACACGAGGGGCGGGCTAGTCACAGAGTGGTTTCTAGTGTATATTCTCGCCTCAGCCCTTGAGTAGGGGAGGATTCGGCTCAGTCTGACCGCCGCTAGAGGTCACCTTCCCCATGAAGGTCGCATGCACGTTCACCATCTCCACGTAGGTTGCATGCTCGTCGACACCATTCGCCATCACATGGGCGGTCACATGCTCGCCGGCACCGTTCTTCATCACTTGGAAGGTCGTATGCTCGCAGATATGGATCGCCTTCACGACACTCCAGACGTAGGCAGGAATTGCCCCTCCTAACAACCAGCAAAATAGGGCGGGAGAAGCCCCAAACCAAGCACATCAGGCCGTGGGAGGTGCACAGGCACAAGTGGCGCATGTCGTGGGCATAACTCAGGCTATGGGAACTATAAGACCCCCACAGGCCCCTCTTGTGCCCGGTGTGCAACCTCAGCCCACTGGCGGTTTGCCTGCTACAATCAGCATGCAGGAATTTGAAGAGATGAAACGCTGCATGTAGGCGTGGGAGCAAGGTAAGGCCTTGGATGGAAATTTCTTTGGCACTGCAGCCAGTCCTTTGGCCTCGTGGATTGAAAATGCCCCTCCAGCTCAGGGTCTCATCTTCCCCAACATAAAGGAATACACATGGAAGACCAAGGAAAGGGACTGGCTGATGTCTTTTGAATCTCAAATCGACTTGGTGACCTCGGACGAGACATTGAAGATTCGGGCTTTCGTGGGCTCGTTGCAAGGAAAAACACTGGCTTGGATGGGAGCTCTGCTGCGCAGATTGAACAACAACTGAGCAAATTTGCGGGTAAAATTCCTAGCCGATTTCGGGACTTCGGGGGCGATTGTAAAGACAAGGGAAGACTTGTCTAAGGTTAAGTAGGGGGACCATGAATCGATATCCAGTTACTTGGAAAGATTCATGAAGATGCTCGAGCAGGTGTCTGGTCTGTCTTAACAAAAAGTCACTTTGTGTTTTGAAACAGGCCTGCTCGAAGAAGAAGGGGCCCGAGGTCAGAGTTGCGTATGAGGGAGTCCGAAACACAAGCATAAATGTTAATGCGAGGGAGACTGTGAAGAAGGAGAGCACAGAGGCCGGGGGCAATAGAAACACTAGCAAGAGCAGCGGCCAAGGTGCAGGGGGTGGCTACAACATGAGTAAGTCGCAATATGACCGCCCCAAGGAGTTTCCTTTGAGAAAGTGATCTCACCCCGCTCAACACACTACGGGAGGATATTATATATAAAATTCGGGATGAGCTTCCCAGGGCACCGCGCATGAGTACAGAGATTACAAACACCAGGGATCGAACAAAAATGTGTGCTTATCATGACGATTATGGGCACACAACAGAGGAATGTTGGCCGCTGAAGAAGGCCATCCAGAAGTTGATTAATGAGGGTAGGATGGACCGGTTCAAGCGAGATGGAAACAACAGGGGGAATGCCCCTCGCAGAGATGCATCCCCAATTCGAGGTGTAATAAATATGATTCTAGACGAGGAGCCTACCCTCACACAGCTGGAAAAACAAATATACTCCTTGTCAAAGGTGGTGGTGTGAGAACCCAAAAGGGCCAAAACCCTACTTGTTTAACATGTCTTATATACTTGTTTAATATGCTCATTATGTGCCTTAACATGTTTTAGAGTTCCTGTTGTTCATATCACGCTTACATTAGGTCAATTATGATCGTAGTTGCTTGTATGCCTTCTATACGTTACATGCTTTGTTGTACTTACTTCGTGTATCGTTTTAGCACTTAACTAAGTCCTACTAGAGCCTTAGTACCTTTCTTACATGTTCTATAACTACAATCTTGGTCATTGTATGCTTGGTTGAGAGTTTGGAAGCCTTCTTGCTTCATTTGACCTTTTGACTCTCAGGGTCTCTTGGTTTGCCTTCCTTTGCCTTGTTTCATGTCTTTGAGATTCGTGAGAGGTTAACTTGAATCTTAGACCTTGTTTACTAGTCTTTAACATGTTTGTGAATGTTCATTCATGCTTGTTTTATCATTGTTTAACTCGTTGTTAAATCATTTGATGTTCGTTGCGAGTATTGCCCTTTATTCTTCCTTGTTTCGGGTGATGTTCGGACTTGTTTCAGACATGTTTTGAGTGTGTTAAACATCACCATATAGTTTGGTGTTGAATTTGACACATTTAGGACTTGTTTTCATGTCATTTTGGCCATCCCGGCCTCTAAGCACTCGCTTAGCCATATGACAAAGCGAATGCGCAAAATCCAGAACGTCCAGGACTTGAAAAGAAGACTGAGCGCTCGCCCAGCCTTGTGAATGGGCGATCGCCCAGCCCTGGTTCCAACCCTACAGGATTTTCCTGCAAACTCAATTTGTGACCCAATTAGCCATTGAACCCTCTATCATTAGTGACCCTAGTCACTTGTATTAGACCCTAACTAAGTTTACCTAATCCTAATCCCTAATTAGGAGCCTAATCTCACTCACTCTCCTTGTGACATGTGGAATTCCACTACTTTTTCATGTCATATATAAGTCTTTTCCCTCTTTATGGTTGTCATCAAGAAGCCATTTCCACCATTTCTTCCTCCCTCTTCAAGAGCTCTTGTGTATGAATGGTGAGGTGAGATTAGTAGGTGTTTCCTCCATAACTTGAGTTCTCGAGTTCCGATTTCCAATTCGAGATAGCCAAATTGAAGCTATCGACGAGGAGCACGATTCTAATCGATTGGATTTCTTTTATTTCATCTTTTTCCTTGGTGTAAGGTAATCTATTGATCCCCCTTAGGATGTATGCTAGAAATGCCATGCTATCCCTTTTTTTCATGTTTCTCATGCCTCTACCATGTCAATAACATGTTTTAGGATGATTTGAAGATGTGGGAATTTTGAATGATATACTCATCTCGATGGTTTTGGTCTTAAGCCTATAATTAATTGTGTTCTATGCTTCATTTGGAATAACTATTGTTTTTGGACCATTGACTTTTAACAACTTTTAGAATGTATGATTCTAGGGTTCCATAATTTAGGAATTGATGATAATTCTTGGCTATGGTTATTATTTGAATTAATGACCTAGTCTAACCTATACGAGAACTTAGAAAAGAGTTTGGAATACAATTAGTGTTTTAACTCTACTTGGATGAATTTATAGGGATGACTCAACGGAGTCTATTTTAGTGAGCCATTGAACAATATACTGGCTCAAAGATCAATCTCTACGACATTATTAAATGCGTTCCACTAGAATACTAGTTCTAGACTCTTGAATCGGATTGACTATCATGCTTGATTTTAAATGTCATATAATAGAATGCCTATTTGACATGTTTAGTTCGCTCTAGTCGAGCTCAACCCTACTTGATTAACGATGAGAATATCTACTTGTCATGAACGAGATCGCTCTTATCGATCTCGTTCTCTACTTGAGATTTGTTAAGTAAACAACTACTTGGCATTTGCATGAGTCAACTGGCATACTTGCTCTCATACACACACGCCTCCACTATGGTCGCAGTGGGGAAGTAACCCCTTTGTTGTAACCACTAGAGCGCATTGGTGTGTCTATCCCGAGCATCTCCTCAGAAGATCGATGTATTCACAACCATCTAACATCTCACATTTCAGATAACGCTTGTATGCAGGAACTACGTAGCGGCACCGGTTCTCCACATATCATTATTCTATGTGATTTACTTTAAAGCACCTATGTGAAAACAATGTGCATCTGGGATATATGATCTATATGCTTATGTGATGATATCTTGACTTGTATGTTGCATATTGCCATGACATGCATGATTGATAACTTACAAGTCTTTATGACTTACCCATTCCCCTTTATTGTTTTAGATCCTAGCAAGGCAGGTCCTTCTCATGGAGGCTTGCAGTGTTCATGTTTCCTTTGTTTCTCTTTTGGTTCGACGTTCCGGTTGAAGAAGTGGTTTAGATGTCCTCTTCTATTCTTTTCTATTTTGCAAGGACGATGGGTTTAAAGCAAGTCAATTAGACCATGCTTGGGAATTTGTATAGAACATGTACTTTATCTTTTTATCAGCTACTTGTAATACTTATACTCCTTTTGATGTCGGCAATTGTGTAAGACGAGCTTTGTTTATCATGTTGATAGTTCACTACGTATAGCCTTCCGCTGAGCATCCCATTAGTTCTTATTTATTTCTTGTCCTTTTAACTGCTTAGCTTGGGTTCTGGCATGTAGTGTCGCCGAAGACTTGGTTTAATTGCTTAACTGTTATATCAAGAAAAGTTTTTAAAATTCCGCCCTTTTCGTGCCAAATCATGTTACGTCTGAAATGTTGTGTCACGTCGTTTTCTTAAATTGAGTTCTTGCTTGTTTCTTGTTCCCCCCTATTTGGACAGCACGACTCGCGATTCCACCTCGGGTCTGGGTCGGCTCGTCATAGGTGGACTACCTTTCCACTTTGCAGGCAATGGAGAAGTCAATCTAGTTTACTCGCAGCGAGTTGGCGAGTAGCATGGCCGGTGAACAGTCCCTGATTGTCTCAGCTCTGGTTGATGGATGGGTGGTGGTGCTAGTGCATCGGATATTGGTGGACAGGGGCATGCAAAGATGTTATGTACTACTCCTGCTTTCAGGGTTCTGGAGTTGAAGGATGATTGTCTTTAGCCATATGCAGGGACTCTGGAGGGTTTCACCAACCACAAGGTTCTCGTTAAAGGCACAGTCGAGCTGGAGGTTTTCATTGGTGAAGGCAGCCGTTCCAGAGCGGAAAAAATCACCTTCGTGGTGATTGACTTGAAATCTCCTTATAACATAATTCTAGGGGTGCCCAGCATTACCAAGTTATAGATGATAGCTTCCATTCCCCACCAGCGGGTAAAGTTTTACACCGATCATGGGGTTGGGGTCTGAAAACGGCAGCGGCGATCTTTGGAATATGTTCGAGACGACCAAAAGCGTAACCGACTACGGAAAATGAAGAGCAAAAAATCACCATCAGCCACAAGGAAAAGTCTCACGTAACTGTGGGGTCGCTTCCAATTGCCATGATTGGTGAAAGTTTAGCTCAGGGTGAGCAACGATTGCAAGTGGATGACACTTGTCCTTCGCCGACGATGGGGTTGGAGCAGGCTGGAAGCATGGATGTGAATCAACTCGACAAAGTAGAGAGTCGAGCTAAGAAAGATGAAAAGGTGGAATGTGACACCCTGCAAATGCGTGATGAGCCTGAGTTCTTTGCCCAAGACGAGCTCGAGGAGATTGTGATCAACCCTGCTTATCCCGAGCAGAAAATAAAGATAGATAGGGCTCTGTCAGCTGAAGCTCGAGCTAGTTTGATCAAGTAGTTCCAGAATAGTTTGGATATGTTCGCATGGCGACCAGAGAACATGCAAGGAGTCAGCGAGGAGGTGGAAGTACACTACCTTAGTGTGGATCCAGCTTTTAGGCCAATACAGTAGCGACCTAGACAGTTCTCCACGGAGAAGGATAAGGTGATCGAGGAAGAGGTGGAAAGGCTGCTTAGTGTAGATATTATTGAGGAAATTCACTATCTGACCTGGTTGGCTAATGTGGTCATGGTAAAGAAATCAAATGGCAAATGAATAATGTGTGTGGATTTCACCAACCTCAACAAAGCCTGCCCGAAAGATTGCTATCCTCTTCCACGCATCGACAAGTTGGTGGATGCTATAGCAGGCTTCGAGTTTTTGAGCTTCATTTATGCGTATTCAGGATACCATTAGGTGAAGATGAAGGAGGGAGACAAGGCATTGACCGCGTTCCAAGCAGCGGGCGATCTTTATTGCTACAAGATGACGTCGTTCGACCTAAAGAATGCAGGTGCTACTTATCAGCGAATGGTGAATAGCGTCTTCAGCTCGCAGATTGGCAGAAATGTCGAAAGCTTACATTGAAGACATGGTCGTGAAGTCAAAAGGATAAGACCATACCGTTGATTTGGAGGAGGCCTTCAGCAACCTCAGGAAGTACAACATGAAGCTCAATCCGAGCAAGTGTGTATTTGGGGTGAATGTAGGGTAATTCTTGGGGTTCATGGTGAATGAGAGGGGGATTGAGGTAAAACCCAAGAAAATTGCAGCATTGGTCACAATGAAGCCTCCATGGTGCATAAAAGACATACATCAGCTCAATGGCAGGGTTATCGCTTTTGGCCGCTTCATCTCCAGATCAGTAGAGAAATGCCTGCCCTTCTTCAAAGTTCTCTAGGGAAACAAGGGTTTCGAGTGGACAACGGAGTGCGAGGAAGATTTCAAGCAGCTGAAGGAGTATTTGGGACAGCCTCTATTGTTAAGTAGCTCGGTCATGGGTGGGAGTATGTATGTATACCTTGCGGCCACAGATTAGGTTATGGCTGATGTCTTAGTTAAGGAGGAATATAGTGTCCAAAATCATGTTTACTATGTCTCCAAGGCCCTCACTGCAGTTAAGGGGCGTTATTTTAATGCAGAAAAGTTGGCCAATTCGCTTGTTGTTGCTGCTTGAAAACTTCGAGCTTACTTTTCTGCACATGAGATCATTATGTACACGGACATTCCTCTTAGAAAAGTTTTACATAAAACATACTCTTCTGGTCGTTTGCTCACCTCGTCGATCGAGGTGACTGAGTTCCAGATAGATTATCAACTTCGACGAGCTATAAAGGCAAAGGCTCTGGCAGACTTTGTGGCAGAGACAAGTTTCAATAGTCCAAGCGAGGAAGAAATTTCTTCTCAGGCCGAGTCAACGCCTGCCCGTCTTCAGCGACCTCGTCCAGACTATTGTTGGGAACTCCATGTTGATAGAGCGGCTAGTAGGCTAGGGAGTGGTGCAGACCTCTCATTAGTGCCACCCGAGTAGGATATGGAGTTCGAAAAAGCTTTACGCTTCAAGTTTCCAGCATCTAACAATCAGGTGGAATATGAAGCCCTGATCGCGGGACTGTAGCTTCCATAAGACATTGGTGTTCGGGAGATCATGATCTACAATGATTCATAGCTGGTAGTGAATTAGGTCAAGGGAGATTATGCAGTGCACCAACCAGTTCTGGTTCGATACTATGGGTTGGCGAAGGAGATTTTGAAAGATTTTGATTACTGGGAGCTAGTCAGAATTAACATTGAAAACAACATGCACGCTGACTATCTTTCCAAGATGGCAGAAGAAGAAATTCAATTTTTGCACCTAGGTGTCATGATCGAGTATCTGGAGGTACTTACAATAGAGAAGAAGGTTATCATGGATATTGAGCCTGCAACAAAGTGTTGGATTGATGACCTGATGGATTACATCAAGCAAGGAATCCTGCCCGAGGATAAATCAAAGGCAAGGATCATTCATAAGCGTGCATGTAGATATGCAATCTTGGATAAGGTCCTTTACAGACGGTCGTAAACAATGCCTTTACTCAGATGTGTGCGACCAGAGATGACCGAAGGTATACTTGGGGAAATTCATGAGGGAAAGTGTGGTGGACACTCAGGTCAACGGTTACTGGCAAAAAGGTCTTGGCTGCAGGTTTCTATTTGATCACTTTGAGGCGTGATGCCGAAATGTATGTTAAGCGGTGTGATAAGTGTTAGCGTTACGATGATATTCTTCGCTTACCTTCTACAGAACAGACTCCAATCGTGGCATCTTGGTTGTTTGATATTGTGGGGATAGACTTGATTGGTCATTTCCCATTAGCTCGCTCAAAGTTCAAGTATGTAGTGGTGGTAGTGGACTACTTCACAAAGTGGGTAGATGCTAAGCTGTTGGTGACTATCAACGAGGTGAATGTGATCGATTTCATCCATGAGCATATTTGGTGCCGTTTTGGTGTCCCCCGGGCTATAGTGTTTGATCATGGAACTTAGTTTTCAGAAAAATTTACAAAGGTGTGCAAGCAAATGCGTGTAAAGCACTGGCAGTCATATGTGGCATACCCTCAAGAAAATGGTCAAGCAGAGGCAGTGAACAAGCAGGTTTTGCATGCTCTCAAAAGAAGCCTGGTAGATAAGACTGGAAAATGGGTAGATGAATTGTCATCAACCTTATGGGTGGTCAGAACATCGGTTAGGGGACCTACAGGCGAAACACATTTTTCCCTCGCTTACGGCTCATAGGCCGTGGCACCAGTGGAGATGTACTTGCCAAACCATAGAGTGTCTCACTATGATACAGAGAACAACAGTGTAGCCGGGCAGCTGATCTCGATCTTCTCGAGGAAAAGCGAGTAAAATATAGAATGAGGATGACTAATTATAAGCAGCGAGCAAAAGCCCACCACGACAAGAGAGTTCGAGGTCGGTCATTTGCTGTGGGCGATTGGGTCCTCCAAAAAATTGAGACAACAAGTCATCGAGCAGAGTGGGGAAAATTTTTTCCTAATTGGGAAGGTCCATTTCTAGTTGTCAAAGTGGTCAGGGAAGGGACCTATATGTTACGAACAGAGGAGGGCAGCGAGCTGAAGCATACATGGCACGCTGATCATCTAAAGAAGTATTACCGTTGATTGAGAACCGTGCAGGCTGTATGTTTTCATGCTACTCGTTTGTAAGCTTGGATGAATAAATAAGTTCATTCTGGTCTTTATATTAACATCTCACCTATTGTGCCCAATCTTTATCTCAATTATGCTTTTTCATCGAGCATGATATGTCTCTACTCGATTGAAAAGGTTGGTGTTCGAGTGATGTGTTCAATTTCTATTTCGATTATACTTTTTCATTGAGCATGATATGTCTCTTCTCGACTGAAAAGGTTGGTGTTCGAAATGTTTTAAACAAAGTGAAACGCGACCTTGGATCTTAGTCTGTGCTTAAGGTCTGAGCGGTTAGCGAGTGGGGATTTTAGCTTGTGTCTAAAGTCTAAAAATGTAGCAATGTGCAAGCTCGGTAAACCAAACTAATGATCAAGAGTTGAGAAATTATTCAACGGAAAATAATGATATTGAAAAAAAAACATCAATATTACATGAAAAATTGTTTGCAGGAAAAGTATCAAAAGTTCCACCTCCCGTCATCTCCAGTGGCGTAAGTAGCAAGGGTGGCAGCCTCCTGGGTATGGGCCATCCAGATCTGCGTCATTAGATCAGTCATCATGACTTTGGCAGCTTTAGGAGGAGTCCAGGCAGGCAGTCCTTTTTGGGCGTCGGATAGTGCAAGTAAGGCCAGCTCATCCTCGGTGAAAGGCACCAGTGCATGACAAGAGCGAGTAGAAGGGCAAAAAGGGTGTGTTAGTACCCAATTCAGCAAGCAACTCCAGTTTGATCTTCATCCCGCTGCACGCTATCTGCTTGAGGACGTGGTTTATCCCTTGAAGATAAAATGAGTATGCCTCATCCTTGACACAAATGGCCAAAGCGGAGGAATTCTTAAAATCATTGATGATAGCGTGCCTCTACTCCTCGCTTGGTTGGGAAAGCTCCTTGATTTTCTTCTCTTGCTCAACAGTTTCAACCTTGGCCTTTTCCAATTGGTTCACTGCTTTTCGGAGCTCTTTCCTCATCGCAGTGATTTTCTTGATGGCAGCCTCTTCGGACTTCTTGGAGAAGTCAAGGTGAGACTCCAAGGTCCTTTTCTCCTCTTCGATTTTGGAGAGTTCTGTCACTTTTGCAGTGACAGCTTCCTCGCTTTGCTTAAGCTCGAATCGAATGGAGTTGACATGTTCTTGCAGCATGTTCTTTTCGCTGGTTACGATGGCCTCAGAATTAATGCTTTCCATCAGCCGCTCATAGAACAACTCGGTTTTGTTGGCCATTTGGAAGTGAAAGACAATAAAGTTAGAAGCAATACTCAAAGCTTAATCGCGTTATGGGTAAAGGAGTCAATCTTTACCTCGACCATGCACATGCCAATTTCTCTGACCAGAACGGAGCTTGAGTGTTCAACACTCCTCTTCCAGACCCCACTGTGGCGGAGCCTCCTCATCACTCCAAGCCCCACCGTTGCAGGATAGTCGCCGCGCTTATAGATGTTGAGTTTTTCCAAGTCAGGCACGTCAGCTATCTCGACAATAAGTGGGCTAGCTTTCTCCCGAGATTCGGGCATATGGAAATCTTCTTTGTGCCACGTGGGCACCCATGAGCCAGACGTCCCTTGCTCGACCTTTTCTATCCGCGACCTGGTCACCCTTTCAAGAGGAGGGTCAACGACATGCCTCTTGCTCGGAGTGTGGGAGATGGTGTGTACCATTAGGGCCGAAAATGGTAGTTAGAATAGCCTGGTCAGCAACGGCAGGAACATGAGGAACAATGGAGACTGCAGGAGCAACCCTGCTCATTTCGGTGGGGCTTCGGCTGGCTCTTCGCTCGGAAGAAGTAGCAGGAATTGTGGGGAGATGAGCATGCTCTTGAGCTGCGAGCTGGGTGTTCCTTCTCGCTGACCCCTTTTTCGCAGCCTGAAGAAACTTGCTGGCGTCATTAAGTTGCTTCATATCTGCAATATCAATAGCAAAAGTCAGATAATATTTAAACAATAGTATCTAAGGAAATAATAGGAAGCAGGGAACAATGCAAGGCAGTCAGACTGCTAAGCGAGAAGGCATGAGTACAATGTGTTCCAGTCCGTGCACAATCAGGACACTCACTGAGGAATCTTCCCTCGTGACAATTGCCCCAATAAGGGTGGGGTTTTTCGGCATCAATGGTGACCTTGGGCTCTACTCCTCCCATAGGCCAATTCAGTACGCCGCCCAGACGGAGAAGGGAGGGGTTAGATGTAAGGGCTGATCAGTCAAGCACCCACTCCTGCCCAGCTTTGCCTTCTTTCACCCTGAGCAGAGTTTTGAAAGCAAGGGCTATTCGGGGCTCTCTAGCTAGAAAAGTGTTCCTATCGTATTTCGGGATTTCCAAGTTATGCAAATATGGGGCAAAGGGCTATCCACTTGCGACTCCACGAGCAAGGCTTTCTCGTCCTAGGATTCGACTTTATTGGGCTGTCGCTAAGAAGCTTGAAGTAGTTGGGGTTGGAACGACCCGTGATGTGCCCATTCTTCTTATCCAACGAAAACAGGAAAAGCTTTCGGAACAAGGTCATCTCGGGTTCAATCCCGAGCAGCCTGCAGGCTACAGTGTATGCAACCAGAAATCTCACGGTGGTAAGGGTCAGGTCGCAGGGGAGGGCATTGGTGAGATGGAGAAATTCTGTGATGAAAGGGACCAGAGGGAGTCTCAGCTCGATAAGGAAAAATTCGAAGTAAAAGACCATGCGGTCTCCCTGAAAGTTGTGCCCGTCCTTTTTGATATCCAGATCGAAAACTTGTACTCGATAGTTTTTGGGGTCGATGCCTAGAGAATAAAACCAGGCACATCTTCCTCCCCGGTTAAGTCATCCCATTTCATCAAGGATGACACATCGGCCACGAGTTGTTTACCCTTACGGCGAGCGACTCTTTCCTTTTTTTCCCGAGGAGCGCTTGTGCTCGGGGATTCAGATCCTGAACGTCTATTTTCCTTGGTGGACACCTGCTCGTCCTCAGCGTTGGCATTGTGATCCATTTCCTGCTCGTGTTCAATGTTAACATTACAACCACCATGTTGCTTATCCTCAACGTCTACATTTTCCTCTTCATCGGAGGCCATCTGAGATTCTTGATCATTGTTTCTAGGCACACTAGGAGCTATCAAGGTCTCATCCAACTCGGTTTCCTCATAACTACTAGATTCAGCTACGAAGCTCTCCTCCCGCTCGCTTGAAGCACCATGGTCATAACTGCGTCCTTCGATTTCGGAGTTGCTTTCCTCACAAGAAGACATCCTACAGGAATCGAGGAAGACATTAAATCCTGTTCGCGAAAACAAGCAAGAACGAGTAAGTAAAACCCTTGGTTAGGGTTTACGTTTCAAACCAGTCAACATGGCACCGGTGGGTCATTTCCTCGATTCCTACCTATATGTGTGCTTGGGTCGATGCAAAAACCAGAAGGGACAACCAAGATGAATCCAAAATTTTAGATAGGGGATTTACGAAGAACGGTGTTAAAACAGAAAGCAAGAACATAAATTTAAATCTTCAGATGTTGGACGTTGAAACGCCCAATGAACGCCGTCGAATCCTAAGTATGGGGTTTTGGAAAAAAATAAATACAGATAGAAACGAAAAGGAAATCAGTTAAAAGTAGAAGCATACATGTTGATTTGGGAGATTTTCTAAGTTTGAACGAATTCTGGTCTTGATGCAGCCTTGATTCTTCGATACGAGCTGGCGAAGCGAAGAACGAAGAACAAGAAGGATTGAGGGTTTGTAAGTTTGAAGTTGTGAAAAGAGAAAAGATGAGGGGAACGTTTCTTTTTATAGCACAAGCGGAGGGAAACAAGGGAAAAAATACTTGCATACGTGACTTCCTCAACACGTGGCGCGGGGACCGAGGCATCTCATTTAATGCCGCCTCGGGAAAGATGCACACGTGCAATCCAGGCCCAGACGACGGTTGCACTTCCACGTCCCATCAATGTATCCCTGTTCCGGCTTACACTTCATACTACCCAGCCTGCTTGACCAATCTCCCTTGCAATCAAAATGAACAAGTCTTGCAACAATCAAGCTTCTAGAAGGTGTCAAGCTCTGGTCACGTGCCTAGCACACTTTTTCCATAGTAATGAGTAAATCACGTGCATTCTTCACAGCCCAAGCTTAACTCACAAGCGAGCAGAGACAAATCCTTGACTACCTGAGCATAGTAAGCGATTAACCATCTACCTGAAGCCTGGGGTCCAAGAGCACAACGAGCAGGCATAGAGGGCAAAGTGAGCACTCTCGCTCGCTCTGCTCGGTAACATGGTAACAATTGTCTTGAACGTGGGGAGTTACTACCAGATAATCCGCCCCCACGTTCCTGACGTGGCCATAAACGTGCCCACATTTCACTCCCTTGCATTGAATGCACAGTTATTGGACTTCGTGGCTGGCTATATAAACCCCTCAAAATGGAGAAGGAGGGTACATTCACTTATACACATTCCAAAACTCTATCAAATTGCTAACTTAATTGAGTGTTTACTGATTATCATGTCGGAGTGCATTTGCAGGGTAAGCCCCTACCTAGTTCACGGTTCTTGTTGCCTTCTTGACAGGTTTGGACATTCGAAGACACGGATAGAATTGAATTGAAACAGAGGGAGTAGTATAGTATGTTACATACAAAAAATGTTTTTCTGAAAATAATTTTTAGAAAATAAAAATTTTCATTTTCAGGTGTTTGATAAATCTTTTGAAAATATGATAGAAAATATTTTTGGGTGTTTGCCAAACACACAAAAAATATTACAAAAAATAATTTATAAATAAATACAAAAAATATATTTTAATATTAATGCCCATACCGAATATATATCATTTCGTATGCTAAACGTAGCACATATTTTATGAATTACTATATACCATTAACCCTATTTATGATTAAAATTTAAAAAACTTACCACGTTTTGCATTTTTCACGTTTTACATTTATGACTTTTCCTATATATATATATATATATATATATATATATATATATTTAAAGTTGGTGATGAACACAATGGTTGTGCCACCTCACCCAATTTTTGATATGGTCGAATCCTCAAGCATCCACATCATTTGACTTGCGATTTTTCATTTTCTAACCATTAGTTAAAAATAATAATTAATACTAATAGTTAATATGATACTGTGATATTAATCATTTACTATTAATCTCTTCTATTGTTAATAATAGTTGAAATCTTATATAAAAAAACTTTTACTACCAACATCATTTTTTAACCAATGTGGGATAATATTATTATATTGATATTGTGTGAGTACTTTACTCTAATGACTCACTTTTAATACCATATTTTAAACCTTGATATTTTATTCATCTAAAACTCGATTTAAACAGATAAATATATCATTTGATGCTCTCACCGAGTAGAACACATTTGCACAATTACATTTGTCAACAAATAAATGACACGTAAAGAAATTCGTGCTTCAAGTTGTATAATTTTTTTCATTAAAAACACTAATTTTTCAACAAATATTAGGTGTGTCCTTTAATAATTTCTAAAATTAATATTAATTTATAACTAATGTAAGATACATATCAACTATAATTACCAATAAAAGTTATGCAACAAACATTAGTTAAAAATTGATGTTGGTTTAAAATGTAGTTAGATGAATAACTTTTACTAAACTAATAAAAGAAAATATATGTTCACAATTGTTAGAAGTTGATATTAGCCTTAAAAGTCCCTAGGCAAAATCTTACCAATAAAAATGATTTATTCTTCATTGGTTACAAAGAATTATTTTAGCTTAAATTTTTTTAGATAAAATTCTTTTACTAATAATAGAAGAGATGTATTCCACGTTAGATAAAAAATAATATTTGTTTCAAAAGTTTTAAGATAAAAAGACTTCTACTATTATTATTAATAGAATAGATATATTTCACATTCGTTAGAAAATGATGTTAGTTTCAAAAATTTTAAGATAAAAGACTTCTATTATTATTATTATTATTAATAGATAATAGAATAGATATATCTCACATTCGTTAGAAAATGATGTTAGTTTCAAAAATTTTAAGATAAATGACTTCTACTATTATTATTAATATAATAGTTGTATCTTCAAAAAAGAGTTAAAATAAAAAAACTTTTACTATTATTATTAATTATTAATAAAATAGCTATATTTCACATTGTTAGAAGACTTCTACTATTATTACCAATAGAATATATATGTTTCATATTGATTAGAAAATAATATTTGTTTTATATTCTAGCATTTTAATCATAAAGCCTAAAATTTTAAAAATTATACTACTACTATTATCAAAAGAAAAAATATATGTTACATTAAAAAAATATAATAGTATTATTACAAAAAAAAACTCCTAGCTTTATAACTAGCGATCATGAGTTCAAAGGGGCTTTTGTAAACCATTTAGTTGAAGCGTAATTGTGTAAAAGTTGGTCTCCAACTCCAAGCTCTTAAATAAAAAATAAAAAATAAAATAAAAAATGAAACTACACGTAGTACGTGTAAGGCACGTGACCAGCATATCTAGATGATTGCCCACTGCCCAGTTTGCAGCCGTCAACCATTGGAACCTCCGTCCTCTCGCCAGCACTCTCTCACTCTCTCTCTCTCTCTCCGTCTCCGTTTCCTGCCTTGCCTCTTAGCGAGCTCTTGCCTCCTGGTAATCAACGCCCCCACAAAATGCTTATTAATTACAGTTAGGCACCTCCAGAACCAGCATTTACACTTTTAGCTCCATCCAATGGCTACTGCTGCTTCATGTCGCCTCGAACTAGATATATGCAAAGTCACCCCTCCCGCCTTCACCTCTCTATGCGCTTGCCAGTCCATTCGACCTTTCAGAACCCTAATTTTGACCCGACCCGCCCTCCCAAATTTCAAGCTCCGACTCTTCTTCAATGACTCAAAGTCTATTCATCGTGTTCCCAGGGATAGCGTAATAACTTATGAACGGGTAATTACGCATTTGGCTAGAGCCCAATCGGAACATTTTGAAGATTTCGAAAACAAAGAGGTGATATTGCAATTTCAATCTTGGCTACTTATGTGCGTTTACTGCATCTAGTCATGTTTCTGTTTGTGTTTTGATTGGCTGGTGAAAATGTGGGAAAATTGAAGTATCAGATTTCAGAAATTTTATTTGATTTCATGAAAGATAAGGAAATGAGTAATGTAAAGATCATGTGTGAGGCTTTTTTTTGTTGTTGTTGGTTTTGACGGTGTACTTGATTTCATCATAATGATACCCCCTCCCTCCCTCATGGCCCCTACATTTCAGTTGAAGATTCCATTTTCTTAATTCAGCTTTCAACTTTGTATGATATTCTAAGGTTTAATTTGTTGAGGTTAGTACTGATGCCTATGAGCCATTGATTTTCGGATCTTAAACTTATGTAATAGAAGAATTTTTTTGCTCACTGTCATGCATCATTGCAATGTGGGTTTCTTTTTGGCCTGTACATAAGGTTTTGTGGGTTGACACTGACAACTATATGCTGTGAGAAGTTAACAAAGGGTATGGTGTATTAATGAAGGAGGATTCAGCTTTGCAGCGCAAACAGAAAGGAAATCAGTTGAGGAAAAGGGTTGTCTTTGGACTGGGAATCGGACTTTCTGCTGGAGGTGTGGTATTGGCTGGAGGATGGGTTTTTGCAGTGGCTATAGCTGCTGCTGTCTTTGTTGCTGCAAGGGAGTACTTTGAGCTGGTTCGGAGTCATGGAATTACTGCTGGAATGACCCCTCCTCCTCGATACGTGTCGCGTGTGTGCTCTTGTATCTGCGCTCTTATGCCTCTCCTGACACTGTAAGATTTGTAGTTGTACTTCTAGTTCTTCTGTTATCACTACTCGAATACTTGTTTGGTTTGAATAGTATTATTCCTCCCCCCTCCCATTTTTGCATTTGAAGCATTGGATCTGTTAATTAGAAGTTGCTTTTGTTGTTCAAGTATCAAAAATAATTCACAAAATCCATCGATAAACACAACTAACATGCTTACTGAATGACCAAGTTGTAGTAAAGTCATTCAAACATTTTGGATGTTTTGTGGTCTTGTTGGTCATTTGAACTTTTGTCCAGAATGTGTTGAGTCCTCTTGAAACACATAATTAAGTACACGAGTGCATTATTTTGTATAACTGAGAAATGTGTAAGGCGTTGATTGGGAATGGTCTAAATTCTTCCGAGACATTCTAACTTTCGTATTGCTTTGTTTGGGGATCGCCCACGAAGCCTTTACTGTATGTAGCATCTTCATATTCTACTGAAAGAGCTGGAGAATGATACATTGAGACAATAGAATTATTATTCACTTAAGCATTGCTTTAAGTAAGTGATAAACTGTCAATGGCTTTGATTAGTTGAGGGATTGGGTTCTATTAGGGATATTATGTGAAGCGACACTACTCGCCCTTCATTTATTGAGTAGGAAGAAAATAGCACTCCAGAGACATTAAACCTACTTTTTTTGTAATGCTAGACCTGGTATCGGAGTAGCTGTATTTGATTATTCTACATCTTCCTTTGGTTGGACACATGAAGAAACCAACCTCCTCTGCTCGAGATTACTACTTCAAAACTCATTGTTGTTGTCTGATTGACTCAAATTCACTTGCATAAACAGCAAGACTCGATATATATTTTAGAGAATATATATAAAAAAACTTACTAACATTTGTTGGGGCTGTAATACCTCCTTGGCCTGACTTGGCGGAGATCCCTCCTTGGCCTGACTTGGTTCGCAGCTCAGGAGTTAAGTCTGGGGAGGCAGATTTTTTGGTGGACGAGGATTCTTGCAGAGGAGCAGTGGACTTCTTGGACAGGTGCTTGGTGCGGTGTGTTGGGTTGTTAGATTATCCTAAACCGGAAACAAGAGAGCTGCAACAGTGGCTTGACCAGAAATGGAAGACACCAGGGGGTGTGAAAGTAGTGGATATGCTTGGTAAATTCTTTCTCTGAGTTTCCCTCGAAGGTGGAAGTGAATCGGATTTGCAGAGAAAAGGTTTGGAAGTTTAAGCAGTTGGATCTTATTTTGGATTGCTGGAATCCTGAATTTTGCTGCCATCGAGAAGATATGGTGTGGGTTCGGGCTCTAGGTTTGCCACTCCATTTATGGGGGTCTCGGGTGTTTCAAGATATCAGAAAGGCTTGTGGTGGCTACATTAGCGTAGATGTAAATACAATTTCAAGGAAGGATTTGAGATGGGCAAGAATTCTGGTGCGGTGCAAGGATAATCTTCCGGGTATGGTGCGAATTAAAGTGGGTGATAGGATTTTTGTTGTCCCCATCTGGACAGAATCAGCGACTTTTTGTAGAACGTGGAGGAGGAATGACAATGTAGGAGGAAAAGTCGTATCTGGGAAGAGGAGGAATAGGGTGGAGAATACAAGTGAGCCTCATGTGCGACTGTGGGAGGTGAAAGATCAGGGGAAAGAAAAGGCACGTGTCAATGGTCAAGGAAAGGAGACTGTAAAGAGCACATGGGTTGTAAAAAATTCAAGCATAAACGATGACGTTGCACGAGGCAGTCATTCCTTGGAAAAGCTGGTCCAAAACTTGGGGGAAAGCAGTGGGCTTAAGGTTGGGATTGTTGGAAGTCCTAGTTCTGTTATTGCCATAGACGGTCTGAGTTCACAAGAAGGGGGGGGGTGGTTAACTTAAGTGGTCCATTTCCTTCAGAGTTTGTGGAAGGACTTGAAGCCCAGAGGAGTGGGCAGTCGGGGGAGGCAGTTCCAATCTTTGTGTGTGCACAAGTTAAGGAGTCCATTAAGAAGACTGATACAACCCAGTTCGTTGAAGGTGTGGTTTCGAACGTTTACAATACAGTCACCAAGGAAGAAGAACTGTTAACAAAGGAAGAATCAAGACTCTCATCAAGTCCTGTATGAGAAGAGGGTGGTATTAACTGTGAAATTCAGAAGGACCTAGACGAGTCGCTAATTAAGGGGCCGTGTAAACAAATAGCTACTGCAGCTCAGACGGATGAACCGATAGTGAAAGGGGATGCTGAATTGGCGGAATCTCGGGATTTTCTGGAATGGGTCTTCGGGAGAGACTTTCGTCAAGGTAGTGGAAACTGGGATAAGTCAGAGGATTGCTGTTTTGTAGAGGAGGTGTTGGCAGCAGAAGGTGTTGTGGTAGGTGCTCTGCAGACTATTGAGTTAGGGCTGGAGCAGGAAGCGAACCCTTCGCACGATGGGATTTTTGGGGTTGTGTCCTCTTTGTTTTGTGAGGAGCTGCCAAAGGAGGAAGGAGAACCTCTTTCCTGTTCTCCAATTTCTATTTTACGTCCTGAAGATAATTGTGAAATGGCGTACATTACATATAAAAAGGTGAATGAGTGATGGGCACAAATAAGTGTTATGTTTATTTGTGGTTTTGTGCTTTATTTTGAGTAGATATCACACTTTCTCTCAATGTTTATTGTGTTTCAGAAGATTACAGATGCCAGGAAGGTTTGTATAGAAAAGTTGAAAAACTGCTTGAAGAAAGGATGAAAACGGAATACCGAATGGACATTCGCTATCTGAGGGGAGCTAAGGCTGAAGTCAGAAGCAATGTCACGTTTTTAAAGGGAATTTCAGATATTAGCCGGTTGAGTAACTAGGGGATTATTATTTTCCTTAAAAGAAATTGTTGATTATTCTTTTATTTCTCTCTTGTAATTAAGGTAAAGATTAGGTTGAAAGAGAGAGAGAATAGGTCTAAAGACTTTGTCAACAACTACTTGAAGACTTTCTAGGAGTGGAAGATGTGATCTCTATTCTCTAGGAGGGAGTGACTAAATGGAGGGAAAATTTTTCTATCTAAGAGATGGCGGAAAGAAGGCACAAAGGGGGAGGAGAACATGGCTGATACACCCACACTCATACACACACACACATCGACTGGAAGGAGGATTGAAGAAGATTGGAAGAAGCTCTTTTTCCTCTACATTTCCTGCTAGGTGTTCCATTTCGTTTTTATTTTGTTTGTAAGTAATTTCCAACCATGTTTAGTGGCTAATTTCTTTTCTTCCGGTTAATAAACAAGTAATTCTCTTTTAATTACTACTGTGAGATCTAATTGTTTTAATTCTCAATTGGGTTTAAGTATTTATTCATTCTCAGTTTGTTTGTTGTAAAAGGAATTGTGTCTTAGGATTATTTTGCTTAGTTAATCTCTAGGGCCCGGATTTTAATTAACCTAATAGTTCAATGCTAGTTATAACCGTTGATCCGTAATTGTCATCGGGTTCTAACAAAGTAGCTAGTGACGCATCGTTTAGGCATGACAAGCATACTCAGTCCGTGTTGTGGGAATGCGTAATCTAAATTAAATGATATTGCTTTAATCTGCACCGTTTAGAATCGGGTCTCTCTCTCTTAATGCTTTCAAAACATTAAATCCTACGAGCGTCTCGGGGGTTGTCTTTTGATTAGAGAAATAGTTAATGAGCTTCTCTTAACTATCGAGACAATAAGGAGAGATTGGGTGTTTGGCGGTTGTCGAAAACTATAACCGGTTTATTTGAAGCCCATTGAATCATTTTTGCATTTATAATCGGTAGTAACTTTCAGGATTACATTAAGTTCATTGATTGGATTTTTCTCTTATTGAATTCAAACATCGTTTTCTGTTTTGTTTACATTTAGTCATTTAAATTCAGTTTTTAGTTAATTCATTCATTAGTAATTAGTTTAGATTAAAAATCTCATTCTTTATTTTAATTGCTTTGTTAAAATAGGAAATTATTTTTGACGATTTGACACCCGCCAATGAGGATATCTCAGTGTGGGTTAAATGGAAAGCTAAAGGTTTTGGGAAATTTTTGGGGGTGTCTGTTCAGGATTTACTTCTGGACATGAGAAGAAGTGGAGATCGACAGGAGGAGATAGTTGTAAGAGACTGAACAAGACTAGGGAAAAAGGTAAAAGGGAGCTTAAACAACTATGCAGCAGTCTTAATCTTAATGCTGATATGTTCATGGGCCAGGATGGGGGATCGAAGGAGGAAAAACACTGTTTAATATGCATCTACGAATTGTTTATAGGGGTGGCAAATCGGTCATGCCGTGCCCTTATCGGGCTGGCACGATAAGGGCACGACACGATAAGGGTCGGCACGAACACGGCACGATAAGGTTATCGTGCCTAAAACCAAAACCCAAACACGACACGATAAAAACCCGAAAACACGGCACGGCACGCTAAGCACGATAAGCAAAAACGGTCGGGTTTTTGTGTTAGGCACGATAAGCCTGTTAGGCATGATAAAATAAAAACAGACAGTAGTAGTTAAAATAAAAGCAGACATAGTCTAAAAAACATGCAACTACACAAAAATAGTAAAATACAAAATCACAAGCCAATCTAGTCAACAAGTTAAGACTAGAAATTAGGAATGAAAACAGACATAGTCTAAAAACAGACAGTAGTAGTTAAAATAAAAACAGAGAGTAGTAGTTGATGCACCAAAAATCCAAAAGGACCAAACCCGCTAGTCAACAACTAAACTAGAAGTGCAAATCACAAACATAGGCTAAAAAGATTACAAAATATGTCTAAAGATTACACAAATGGTCCAAAAACAGTTAAGACTTTAACTTCATTCGTTTATTCGATGATTCAATCCACTTCAACGTTCACCAACCTTTTCATATAGATGTCATAAAGCTAGTTAAAACTTGAAATATCCAACAGTATGATTTAATAAAATTTAAATAAGTACCACTTATTCAAATTTTTACTTGCATTGTTGGATGTGCTACCCAAACTAGAGCCTGGTACTCCTGGGGAAGGATCATCAACATCATTAACATCCAAGTTCATGATATCTTCGGCGAGCTCTTCGGTCTTCAACGAGTGATGATCTACATGCATTCATAAATATTATCTACAAGAAACTAAAAAATACATTGTAATGAAGAGCTCACCGAAGAAACTAAAAGATAATTAAATGCTTGAGAACCTTGATAATAACAGTATCTTGATTCTTGATACAATATAGCCAGAGATTAAACTTAAATAGCTACTATAAAATGACATGAAAAAGTGTACAACTGATGATCTACAAGACTTGAATAGAGTGGCAAATCCAGGATTTCAACCCTAGGTGGTGCAATATTATAGTGGCTTTCAAAAAAAATCAAAAATAGACTATAAAAAATAAGAACAGATTACATATTTCATAAATTAAAAAGTGCATGAAGACTCCGGCTACACAAAAAAATAATCAATGTGTACATCTTCAGCTGCCAAGGGTGGAACCCATTGGATCCGCCCCTGCTTGAATATGTTCGAGGTTAATAGTATGGCCACTGAGAAAGAAGGTCAAAACTGAACGAGGGACCTAAATGTCGATTTAAGAAACAAACCACCGCCACCCAAAAAAGGAGTAAAATCAGTATAAAATTTGATAGTTGACAATAATTATAAAGCATTATACAAAGAGCACACCACCAGCTGAGCACCTCACGCCAAACACCTTCAACAATAAAATAGGAGTTAATTGCAAGCAGAGACCTCATCTGAAAACAGAAAACCCTAAATAGCATCACAAAGTATACTTCAAATATTTCCTTCGATTTTTCAACAGCCACTAGAAAGGGGGTAAGGAGCGATCGGGCACATCTTAGATTCTCAGCAACAGAAAGAGCAGAAAGTTGAATGGTATAAAACTCACAACATATGAAATAAAGATTCATGTAGAAATTCAACAGATTTGGCAGAAATTTCAATGAAATTAAATAAATAAAGAAAAAATTAAAGAGCTACAAGCCTACAATCATACCTTTATTCGGAGTTGTTCTTCGGTGTAGAGAGAGAGGGATTGCGCTGGTGAGACCGCGAGAGTGAGTCGTTGAGGCCTGAGGGAGAGCAGGCAGAGGCAACCTGGCGGTGGGCGGTGGCGGAGGCAGCACCGGCTGATCTGAGAGGAAAGAGTGAGAAAGGACGGCAGTCGCCGCCTCTTTCTATGTAGTCTGTAAAGAGAGAGTGAAAGACGAGAGACGAGAGAGAGTTACACTAGACTTTAGTTTAGTTAATAGGTTTTCTTTTTTAGGGTTTATACTATTCATACCTAAGATTTTTTCGTGCTTACCGGGCTAGCACGGTAAAAACCCGATAACGGCCCGAATCTTAACGTGCCTTATCGGGCCGGCCCGAACCCGATAAGCCACGGCTCAAACCCTATAATTTCGTGCCGTGTTCATGTCGGTCAATCGTGCCGTACCTCAAATTGCCACCCCTAATTGTTTCCCGGAATGTGTAGGGTTTTAATGATGCAAGTAAAAGAGCTCTGATTAAAGGTTTGGTTAGGAGATGGAAACCGCATGTTGTTTGTTTTCAAGAAACGAAAATGGAGAAGGTCGATGTCAGTATTATTGATAGTATCTGGAGTTAGAGGGGTGGATTGGGTTCACTTACGATCTGTAGGGGCAGCCGGGGGTGTGCTTTTCATGTGGGACAGAGGAGTTCTGTCAAAAGTAGATTCTTCGCTGGGCAACTGTGGACAATAATGGCTTTTTACAGGGGTTTACGGGCCGTGTAGTAATGCTGCTAGGGAGAGTTTTTGGGCAATTTAAGGACACTAAAGCCAGATGGGATGTGCCGTGGTGTATAGGGGGTGATTTTAATGCAGTTAGATTTCCTCACGAGAGTTCTGGTTCTCGGATTTATTCTTGAGAAATGATGGAGTTTAATGATTTCATTATGAAATGGAATTGGTGGATCTCGCTTTGGGAGGGGGTGATTTCACGTAGTTTAGAAATGGTGAGTGCCAACAATTTTTGAGAATAGACAGATTCCTGCTCTTAGGGGATTGGGAGGGCTGCTTTAGTGGTTCTACTCAGTCTTGTTTGCCAAGGCTATCTTCAGATCATGTTCCCTTGCTTCTTGAGTGTGGTGGTATCTCTAAAGGAAATTTCCCTTTTCGGTTCGAGAATATGTGGTTAAAAGTGCCTGGATTCTTGGAATGGATGAAGGTTAGATGGGATTCTTATTTGGTGGTAGGTGATCCGAGCTTCAGAATAGCTCGAAAATTGAAGCTGCTTAAGGAGGATTTAAAAGTTTGGAACAAAGAAGCTTTCGGTAAGGTGGATGTTAAAATTAAAACCATTTCGGATGAGATTTGCAGATTGGAGGAGAGCATGGAATGGTTCTCTGGATGAGGAAGTGGAGTCTATTAGGGCGCAGTTGAAACGGGAGCTGAAAAGGCTTCTTATGCGTGAGGAGATCTGTTGGAAACAAAAGTCTCGGGTGCTATGGCTTAAGGAAGGAAATAGTAATACAAAGTTCTTCCATAGGATGGCAAAGATGCATGTTGCAGCAAAACAGATTAGTTCTGTCCAGATTGATGGTGTGCAGAAGATGAGGCAGAGATTAAGGAAGGCATCAGAGATTTTGTGGCTGTATGAAGAAAGTCGGGATTGGTGGCTAAATCTGGATGGAATGGTCTTCGATAGACTCAGCAGTGTTGGAGCTTCCCTTCTCGACCGAGGAAGTGGCAGCGGTGCGTCGAAAGATAGAGGGTGATAAAGCTCTAGGTCCCAATGGATTTTCTATGGCATTTTTCAGCATTGCTGGGAGGTGGTTAAGGGTGATGTCGTGGAGGTGTTCCAGTATTTTCATTCTAGTTTGAGGTTCGAAAAAAGTCTTAATGCTGCCTTCATAGCCTTAATTCCAAAAAAGCGTGGTGCGACTGATTTGAAAGACTTCAGACCAATTAGCTTAATTGGTGGCGTTTGTAAGCTTATTTCCAAAGTGCTTGCTCAAAGATTGAAAGGGGTGATGGGTAGGATTATTTCGACGTCGCAGCATGCTTTTGTGAAGAATAGACAGATTATGGATGCGTCTTTCATCGCCAATGAAGTAGCGGATGACAGACTGAGAAGCGGAGTTCTGGGGTTATTGTGCAAACTGGATATTGAGAAAGCTTATGATCACGTGAACTGTCAACTGTGATTTTCTGCTTTACATGTTGGAAAGGATGGGATTTGGTTTTATATGGATTCAATGGATTCGCTTCTGTATTTCTATGTTGCGTTTTTCTGTTTTAGTGTATGGGGAACCATCGGGATTTTTTCCTAGTTCGAGAGGGTTACGTTACGCCAAGGAGACCCCTTGTCTCCGTTCCTGTTTATTGTTGTGATGGATGCTCTTAGCAGGATGTTGGAGAAGGCAGTGATGGGAGGTTTTATAAGTGGCTTTAAGGTGGGGAGGAGTGGGGAGGGGGGGATGTCGGTATCTCATCTTCTATTCACTGATGATGCACTGGTTTTCTGTGGAGTAGATAAATCTTAGTTGGCATATCTTCGTTTGGTACTACTATTCTTTCAAATGAGATTTGAAAGTAGTAGAAATTTCATGATGTCAAGCCCAGTTAGCTAGAGCATCTGCAACTTTCTCTTAATCCCTGAATGTATGTGATATATGACATTGCACGTTGGATAAGATGTTCTTAATCTGCTGAAAATACTTGACTTATGCATTATTTTCATACCAGAAAATCTAACACCATATTGACAATTTTCTTTTCCTTTGTTTCACTAAAAGACCCACTCCCTTTATCCCAAAATAAGTGTTCTCTATTGGTTTTACACGGGTTCTAAATATTTGAAATGCCCTCAATTAATCTTTTAGTGGTGTCAAATCAACAGGGCCCATCTCTTTTTCTATCTCACAATACAATAGGTTATTCTAGACTAGGGGTGGCAAAATGGGTGTTATGGATAATAATGGGTTAGTTTATTATCCATGGTTATCCATGGATAATAAACTAACCCATTATTATCCATAACACCCATTTTGCCACCCCTATTCTAGACCATTATCTTTAAAAAACTTTCTAAAAAAGCAAAGAGGACACTTATTTTGGGATGGAGGAAGTATTAAAGTTTTTATGTATGATTGATTGGTAGTGTTATTTTCCTGAAATTTGAAATTAAGCATTTGTCGGCAATCAACTTCTGTCCAAACAAGGATTTTTCATGTGATACAATAATCACAATTGAACTCTCACTTGAGTAAGTTAGACAGAGTGGGATGCCTTCCGACCAGTTAGTAAGCGTCAAGCAAATTACACTTGTGAAGTTATTTTGTCACAAGATAGATTCAACTTAAAAATCCTGTGTACAAATGTCCACTTTCTTTTGGCCTTTTAATGAATTCAATTACCTATGAAAGGCAGTCATTTATGCATGAATCTCAAAATAAATTTGGCAGAGTAGGTGGCTTTGGAAGTTTCCTCTCCTTTTTTTTTTGAATCATAATTGAGCTTCTATTTTGAACTTATTAATGGTGTTTATCATCTTCTGTTATTGATTATTGTCTCTATTGTACTGTCAGATATGTGGGACAAATTGACGTTTCTGTGACTTCTGCTGCGTTTGTTGTTGCTATGGCGTTGCTTTTACAGAGAGGAAATCCTCGTTTTGCTCAGCTCAGTAGTGCCATGTTTGGCCTATTTTATTGTGGTTATCTACCTTGTTTCTGGGTTAAGCTTCGATGTAGTTTAGCAGTCCCTGCCTTGAACACGAGTAAGGTTTTTGATCTTTGCTCTATTAAATTATGTTTTTGGTGCGCTGTTGCTATGTTCCTTTATACTTTCTGACCTGCTTGACTGTAACTCACATGCTCTTAACAACATGGTAATATATTGCTAGTTTCAATAAGAATGTCTGGTGGCCTACTGATGACCTGCTCGAGTATGTTTGTTTATGGAGTAAATTGATATCATGTCCACCTCTATTTGACCATTTGAGTTTCACTTTTGGTAAAGATACATATTCTAAGGAAGTCATATATTTTTAGTGTTGTATGAATCAATTTAGAAAGAGAAATAAAATGTGATTGGAAAAGGGTGAAACCAAGTGTAACATGTTAATACTCATCTGTAACTTCGAAAGACAAATTCTACTTTATACTGAGAGCTAAGAGAAATAAAATGTGATTGGAAAAGGATGAAACCAAGTATAACATGTTAATACTCATCTGTAACTTCGAAAGACAAATTACTGCATTTGCTCCTTGGAATTGAAATTTCACCGTTTCTAATGGCTTCTTCATGCTTTTCAATCGTTGAAGTTCGAATCATGTATTTTCGGTCACTTATTTAAAATTGAAGGAACCAACAACTAGATCAGTTGACTGGAACACTGAACATGGACTACCAATATTACTTGATACAGTAAATCACAATACATCCCCTGAACTATTATTGTGTTTATAGTTCACTTTCTCAAACTATTTTACTCAACAACTAACCTTCTCTATTTGTTTATTCTTGACACTTTGCTCAATTCCGTTGAAAGACCATTAAATTTTTTTTTGATAATGGTAATTGTACAGATAGCAAAGCGTCAAAACATGGGAAAAATATTAAACAGAAAGGGGTATGTGCTCCGCACCTGATGTCCATCTATTATTTAATTTCGAAACTACCCGTGTCCTCCACACGTGATGTCCTACTATTTGTTAATTCCAAAACTACCCTCATTAATATCGATTGACCAATGGTCATCTATTCTGCAAAATAGCCATGGTGTTTTTCTCCTCCTTGAGTGACTGTACATCATGAACAACATTGGGGGTGCCTCAAAAGGACCAACCTGGCTTTATTAGCTCGAATAGTATCAAGAAACGAGTCCTCGACCGACTTGGTATGGAGGGTGCGGAGGTGGAAGAGAGAACGCTTGTCTGGTGGAAGTAAATGAAAAATTGGGAACTGAAATTGAAATCGGAGCAAATGTGGAGACTAAATTAAGTTTATTTCTGATCAGATAAGATCTCGCCCTCTCTCCCCTAGTCCCTTGTCAATCCAACCTGCTATGCCTACCTGTAAAGTTGTATAGTCAGTGCGCAGCGTGCAACTAGTTTAATCATTGGATGCCACCTTTTCAATGGCTTCCTTGTCCTAAATCCCATCAATCACCGGAGTAGATGATTATTATGATTATTCCTATTCTTGATGAGGTTTGAACTGTTTTAGTTCTATTTTTCAAGGTACTGGATGGTTCAATTCCTCTGATGATTAAATACGGGGGATGCTTTAGTACCAATTGACCATTGCTCAGGTGATGGTGGGTAGTCGAATTCAGTGTCGCCATGTTGCCAGGTTTGGGGTTTGGTTGAAGATGGTGATAAAATGGAGTTGCGTGTGGGAGTTAGGCAAGTGTTTGGTGAAAAGTTATGACGAAGGATGGATGGTATCTATGGTATGAGTACTGTCAATAATTTCAAGCTTGTGTTAATGGAATCCTATCAGGTTTCTGAGTTGAGTAGTTTAGGGGGGCTTATTGTTGGGTAAAATAGTGACCCATCCACGCAATATAATCTATCAGGGTTTTTTTGGTAATTTACCCTACTTATTATTAGCAACAGTGTGTTTTTCTTATGCTTTTTTCTTTCTCTTTTATATAAATTGTATCCTTTTGGAATTTTCTGGAGAATATTTTATTTTATTTTATATACCTATCAATTATTTTATTTTATTTTATTTGTCAGCAACCTCGTTAGGCATTTACCTTGGGGGCAATCAAGATGGTCTATTTTCCTTCTTCTGTCTGACATTGCTAATTGGAACTATGTGAAAACTTTTCATGTAGAAGGCAATCTTTCGTCAGTTATTCATCTTGTCCAGAATACTCTAGCAGTTAAACACATGTTCGTATTACGCTACTAATCCATGTCTTGAGCCTCAACTCAACCTACTTACCTGGAATCATATGGGAAAGGTGATAAACCCGGGCACAACACACCATTGGGGGGGGGAGAGGGTGCTCGTGTCGTTATTGCATTAGAAATCAGGCATATATCCTCTTCCTCTCATTACTTGGTATTCACATCCTAAGAATTATGGTCTTCAATGCCTTGTTATGTTTAATATACTGAACTTGTCAGGTTTTACTTTTTGTCTGGATAATGCTCATTTTGGTGTTTCTATGCGTGATTGGGTGGTGCTTCTTGTGATGTTACTAATTCATTGTGGTTCTTACTGATTGTGTTTATCTCGGTAGGATTGGGAGCAACATGGCCTGTACTTCTTGGTGGCCAAGCTCAGTGGACAGTGGGTCTCGTCGCCACGTTGATATCCATAAGCAGCATAATTGCAGCAGATACATTTGCCTTTGTTGGCGGCAAGGTAATACTCTCTTCTGGCATTGGTTTTCCAGCCATCTTTCGTTGTCTATCATTTCATTCGCCAAAAAAGAGGCTTTTTTTTTTTTGTTCTCCTTGAGGTAAGAGCACCCAACTGTGTGTCTTGTCACAATATGGACACTTGTGTCACCGAAGTTAATACCCATTGATTAACAGGAAGATGCAAATCAATTTCTGATTGAAGCACTGAACGTTAAAAAAAAATGCATAGGTGAACTAAATATCACTCATTCTGTTCTCTTTTCTCCGTTTAGAATGTTTGTATTTGACAAGATCAATCCCCGGCTACATGTATGTCGTAAGTATGGCTCCTGAATCTTGTTGTTTTTCTGTGAAGGAGCTTATTATGGAGTACCTCCATTCTTAAAGACCCCATTATTCCCTTTTGGGATGTTTTCAGAAAAGTTTCCACAAAACATCTTTCACTTTTGGGAGTAATATTTCTACTATTGTACCTCTGATTTAACTTGATCAAAGTTACCAACAAATCATCGTTCTTTTCAAACATTTACGGGTCAAAGTGGAAAGTAAACAATGAACAAATTATTTATAATAAAGTCGCTTGGTTTAATTGTATTATTTTTGGTAATTGTATTAGACTCCCATCCCAAAAAAGTGACTTTTTTTTGGTTAACTAAATTAGACTTTGACCAAAGATTCATAAAGATTTTTTTATCCTTACAAAATTCAAAAAATTGTTATTGATTGTATTCTTAATATTGTATCCATGATTGAAATTTCATTACCTAGGACGTAATAAATGTATGTTAAATTGTGATTTGATATTTGATATTGTTCTATCCAATAACGAAATGAGACTATTTTTTGAGGACAAAGGGAGTATTCAGTTATCTCGACATATATATCTGGATCGGTCTGGACGCTTCCCTTCCAACAAAACATTATATCCATTAGAGCAGTCAAAATGGGCTAAGCCTGTCCCGGCACCCAAAAGGGGCGGTTTGGGCTGATGAAATGTAAGCCCGTCCATAGGCGGGCCTAACGGTCGGGCAGTGAGCAAAAAACCACCATTAGATTAAATACTCCTTGCATGATCTGGATCATTGGCATTCTTTAAGAATATTAAAGACTAAAGAAACCGTAGTCTCCTTCAAGGCTTCAGCCGTCACACACACACACTCTCTCTCTCTCTCTCTTCTCACTCTTCACAGCCATCGATCTCTCTCTAATCTCTTCAACCATGTTTGTATTTTTGAACACTTGTTCCCTATCTATATTTTATATAATCCCTACCCCCTAATCCATCAGATCTCCCAATTCGCCCAAAAACCAAACCTTCTTTCCTCCAATCCTCCTTCCCAATTTACAATCCAAAAATCTGTTATTCGATCTTCTTCAACATGTGTAACAAAGCTAAATCCTCCGATGCGCAAGCAGATTCTGAGCAATATAATGTGTTAGTGCTGTAATTTTGTTTCAATTTTTTAATTTTCTTTGTCTGTGCACGAAGGGGACGAAGAGAGATTTTAGTATTGCGATTTCTCGAGTGAATCAGTGAAAGAAGAAGGTGAATCAATTAGTTGTCAATGAAGCCATTAACGATGATAATTCTTTGTTGATTTTTTGATGGTGTCTAGTTTATATCTCAAATCTAGTAGGCAAGCCCGTCTGCCCCGTTTTGGACTGGCCCAAGTTTTTTTAATGGTCCGGCATTCTTTGGTCTATCTCGCCCTGCTCCATGTTGTAGGTCCGTGGGCCTCGCCCCGTCTGGCCGTTTTGACAGCTCTAATATCCATGTCTGTTATATGCGTTTCTGAAGTTCCTTCTTAAGTTCTTTTCTAACATCGTCAATTCCTCTAGTGTTTGTCAAAATGTGGTTGAATTTGGAGTATTCATGAAAGATTTTACGGGATAAAGTATCAGATATGAATGCATTCTTCCTTGTGCTTGAATCTATATATGTTATATCTGGTCAATATCTTTTTATGCTTGCTTGTTATGTTATGGCGCTGGTATTTAATTTTCTTTTAACTTCTGGCTAGGTTGATTTTATTAGCGCGCAACTTTGGTAGGTTGGAGTATAAAAATCTTGTCAGTACTTTTCAGTTTTCGGGTTTGTAGTGTTCATGTGGTTTTTGGTGGTTGTTATCAGTATTACTCTTTTGGTGTCATGGATGCAATTATAGATGATGTATATGACATAAGCTGGCCGATATGTAAGATAAACTTATAGGTTTTAACTCTGTCCAGGCATTTGGTCGGACCCCGCTTATCAGTGTCAGCCCAAAGAAGACATGGGAAGGAGCTATTGCAGGCTTAGCTGGTTGTATCGCTACTTCTGTTCTGCTGTCAAAGATTTTTTGTTGGCCTACATCTGTGCTGAGGTATAAAGTTCTATTTCTGTGTTCTATGCTACCTTCTCTATTAAAAAAATTGGCAGTTTCTCATATTCTTTTGCCTTTATGAACATTGTCATTCCCCAGGAACAAGGTCCTTGAGAAAATAATTTGTTGGTGATAATTAATTTTCGTTATTCACTTTATGAAATTTATGTCCATTCAAAGTGCTATTATGGAATTTAATCATCCATTGGTAGGGCAATTATGGAAAATTTGCTTGACTCTACCTAGAGAAGCATGTACTTGAATAACTTTGTTGGGGGAGCTTGGGGGTGGGTGGGGCGTATTGCGTTTGTTCTTCAAACTTCATTTTTGACGTATATTAACATCAATACTTGGATGATTTTCAGTGCTGTAGTTCTTGGTTTTCTAAACTTCTTTGGGTCCCTTTTTGGTGACCTTACTGAGTCGATGATCAAACGTGATGCTGGTGTCAAGGATTCGGGCTCTCTCATACCTGGACATGGTAACTGCCTTTCTCTCATGGTTGAATGCCTATAGTTCAACACTTGTCCACCTCCTTTTTGACGCTTTATTCACACTTAATTCATGTGTAACTGCTGCTCATATTCTTTAAATAGTTGGAAACAACAGTTCTGTTGAATTTTCATTACGATGAGATAATGATTTGGTGCAGGTGGAATACTAGATAGGGTGGACAGCTATGTCTTTACAGGCGCATTGGCATATTCATTTGTCAAAAATTTGCGACCACTCTATGGAGTTTGATACTGGAAACTAGAATCAGTTTTGAAAAGACGAACATTATCTGGTCATCTTTTTCCTTGGATCATGGAAGAAGCACAGTCATGCACATATTCCACAAACTGGGACAGCATGCTCGGTGGAAGTGGTTTCTGTTTCGCCTTACTTGTCTGAAAAAAGAAACTGAGACATGCGTTTGTTTGCAAATCAATAGATAACGAGAAGCTGTTGGGGGAACACGAGATGAGATGTAATTCGGCCAGCTCAAAGGCATGGGATTTCCTGTTATATGGATATGACTGCAAACAGGCAATTTTGTTTGGCCGAGTGGCTGATGGTGATAAGGGGAATGCGTACCTATGAGATTAGTGAGTATAGATTTGAACATAAATCATTAAATCTTGTACACTGAAAAAAGTTGACGAAATAAAATGCAGAGTTGACTTGTTTCATTTGCTTGAGTTAATTCTTCTTTCATAAATTAGAGAGGTGATTCAAAGAAGAGATAAAATTAGTTTTCAAGAGCCTGGTTCAACGAGTAATCTGGTGCGATTATACCCAACACCCCCACTCGTTGTGTAACGAAAGATATCGAGTCAGTTCGAAGGCCCTCTTTCTAAGCCTGACTCTAGGATGGAGATTGGGACTGGCCGTAGCACTCGGTTCGATGACCATAAGCCATGAGGAGTGAGGACGAGAGGCTAGCAAAGTTGAAAAAATAAACCATTTAAGGTGCGTAGCTTTTCCGGAAATGCTCCGATTGGCTAAGCCTTGTATGTCACTTGAATCTACAAAACTGGTAATGTGAACCAGGTGAGGTCTGAGGTCTGAGGTCTGATCGCTTTCATGTTGAAAACTCTATCTAAAGAATAGACCCATAAGAATGCTCATGGACAAAATCCACTTAAACCTCTTGTACATTTCCATAAAACCCCAAAATATCCTTGTAGTATTATGTTACCGTATATTTTCGTTCCTGTATAATTTTACAATTAAGCTTTAAAAAAAGGGTCAAGTTGTAACCTTAGTTGTAAGGATAGCATGCATGTTCCGTTTTTAAGGCAAAAACTTAAGGAAAAACGGTTTATGGGTATTTATTGTAAGACGGATCATGTTTATCCGATTCATCGTGTGTTGGTGGGCTGAGCTGTAAGAGAATGATGCTCCGTCTAAAATTCGTAAGATGGTCTCACATGAGACTAATTTTTTTTTCTTTTGTCCAGTTCTTGGTTTTTTTAAGAAACTAAACATTTGGTTTAAAGCGTTCCATTTTGAACTATGACGTGTTTAAAAAAGAATAAAATTTTCATCCATTAGCGATGTAGAATATTTTTAACATAACAACCTTTGGATCATGACTCGTGTCAATCATAATCTTAATTTTATATTGGATTGTGTTGTCGATTGTTGTCTGCCACTTTGTTCATTACTTAGTTTTGAATTTTATATTTAAATATTAAATAAAAACGTCATAATTTTTATTTGTGACTAGTCTAAACTGAGACCTACAGGGACATGGTTGTAATGACCATAAGCCATGAGGACGGTTGTATAAACAAGATTCTACACCAACTGACGTGGACTAAAATTTAACTAGTACTTTTGTTCGTGTCGATAGTATGACGTCAATTTGTGAATTTATCAATAAATGAAGCAGATAATGTGGAAATGAATTAATATTTACTTATAATTTGTCTAAGTTAATTATGATAATAGTTAAAAAGAAAAAAAAACAAATATTTCAAATTACAAAACTTACGATTTTTTTTGCATAAAATTGATTAATTAATTAAAATATCGAAAAGAAAAGGGACGTGAGTTTGGTGGAAGAAGGATTAGCGGCCACTAACCGTGAATAGTAGGGGGAGTTGGAGAGAGAGAGAGAGGGGGTAGTTGCTCAACCGCCATTCACACATGTGAACTCGGGAAGTGATAATAACCGTAGGATCTCAGTAAAGGAATCAATCTCAACCCCTAAATAGCTTTAGTCAATTGAACATGTGCGAATATAAGCTATATTGTATTATAGATTACTTCAAAAAACAGCATCTCAAAAGAAATTATCTTGTAAAAAAAAATGTATTTTATAGAGGACGTACCGGATGAACCCTTAAACTTGAAATCCATGGTGAGGAAATCTTACCAACCTTTGTAAGTGTTGAGAGTTAGCTTAGAAAGTAGAAACAAGAAAATTTTCTAGAAGTATTTGTGGGATCCAAACAAGGCACATATGAAATGATATTACGTTTACGTATACCCGTCAACTTATTGGTAAATTACAAAGTTGAAGTGATGGAAATTTGTAGTATTCAAATGAAAGCTTTCTTTCTTGAATAATGTGTCTGGTTTAAGCCAAACAAACAAGCAGATACGACAGCTCCGAGATTGCAAAAAGCCTCAAAATAATTTCACGTGGATTTATCCTTTTTTTTCTTTATCTTGTTTAATATTTTGATGGTAATTATTGGCAGTGCTCTCTTTTTTGCTTCTGTTCTGGGCCGGGGTGGTGGTCTCACACAGACAAATGATTAACTAGGGTAACTATCAAATACAAATAGTGATCTGTTGTCATTATTGTTGCGTTAATAATCATCAAGATTAGATGATTTTGTGATTTTAGATGGGAGGTACAATAAACCGGGGGTACGTAGTTAAGTTAAAAGGAATGAATGGCTCCATGAGTCAGAGTGAGCTAGGGAATTAGGAAAGTGAAGTTGAAGATAGTGGAGGTGAAAGTATATAGGAAAAGATATATATATGATTGAGCAATCCATGAAAGAGACATTTGAGTTGAGAATGTACACGTAGCTAGGCTAGGGTTGACCTCAATGAGATCTCAATACTGATCATTACCAAAAGGAAAAGAGAAAGAGAAAGAGAAAGAGAAAGAGAGAGAGGGAAGATAAGAAAGAAGAGTAAGCTAGGGATTGAAAGGCATGCATATGGGCCAACACTAGTCATGTGCTGTGGATATTTTGCCCATCAACTCTGTGCGTGTGATATTTTTAAAGATATGGTCATCATGTTTGTACTATAAGGGTTAGTTTATATAAAAGTTTTATAGATGGTCAGACGAAGAAAATAATTAAAAAATATATGTGGAGCATAATTAAGATGTGCATAGAATTAAATATGTAAAATGTAATTCGAAGAGACTAGTTTACTGATGGAGATGGTGGATCCACCCTTTAAAAATGGTGTTTTGCCACCTTTTTTATGTAATAAAATAAGATTTGTGAGAGGGTGGTGAAATATTTGGTTGGAAAGATGTATGGAATGGAAGTAGAAGAATTGAAGAAGAAGACCGGCCACATATAGAGATAGAGATAGATGGTATGGCCTACCATAAGTGGGTAGTTTGAGAAGCTAACGAGGACTTTGCTTACTTTTGTGATATTTGGCAAGAGATGGAAAATATGAGGGGAGGAAAGAAAGCGTTAGTTTTAAGCTGACTTGGAAGTTGAAACGTAGAATTGGAGGAGATATCAGATATGGTGTGGCCACTGCCACTGCCACTGTCACTGCCACTGGCCGACGCCAAGCAAAGCATCTCCAAAAAGTAAAAAAGTTTGTAGAGAGAGAGAGAGCCGAGACACTTTTTTCTAGCACACAAACACAGCCATGCACGATGCAGTCGACACCACTTTTTCAGTTTTTCTTTACATTTTACTTTTTCACACGGTAAGTTTTTGATACTCACAACCTCAATTTGTTCATACATAATTCAATTTATATATGTTTGTTTGTTTTATCAGATGTTTAGTGGTTAATTATTTGCTTACGGAAAATATCAATGACTAAATTAGGGTATTAATTGTTAGCTCGTTTTCTCTTTTTAACATGATAATCATAGTAAAAAGAAACTTAATATTATCTTATATGGAGAATCATCGATTGCAAAAGGTGAATGTATTGGTTGTTTTCACATCCACCTCAACCATAATTGATGTACATTATATTTTTAAAAAATTGAGTGCGAATTAAAGTTTGGGTAATGCTTGGGCCACTTTTATTTTGCACCAAAATATGAGTACTCTGTGATATGGCATACTCTTATTGGCTGGAGTGCTGGGACCCATAAAATGTCCAACCAATGACAATATGTCACATCATAGAGTAACCATATTTTAGTGCAAAATGAGAGTGACCTAGCATTGCCCTTAAAGTTTTAGGGTGTTTATGCTATATAAGCATTTGATTTTTGTAATTAAAAGAGGTAGCTAGCATAGTTAGGTAAATATTTGATGAAGGTGAAAAAGATAGTTAGCACCATATCTTGTTGGTCATGTATGAGTATGACATGTAGATAAATATTCTTGAAATACATTATAGTTTATAGAACCAAATCCCTCGGTCTTTGGAGGCTTCTCAATGACAAAAGTATGGAAAAGTTGCTTATTATTAATACTTTCCATGGAAGGTTGATCTTCTTTAGAGCTTGTAAAAAAGTGCCCTACTTTTATGGCCTTCGAATCTGCTTTCACCTATTCAGATCATAATTTGGAGACAATGGCATGCGCAGGTCCTTAAAGAAGTAACTTATTTATATTTTTCTTCCTTCAAACTCCAAACTAATGAGGGAAAAAAATGTTAAAAAGTTTGATAAAGTTCTTCAACTCTCTCTAACATCTTAAACTTTTTAATAAGTTGGTAATTAACATGATACCAAAGTTTTTGTTAATAATGTTTCATTTATTTCCTTAAATATATATTGTCAGTGCATGTTGTCACTTTGTTTGGTTCCACATGTCTCTGGGTCACCCATGAGGGCTCTATCTAACATATTAAACATTTAGATGATTAAGTTGGTAACTTAAACAAACAAAAAAACTATTTTTTTCTTACTGTTGAGAATGAGGGCAACAGGCCAGTTCCCTCAGTGCTTTGGACAGAGCGACCGCTTGATTAAGAAAACTTTGAGCTGTGCTACTGGAAAATGCGTGATCGCCCAATGCTTTGTACTGAGTGACCGCTTGGTCCCGTTTTGGACTTTTGCTGCTTTGTCCGTTTTTTCTTGTTTTAACGGTTTTATGGTTTTCTATTGTATTTATATAAATAATTTTATCCCTAGAAAATTTTTAAGGTTGTCTCTAATAAATTTTCGATAGTCCGTTGGCCCAAATCTCTCTCTCTTCTTTGCGATTGATCCTATTATATTTGTTAATTTATTAGAAAGTCTTCCGCTGTGCACAACACTTACTTTACTCACGTGTGTGTGAGAGAGATTTTTTTTTTTGAAATACATATACTTTATTTGTCTCATTTATATTGACATAGTATCTTTTTTAGTCGTCTAAAATATTTTGACCACTTATAAGCTCAATGCAAATCAATTACTTACTCTTTCATTACACCCCTAATCAATTAGTTGAGTATTTACAAATTAGATAATGCACATTAATTAATTAAATGAAGGATGTATGTGAAAATTTTAAAATTAGACAGGGGTTGTTGAGACATTTTTCTTTGAAATTTTAAACTGAGCCAATCTAAATAGACAAAAAAAAACTTTTTATTTTTATTTTTATTCTCCACGTTTCATTTAAATGCTTAGATATACTGTATCTGTATCCTAACAATAGAAAAACCAATACAATAATTTACTACCACTATATTATTTTTTTAAAGAGAATCGGAATCGTCTATTTTGACTACAAATTTTGATTATCCACTAAGTTAATACTAATTGCTGTCATGACACAATTGTCCAACAAATAATATTTGCCTCTGTAACTTAATTTTTTATAGCTTTTATTATTTTTTCCACATTATCTATATATATTTGTAAACACAAAAAAAATTTGTGTATCAATCCATTATTTTTCCTTCAAATGACTTTGTTTTGAAGAAAAGTAGGTCACCACCTTTTCTATTTTATTTTTCATTTATACTATTTTCTTCTTGGTTATCAAAAGAAACTTAATTGGCCTATTATACTTTCCTTTAAATTATTATTTACTATTTCGTAAGTTTATTCATAGAAAATATTTTACATTCCAATATAATACTAAATATTATTTATTTGGGAAGAGAAAACATGAAAAAGAAAATTATAAAGAAAATGAAAATATAGTTAAGTTGCAAAACTTTTTCCACTTGTAAATAAGACGTGGTGGAAGGGGTAATTCTATCAAGACTTGTACTAATTAAGTTATATACTCCCTCCGTTTCGGACAAAGAGTTTCCGTTTGAAAGTCAAACTTAAATTAATGATATTTTTGTAGTCCATTAGTAATAAAATATTACTTTTATACCTAAATTTTTTAAAATAAACTCTTTAAGTGAAACATTTCAAAATAAAATAATGAATTTTTTTGTTCAGAACGGAGGGAGTATTAATTAATGCGGTGAATAAGTAAAATTTGTCGTGGGTATAGCTTATCCGAGAAGAATATTGTTTGTATATTTTCTTACTAATTGTTAAATATTTGTAGCAAAGACATAATCAGAAACAGAAAGAGTGAGAATAGACAGACATAAGGGTAAATGGAGACAGAACAACTAGAAATTTGGTATGTAAATTAAAAGAAGAAAGGATCTCATCTAAACATTTAAGTTTAATTTTCTTGTAATAACGGCTACTTCCTTCGCTTCGGGTAGAGAGTCATTGTTTGAAAATCAAGTTTTTTTTTTAAGAAAATGATACTTTTAATAGTTTATTAGAAATAAAATTACACTTTTAAGCCTTGATTTTTAAAAGTATAATCTTTAAGTAAAATATAACATCTCAAAATAAAATAGTTGATTCTTAACCCGAAACAAAGAGAGTACATCCCTTGTGCAAGATAAGAGCGTCTCCAACACTAAATTGGAGAAAGCTCTAAACCAAATTATATGTATGAATATATATATATATATATATATATATATATATATATATATATATATATATATAATATCCATTTAGAAACAACATAAATAAAATCTAGTAGTGGGGGATGAACCAATTATGTGGAGGACAAGGGTTCCATAGTTCCATATCTCTATGTACCTAAATGCTTTACTTAATGCCGATTGAAAATGACTATTCATATTGCTTTATAAAAAGCATTTATTTTCTAAGAATGAGGGAAATTCGATTTGTTTTTTTTAGAAAAAATAAAGGATCGTAAATTTGGCTTTTAATCTCTCTCGTGGTTGACTATGGTCTTGTATTTGACATATCTCTCTCCAACTTTCAATGCTAAAGCTAACCCCGTTGCTGGTTGTGGTTGTGGTCCTCAAATCAATTGATTGCAAAAAAACACAATTCCAGTTGGGTCCTAAACCAAGTCCAATTAAATAAATGATTTATTTATATATTAGTATTTAACATAGCACAAATCCGATTAGATAAAAGATTTATTTAGGTATTATAAATATATGTGTTATTGAGATTTTCTAATAAGAGAGAGATAATATTTTTCTTGTCCTAAAATAGTGCGTGCCGCCTCCTCTCTCTTCTGCTTCACTTCTTCTATTCAAGTGCTGCAATACAATTCCAATTTATTCCTCTCCTTCTTAATTAACGTGTACATCAATTGTTGTGGGTGGTTGATTACTTGCTAACTAATTAATTTTACGTTCTTCGTAATTCATTAGTTGGCTTGTATATTAATAATACTAATTAATCTATTAGCATTATTATTGTTTCATCTACAACTTCTTGTAATCTTTTAAAAAAAGTTTGTGGGGGGGGGGGGGGTAGGAGGGATATCCAAAGAAAATTAATTTTAACTCTGAATTTGATCTAACCAAAAGATATATCTTCGTTGCCAGATAAAATATATGTTACTTTAACTGATATCTAAAATCTATACAACTTAAAATGTTTATGGTACATAACTAAAGTAAGAATAAAAAATAAGCATAAAATAATAAAAATGTTGTCTTTAAAAAAAGAAAAAAAAACAAGACAATTTTTATTAAGATCGTAATTTTGGGATGGGGCAGTACTATTTAGATAGTCAACACAAGACGTACACACTTCTGAGTTCTGACCAGCCTTAGGTGGTTCTCACGGTGACTACCTTAGTGGCATTCGTAATATACACACTTGACACTCCTAAGTCTTAATCCCGACTGTTGAGAATGAGATGACTCGATTATCCATACAACATGTCGGTTTCCTCAGAGGAACTGTTCGGGTTTTGGACAAAGACATCATGAGTTTTGGGACTGAGCGACCGTTTGATAAAAGAAACTTCGAGCCGTGTTACTGGAAAATGTGCGGTTGCCCAGTGCTTTGGACTGAGCGACTGCTTGGTCCCGTTTTTGGGCTTTTTGCTGCTTTGTCCGTTTTTGTTTTGTTTAAGGGTTTTATGGTTTCTATTGTAGCCATATAAATAGTTGTATCTCTAGAACGTTTTCAAGAGAGTCTCTAATAAAATTTCGACAATCTGTTGGCCTCAATTTCTTTCTTTTTTTGTGATTGATCCTATTATACTTTGTTAATTTGTTCGTACTGTGCAAAGCACCAACAACTCTTATCCTTTGACTAGCTAGGAATTGGATGGAGTAAAACGAAAAAGAGAGAAGAAAAAGGGAAAGATAAGAAAAGAAAAGAAAGATAATGGGTAAGCATTGGTATAGATATGTAGGTGACTTATGGCTACCTTTTGGAACTAGAAACCAAAAACTTATCTAAGGGAAACAAAATCATTTCCATTGCATGCATGAGTGACCAAAGCTTCCACACCTTTTGCCTTTGGTAACTTTTGGACCATTTTCTTTAGACCTTTCTCACGTATGGGAAAATGGAATCCCACGGAATAGTTACTTGAAAACACTTCCTAGTTGGAAACAAAGATTGATTGTAGTCTTTAAACATGAAAGAAATTATCATCAACCCCACCAACTTGCATGAATTCAATTGGGCTTCAAATAGTCCTAAAAACAAAGGGATTCAAAGTTTTTGGTGTGTGTGTGTGTGTGTGAGAGAGAGAGAGAGAGAGAGAGAGAGAGAGAGAGTAATTGTCAGAATCAATGATGGTAATACTAAAAGAGTTTTATTTCAAAATTAGAAAGATTTTATAACAGACCACAACACAACTGAATCCAAAAAACGAGGAAAACTACATTGGAAAAGCCATTCAAGGCAGTGACTAAAGGATTGGTGGGGCTCAATTGGGGCTTGAATGAATCAATCAAAGGGCACGGTCATGGGCCAGGCACATGCATGGACTTAGAATTAGAGGACATTCTTATTCATTAGGTCCCTTATATAGCGGCCCATGTTTTAGAAAGCACACATACGCCTAGTACTTGGTCTCTTCCTAATTGAAATAGTACACTTTTGAGTTATTATCGGTGTATTGAGAAACTAATGTTGAATAACCACTAAATTTCTAAAATACTCTTACCACTTTTTTATCACAATTTCAAATTTATTTAGTTGATAAGATGTGATTATTTTGACCACAAATTTAAAGGGTATTAACGGCATTATATTACAAAGTAATTTTTTACCCAAAAAAGTATTTTCTTAATTGAGACAAATTATAAAGGAATGTGTTCTTCTTCAATTAAAATTTATCAATAAATGAAGGAAATGAACTAAAATATTATTTTCTTAAAAAATTGACTTTCAAACGGTCTCTTTTTTAAATTGCTTAAGTTAATTACGATAACGCTTAAAAAGAAAAAATAAATATTTCAAATTAAAAACTTACGTTTTTTAAAATTTGTATACGAAATTACTCGGAAAAAATTTAATTGATTAAGTTAATTACGATAACAATTAAAAAGAAAAAAAATACAAATACAAATTTTCGCAACCATAAAACTGTAAAATCGTAATATCTCAGTAAAAGAGTATTAATTTTCGCAAAAACCCTTAAAATATTAAAAAATATTAAATGTAAAATAATAATCAGAAACCGTAATATCTCAATAATTTTTAATAAAATAGGGATAGAAAAAATGATAAATTGAGATTGTGAGATTAAACGAGACATTCTTTATATTTCATATATATCAATATTACATCAAACGAATGTACATAATTTTTCGCTTACAAATTTGACATTCATCAACTTTTAAAAACTACAACGAGAGAATTCTTTAAAAAATTTGAGAGACATTATTTGAAAATTGGTGGCAAAATAATTTTTATTCAAATATAACTAAATCATATTCCATCCAAGAAGCGGTATTAATTGCGCAATTTGAATTATTTGCTTCAAGATGATGAATATTCTTGATATAATTCTTAGTAAATTTCAAAAGTGAGTAGTTTTTCAACCGTGAATACCGAATAAGTTTGAGAGAGTGGTTTCAACCGCCACACAAACTGGAGTAAGATCTTCAAATTCGAATCCCAAATCAATCAGACTATTATAATATGATATGTTTTCTTCAATTAGGATGGAGTAACATATTCCCTCCATGACAAAGAGGTAGTCTCTTCTTTTTTTAGTGTCTCAATTGATAAAGATATCTATTAATACTTCACGGGTACCAACTTAGGTATGATAATATTATAAATAATTTTTATAAGATACATCTTTTTTATTTGATATATCTTGTATTGATTGGTTGAGTTACAAAATAGTGAGACTCCGCCTTACACATAACGCTTTCTGATAAACAAAACTTCAAACCCTCGATTAGGCAAAATTTCGAACATTTAGCCATGATTGAGATTTGAGACGGAGTATATGAAGGGACATGTTCCTCTACTATTGCACCCCTCATTTAGTCCAGGCAAAGATGGGCCACGTCACTCCTCCATTAACCTCCGTAGATGTTTGGTTTGTTATGATTGCCTGTGCTGTACATCTATAGTCATCATGCATCAGCCGTACACGTGTGACGAGGACAAGTCCTACTCAAATCTTCGGTCCCACTCGACATTGTTTTAAGGTTATCTCTTGTCATTTTCGTCTTCAGTAGTTTCCGAAATCCGACGAATTTAAGCACGAGACAATCTATCCCAATCATTGTTTTTTCCTCCATTAGATGTGCGACACGTGTAACGATGAATGTTAGCACCGTTTTTCCCTCCTTAATGGAACACACTATAGGAGAAATTGCTTATTTTAACCGTACATCAATCATCATTCGGAAATAAATTAAGGAACAAATTATGTTTTACTAGTCATCACACGAACTAATTAATATTATTAATATCAAGTTTATTAAATTTGGAAGACTCGAACAAATAATGTATTCACATTATTTAGAATTTATTAAGGAACAAATTATGTTTTATCCTAATTAAATGTCAAATACTAAAAAACACCACATCCAAATTTCTTCACTTAGAATTTCATTTTGTACTTTTCGATAATTTGACGAGGGTCTCTATACTTCCAACTTAATCCTACTCGGAAGAGTTTGAACCTACGACTCATTGCAAGATAAATGGATGAATATCCGGCCACGGAAAATAGTCAACACTCTCTTAAGGAAATGGTGTAATATTCCATGTTTTAGTGTCTATGGCTTGATTAAACGAGCAAAGCGAGTGTTAGCAGGTTGTAAAAGTTGTTTAGGCCTCAAAGGGGTGTGGTCGTGCGTGGTGTAATCCATTGTGGTACAAACTTTTAGAGTTTATGCATCAGAACGGTCGTGTCTAGCTTGGCAGAGCAACCACGTCATGTGAAGCAATTGCGTCAAACGACCGCGTTACTTTGGGCTGGAGATCCAAAAGTTGAAGCGGTTGCGTCAGATGGAGGGAAGCGACCACATCGAAGCAAGGTGGTTGCGTCACGTGAGTTGAACCTACCACGTCGATACGACAAGTCAATTTTTTGGTTTCCTTTTCAATGTCAGTATATAGTTTGATATTATATCATATATTCATTTATATTATTGTAACTCTAGAACATGTAAAAATGTTGGTTCTAATAAAAATTTGATGGTCTGTTGATCACAATCTCTCTCTCTTCTCTTTTGATTGATATTATTCTATTTTTTTAATAGTTTTTTTATATTATTGATATTATTCTATTACTCTTATTATTCTATTTGCTTTCGTCGTGCACAACACTGTAAATCAGTAAATGCAAAGTATAATATTTTATATTGAAATGATTTAGGATTTCACCGGCTCATTTTTTCCGGTGGGTAAGAAAATCTAAAATGATTTAGAGATGTGTTTGATTTTATGATTTGCTTTACTTTAACAAAATTCCTTATCACGATCATCTCAATGCTTTAATTGTTTCATATATTTCCGTCAATGGCGTATCTATATATATAATGACATAATGACAGATGCACATAACACAAATAAATAAAATAGTTTTCCGCCTAAATCCACTTCCTAAAAATAGATCATCATTAAATAAGTCTAATCTTCAATATCTAGATTACATTTAATGTTCAACTTTTGCTTTGGGAATTGAAAATAAAAAAAAAGTTAATGTTATCGTTAATTGGATAAATAATTGTAGAATCTCTTTGCATTCTTCTTTACCTTGGTTTGCATTTAGATTTCTGTAAAAAAAACTTTTTAGTTTCTGCCTTTTTGAATCAAGTTAATTGAATGTAACAATGATATATTTGTTACAATGTAAATAATATTGAATGAATGTAGAAACTGAAGAAACACATAATAAAGTTTTAGGAATAATGACATTCAATTTTCATTGATTGAATCAACTATTTATCGAGAGATTTACAATTAGGGTTACACTTGGAGTAGGGTACAAGAAACATATTCAATGAAGGTAACAAAATAAGGAAAGAACTTTACAAGGTAATTACCACTAATTACTAATTACAAATTAACAAGAATAATGAAAATATATTATTCTCTAATATGCCCCCGCAAGATGGACGTCCGAGAGGAAATATCAATCTTGTGTCGTAAGTGATGAAATCGTTCACGAGCAAGAGGCTTGGTCAAGGCATCGGCCAGTTGATCGGCGGAGGAGACATGACAAACTCGCATAAGCTCATCTTGAACTTGTTGCCGAATAAAATGAAAGTCCATGGCAACATGCTTCATGCGAGTATGAAAAACTGGGTTAGAGCAGAGACTCATGGCACCTACATTGTCACAGTAAATGACTGGTGGAGTCAAGGAGGTGAGACTGAGTTCGCCAAGAAGAGATACAATCCACTTGACCTCAGCCGCAGTGGCAGCCATGGCCCGGTATTCAGCTTCAGTCGAGGAACGAGCTGCAGTGCGCTGTTTCTTGGAGCTCCAAGAGATCAGATTGCTTCCAAGATAGACAATGTAGGCACTGGTGGATGTGTAGTCATCCTTGTTGCCAGCCCAGTTCGCATCAGTAAAGGCACGAGAACAGGAGCAAACTAGCGATGAAGGAGGATGCCCGCATTGATAGTGCCACAGAGATACCGAAGAACTCACTTGACTATAATCCAGTGCTTAGTGGTCGGCTGATGCATGATCTGAGATAGTTTGTTGACAGCGAAGGCAACATTAGGCCGAGTCAGAGAAAGATATTGAAGACTCCCGACCATTACTCGAAATTCTGTCGGATCTGAGAGAGCAGTACCCGTGTGAAGAGTTAAGGTAGGCAAGGTAGCAAGGGGCGTAGCTACTGGGCGAACATCTGTCATGCTTGTGTGAGCAAGGAGATCAGCTATGTACCCACGCTGGGAGAGAAGCAGACCACTTGGGCGCTTAACAACCTCAACCCCAAAGAAGTAGCTAAGATCACCAAGGTCTTTGAGAGAGAAACGATTAGCGAGCAGAGAGATGAAAGTCTGAACGGTAGCGGGCTGGTTCCCAATGACAATGATGCCATCCACATATACAAAGAGATAGATGATGGTGCCCGCAGTACGAATGATGAACAGTGATGTGTTGGCCACCGAGTTTTTGAAACCGGAGACAAGAAGAAACTGACGCAACTCATTATACCATGCTCGGGGAGCCTACTTGAGACCATAAATAGCCTTGTGAAGCCGACACACATGATGAGGTTTGTCCTTATCTGTGAACCCAGGTGGTTGAGCCATGAATACCTCATCGGACAGATTTCCTTAAAGAAAGGCATTGTTCACATCCAGTTGTCGAATATCCCATCCTTGACAAACGGCCAGTGAGAGAACAAGACGAACAGTGGACGGTTTAACCACCGGGCTGAAAGTCTCGTGATAGTCAACCCCTGGTCACTGGTGAAACCCCTTGGCCACTAGGCGAGCTTTGTAGGGATCAATGATGCCATCAGCAAGTCTTTTGATGCGGTAGATCCACTTACAGCCAACAATATTGCGAGCATCTACCAAAAGGATAAGTTCCCAAGTTCTATTGCGAGCTAGTGCATCAAACTCCTCAGACATGGCCTGACGCCACTTCTCCTCTTTCAGAGCCTGAGTAACACATGTTGGTTCACTGTCCGCTGCCAGTTGAGCCAAAAGACTCAGTTTGGTGATGAGTTTGTAGATATTGTTCTTAGATCGAGTAACTATGGTTGAAGGTCCAGAAGCAGCGGGCACAGGAACAGGGTCAACGGATACGGGCATGGGTACATGACCAGGTTCAGCGGGTATAGGAACAAGCGAGCATGGTGCAAGTGGGCGTAGGGCTATCCTCGGGCATGGAGCTGGTTGCCAAGAAAGGTTGAGCAGGAAACAAAGGACTAATATCGGGCAGTGGTGAGGGTGGGCGAGGCTGTAGTATGGGAGATCTAAGATCAACCGCATTCTGATTAGTACGAGGAGAAACTGGCGAGGAGGCACTGGAGCGAGCAGCCGACGGTATGTATGAGTGGCCGAGCAGTTCATGACGCGATATCTACTGTCTATAGCTTGGTGGAGCTTGGATCATAACAGAGATAGGCACTCTGAGTGAGGGAGTAATCAAGGAAGACACGCGGATCGAGTGGAGCAAGCATCGAGTTTGTGAGCGGAGTAAGGGTGAAGCCAAGGGTAGCAGAGACAACCAAAGGCACGAAGTTTGGAGTAGTTGGGCAGAGAGCCAAAAAGTTTATGGTAGGGAGATTGGTGAGCAAGGGTGGGTGTTGGTAGACGATTTATGAGATAGGTCGCGGTTTGGAAGGCAAATGACCAGAAAGGCAGCGGAAGAGAAGCATGAGAGAGAAGGGAGAGACCAGTCTCGACAATGTGGCGATGGCGACGTTCCGAGAACCCATTATGTTCTTGGGTGTGAGGGGTCGAGGTGAGGTGAGAGATGCCATGGGCGGACAGGTAGGTGGCCAAGCTAGAATCCTAGGCAAGCCCTATGTACTCGCCTCCATTGTCTGAGTAAAGGGTGACAATGATTGTTTTAAAATAGTTTTCCACTAAGGATTTAAACTTGGGAAAGATGGTGGCGACCTCAGATTTGAGTTGGAGCGGGTAAAGCCAAATGTTATGGGTATATTGATCAACAAAGATCACATAGCATTTGAACCCATCAATAGAGGGAATAGGGGAGGTCCAAACATCAGTATAAATAGTTTGAAGAGGGAGAGTAGACACAATAGTATTTTGATGAAAATGAAGTTTAATTATGACTTTTATTAGAAAGGCAATCATTACAATGAATATGAGTGGGAGCAGTGTCTAATGCTAAACCTAGGCTAGAGAGTATCTGACTTTGGACGGGGCCAGACGGATGGCCAAGGCGATGATGCCAATCTTGGTGGGAGACTTTGGAGCTGACATAAGCAGAGGGGGGAGGAGAGGGAGCTGTGGTCGGCCATTCATACACACCATCCTTAGATTGTCCGGTCAGCAGTATTCTCCTTGTCAGTATATCCTTCACATGAAAATAAGATGGTAAGAACTCAATAGACATGTTATTTGATAGGCAGAATTAAGATATGGATATGAGATTGCGTTTCATGCTAGGAACAAACTGGACATTTTGTAAAGTAAAGGTGTGTGCAGGGGTGAGAAGGATAGAAGAACCAATTTTGGAGATATGTAGGCCTGTACCATCACCAATGACCATGTCATCCGTGCCTGGATAGTTGGAGTGAAGATGGAGGTTGCCAAGATCGTTGGTAACATGGTGAGAAGCACCACTGTCAAGAAGCCAGCCCGGAGTCCCTGTGTCCGTTGAGGTCGTTAGATTGGCCCGAGGTGTCCAGCCACTTGCCGAGGAGGAAGGGGCAAGTTGGGTGGTGGTGGCAACCAGTTGGGAGACGGGCAAGGGTGTGATCCATCTGCAAATTTGTAGAGATCATAGCCAATGAAGGTGGCCTCAACTTGAAGTTTCCAAGCGATGTAGTTAGTGGAGGTGAGTTTGGTGATGTTGTGGTGGGAGATGTTGATGAGGTCGAAGGTTTGAGTGAGATCAAAGGGGTTTTTAATGGTGAAGAAGCGATTTCCGTTAGCCATGGTGGTTAGGGCGGCGGCTAGAGGAAGGAGGAGAAGATTTTAGGAGCAAAGCTCTGATACCATGAAGAAACAGATAAATTTTTAGGAATAATGACATTCCTTTCCATTGATTGAATCACCTATTTATAGGGAGATTTACAATTATGTTATACTTGGAGTATGGTACAAGAAACCTATACAGGGAAGGTAACAAAATAAGAAAATAACTCTACAAGGTAATTACCACTAATTATTAATTACAAATCAACAAGAATAATTAAAAGATATTATTCTCTAATAGAAACCAGAAGTAATCAAAGTATCACATGGGTAATTGAATAACCATCAATTTTTGACTTCTAAAATCAACATAAATAATAGAAAATCTATTCACAATCACTTCTTTTTCATAATAAAGAACAACAGTCTCCAAAATACCACCTTTATTCATTTTAGTGAAACAAAGCAATCCAAGCAAGATGCAATGAACAATGAAAATCTGATTAGTACAAGTTTACACTGATATATTTCTATTTAAACGGTTCTCCTTAATTTATTATTTTAATTTTGTTTTTTTATTTTACTTAATATTTATGTATAGTTCAGTAAATAAGATGTATATATATATATATATATATATATATATATATATATATATATATATATTGATCACACAATATTTGTGGTGATCTTGTCTTTGACGTCCACGTGTACGCGAGGATGAGGTGGCAGCTTCTTCTTTGTCCAGCGGTTAACCTGCACAGTAGAAACAATAAACTCCGTTAAGGTGTCGGGTTGGCCCGACTATAACCCTCCGGTGTATGAATCAGTTTTCCGGTAAAGTTTTGGTAATAAAATGAGCCGTGATAATTGTTTGATAAAGAACCGTGATAAGAGAGTTAGAATATCGCCTGAAATTACATGCCTTGCCCTGAATAAGGGCTCTCATATTTATACCTGATATTGATGGCGACGTGGCAGTTTGCTATTGGGGAGCATAAGGCGGCCGTTATTAAATGCGTTGAGGGCGTTCGTCAGGAGTGGGTGAACTGCGTGTGTCAGAGAGTTGGTATTGGCGTGCAGCGGTTTTCTCGGGCCTAGGGAAATGGTTTGTCGGGGTGAATGATTGGTCTGAGGCCGAGGCCGAATGGTTTCTGTGACAAAAGCTTTGGTTATTCGTCGAGGTTGAGGATTTATGAAGACTGATTTGGAGTTGGGGCCGAGGGATCCCGTGATCTGTCGAGTCAGTTGCGGCTGGGCTCGCCGTTAGTGCCGAGGGTATTGATGCCGAGGATGAAGTCATTTATCTTGAGGGTGTGGTCATGTCCTCGCAAGGTGTGGCCTCAGTGGGACCCTCAGATGCCGAGGGTCGGGAACTGCTCATGCCGAGGGTTAATCTCGCTTTCAATCCCTTCGGGCCCCCTACTTTTTGGTCGCCGCCGCCGAGAGAGCGTAGAAAGTATCCGTTTATCCGATGGTAGGAGGTCGGCATCATGCTTTTGGCCGAGGATGACTTACGGTTTGATTCGAGGCTGCTTTCCGGGTTTTTTGCCGTGACGAGGTTCGAACCGAGGTTGGTAGTTTATGGGGCGCTGCGGACGTTACGCTCTTTCAGCCGCCGGTTTCCATTAAATGCAGGTTTTGGCGGTTTCTTGGTTTTCGTTTTGGGCGGCTTTTCGAATTTCGAAAATTTATCAATGCCGCCTTTTTCCGTGTCTCGAGTTTTGAGAAAATGATTGCGTGGCATAATTTTGGGCGTACTCCGAAAAAATTCGCGGGCCGACCCGGGTCATTCCCGGGGCACCAGTTAGAAACGACGTCGCAGCAAGGGGGGGGGTATAAAAACTTTTCTTTTGTTTTTTTTACTGTTTACCTTTCTCATTTTCTCTCTGGCATATCTCTTCACTGGTTTTAGGCGATTTCCGGCTACACTCCGGCGAGTTCTCATCCTGTTACCTCGTCGTTTACCTGCGGCCTGTAAGTGTGTTTTTGTTTATTTTTCTTCCACGTTTTCGTCCTTTTTTGAGTTTCGACGTGATTTCCGCGTTTTTCCGACTTGGTTTACAGGATTTGGGGTCTTCATTTTCTGGGTTTTGATTTTCCGGCGTCATCTTTCTTTTTTCAGGCGTATTTTCAACTTTAACGGTAGATTTCTCCGGCGATCGTCCAGTTTGTCTTCGTTTGGTAAGGTTTCTTTTCCTTTGCTTTTCCTTTCATAGAGTAATATGTCCCGTAGGATTCCTTTTCCCGTTTTTTCGTCTTCATCTTCCTCTAGCAGTTCCTCCATGGAACTGATAGATTACTGGAACAGGGTTATTAGAATACCTGTTTCGGTTAGGAGTCCTCCTCTCTTTCTTTCTGGCCATGTGGCCGAGGCTTCTGCTTCGGCCGAGAACGTCCCGAGTGGGTCTCTAGTGGCCGAGGATCTTTCTCGTGCCTTGGTGCCTTTTCAAGGCGCAGTCCATCCTTTAGCCGATGATGATTTAGCCGAGGATGTCCTTTCGCTTTCGGTCGAGAACAATGCCGAGGATGTAGACCTCGGCGGTTTTGAGGGTGGTGACCCGAATGACGAGGCTGAGTCTGTTCCTCGTGGTCCCGCTTGGAGAGGCGTGGAGGTGAGGGTTTGCTTGGCCGAGGAGATTGTAGTGGATACCGTGGTTCATAAGGAGACGACCGTGGGTCCTCTTAGTTCGGAGAGTTCTGGGTCTTGCTCGATTTCTTCGTTAGACTCGGATGGCGAGGGCCCCTTCGTTGAGTCAGTTTTTGGGAAGTCTCCTCGCGGTGGTCCCATGATAGGCGGTCACGAGGATAGATGGGTGGCGGTCACTCCTCGTCAAGCGAGGTTTCTCCTTGCGAGTTACGGGGTGAAGGTTAGCCCGCACTGGAAGTTTGGTGATGAGGTTTTTTCTGCCCCGGATATTCCCTTCGACGCCCTATGAGATTGTTTTCGTGTCGAGTTCGCATCGGCTTAAGTCTGATTACTCAATTTTTTACCAGGGAGCGAGTTCTGCACTTTCGGCAGATCGAAAGAAGTTTGCGGCAGCGACAGCTTGATAGGATGGCTAGTGGAGCCGGGGGCATCTGCTTTCCGGAGAGATGGGGATGATTCCGAGAGTGCCTCGTCGCTGCGGCCTTTCGAGAATCGGATAGGATTGGCGATGTGGAGGCTTGGTCGCGATGTGCGGATCGATTTTTTCCGAGGTTCTGTTCCGGATTCGAGGTTTGGGATTTCCGAGCTGCGGAGCCTTCGTAGTCATGTTGCTTTTTATTCCAGCCTCTTCGAATCTTCGGGGCTTCGTTTGCCTCTTGATCCATTTATTTGCGAGTTTCTTACTCAAACGAGCTCAGTGCCGCTTGACCTCTCGCCCAATCTGACCCGATCGTTGGTGAGCTTTGCACTGCACTGCGAAGGGATTCGAGCCTTCATTGGACCTTTTTTGCTATTACTACAAGGTCAGTGTTTCCATGAACCGACTGACCGTTCTTAGGCATCCTCGAGGGTTCCCCCTTCTGGCCAGCTTCGGGAATAAGGACCATAGGTGGTCCGACAAGGTTCTGCTTGTGGAGTCGAGTCGTGGATGGAATTTTGAGATTCCTGATGGGAAACCCCACGGTCTAGGGCGGACGAAGACTCTTAATGACGCCGATGAAGCTGCGAGGCTTGCTATTGAGGCTCCCACTCGGCCGAGGGTGTGGTTCGATCTTATAATTGGAAAACCATTGTGGAGAACGAGGGCCTCCTATCGAAATTTTGGGTCTCGGCAGTCGAGGTTGAAGGAGTGGAGAGGGCGTACTCCGCTTTTGAATATGTGAGCTGCGAGGGCTGGGCCCTGCATCAGGGTTGGATATTTGGCTCGGCGTGTCCGAGGTGTGAGGGAATAGATGGGCTCGAGTGCCCAACATCAGGTTAACCCTTGTTTATTCCTGTTTGTTTGTTTCCTTTGGTTTCTTGTAAGTAATTTCCTCTTTCTTGAGTACTAATGCGACCTCCCAACTTTTGTAGAGATGGCTATTTCTCGAGATGCTGTTTTGGCCAAGCTTAAGGCCGAGGAAGAGCGAAGAAATGCCGAGCTTAGAGCCTCGGTGGCTAAGGACGGTGCAGGGGCAGTGCTGCCTACTGTCGGGGTTCTGGAGGATCCTACCAAGGCGACCCCTGCTGCTCCGCCTTCGGCGGCCCCCACTCCCAAGGCAAAGGGAAAACAGCCTGCGAGCGATGCTCCGAGGGCCAAAAGGCAGAAAGTTCGAGCTCCGCCCCCCCGCTAATGTCGTTCCCGAGGCGACTTCCGTACCATCTCCTCCCTCGGCAGGCGACGTGGTGTCTGATAGTAAGCATGTTGTCGACCACGTCGTCAAGGTGATAAACAACTTCCCTGCCGACTTTGCGGGCTATGGGCAAAGACTGCTCGGCGAGGTGTGCCGGCAGCGGCTTTGACGACGATGAGGCCCGCCCATCTATTTCAACTGCAAGATTTTTGTGGGCTAGCTTTGAGCGAGGTAAAACTGTTTTCATTATTTCTTTTCTCGCATTTTGTGCCTTTTGCTTGTGTTGCCAACGTTTACTTTGTTTCTTCAGCTTGGGGTTGGTATCGCTGCATATCATGACAAGCTGAGCAGAGCTGCCGAGTCTGTGCGAGGACTGGAGAAGGCTCTGACAAGCGCAAAGGGGGAGATTTCTTCTAGCGCTGAAAAAGTGAAGTCCCTGGAAGGGGATTTGGTTTTGAAGAATGAAGAGATCTCTCAACTTTCTGCCGAGAAGACGGCTTGGCTGGAGCGGGAGCAAAGGCTGAAGGATAAGGCCAGCGAGCGGGAGCGCAGGGTGAGCGAGCTCGAGGCCAAGCTTAAGGGAGTGAGCGAGCTCGAGGCCGAGCTTAAGGGAGTGGTGGATGAGGTTGAGAGCTTGAAGGCCGAGCTTTCAGCGAAACCCAATGAGGAGGAAATTTTGGCGAAGTATCGGAGCTCATTTGATTATGAGATAGAGGCCTTGGATTACATGGAGACGGGCCGGGTTCAGGCCTTTCGAGCGGCGGCGGCGATGGGTGTGCCGGTGTCAGATGTAGCGGAGATGGCGAGCCTTGCCTCTTTTGGCCCGGAGTGCAGAGGAGTCTCTTCGTTGATACCTTTTGATGAGATTGAGCTTGGTCAAATAAGAGGTGCCGATGCCGCGGTTCAAGCTCCTGAGTGGCTGCCCCCTCCTGCCGAGGCGAACAACCTTTTGCCTGTTGGCTCAGAGAAATGCCTATGTAAAAGGCAGCTACCGTGGCTTTGTGATGCCGAGGCAGGCTTCCCCTCAACAGGCACACTATACGGGCGATCAATTGATGGCCGAGTTAGAAGGCCAGAAGACGAGCAGGGAGGAGCTTTTAAAGAGTCAGTACATTTCTGAGCAAGCAGCGGCTCGCGAGGAGGAGGAGGCTGGTGGGGGAGGTTTAGCCTAGGATTTTTATCATCTTTTTTAATGAACAATTTCAAACAATGTTTATTTGTAATTATCCTTTATCCTTGGTGTAAATTATAAGTATGTTTTTGTTGTCAGTTTAGTTTTTTGCAAGTGTTTTCCTTTGTATGGTGCAAGTGTTTTCTGCTTATATATGTAAATGTTAGCGAGATAATGCGACCTCGTTTGGCGAGGCAATGCGACCTCGTTTTGATGAGGCTATGCGACCTCTTTTTTAGCGAGATAATACGATCTCGCTTTGGCGAGCAATGCGACTCGTTTGGCGAGGCAATGCGACCTCGCTTTGATGAGGCTATGCGACCTCTTTTTAGCGAGATAATACGATCTCGCTTAGGCGAGGCAATGCGACCTCGTTGGCGAGGCAATGCGACCTCGTTTGATGAGGCTATGCGACCTCTTTTTAGCGAGATAATACGATCTCGTTTAGGCGAGGCAATGCGACCTCGTTTGGCGAGGCAATGCGACCTCGTTTTGATGAGGCTATGCGACCTCTTTTTTGGCGAGATAATACGATCTCGTTTAGGCGAGGCAATGCGACCTCGTTTTTGGCGAGGCAATGCGACCTCGTTTGGCGAGGCAATACGACCTCGAATAAATGGTTTGAACAAGTTCTCACTTTTTGAAAATTTCCCTTTCATATATATACAAGAAGATTACAGATCACTGATAATATTTTTTCAAGTGGTCTGAATGCCAAGGGTTTTTCAGAGGAGTCCCGTCTGGTTTGGCGAGCCTGTAGGTTCTGCCGAATGCTATCGGTGATTTTATACGGTCCTTCCCAATTGGGAGAAAGCTTGTTCCTTCCCGGCTTGTTGCTGTCACCTCGACTTTTCTTAGCACCGGATCGCCGAAAACGCCGAAAACGTGCGAGATTCACCCTTTGTCATGATGAGCCTTGGCGAGCTTTTTGTAGTTGATTGCCTTCATCCGGGTTTCGAGCCTTTTTTCTTCAAGGTAGTCAAGGTCCAGAGTCCTTGATTCTGTGTTTGCCTCTTCATTGAAATGGATGACTCTTGCGGTGGGGAGAGCCATTTCGACCGGGGCCATGGCCTCGGTACCATATGTCAAAGAGAAAGGGGTTTCCTCGGTTGAACCTCGGCGAGACGTTCGGATTGCCCATAAGACAGCCGGAAGCTGCTCGAGCCAAGCACCTTTTTTGTCATCTAACCTTCTTTTCAAGGCATGAAGTATTTGCTTGTTTCAGGCCTCGCTTGGCCATTCCTCGGGGTGTGCTACCGAGGACTTCCAATGTCGAATTCCTCTTTCTTCGCAGCCTAGCCGTGAATCGGTTGAAAGCTGCGTGGTTCGATACAATGGCTCTCGGCAAACCGTATTCTGCGGGACATTGTCTCGAATAAAGTCGATGGCCCTTTGTTCGGTGATGCTTGCTAAGGGCTTGGCCTCGATCCATTTCGTGAAGTAGTCCACCGCCACTATCACAAATTTGTTCTTTCCTTTGGGAGGGGGAATGGGCCGATTAGGTCTAGTCCCCACATTTCGAAAGGCCATGCTGCGATTACCGGTGTTTGAGGTGCCGAAGGTAATCTTGGGATATTTGCGAACCTTTGACACTTGTCGCACCTTCTGGCGTATGCCTCGGCATCCTTTCTCAATGTCGGCCAATAGTATCCGTGAAAAATGACCCTGTCGGCCAAAGTTCGAGCCCCTGGATGGCTACCACACACCCCTCCATGTAGCTCGGCAAGTAATCCCTGTGTGGTTTCTGGTCGAACACACCTTAAGAGGGGCTTCGTGTAGGATCACCTGTATAGTACATCCCCAATTAAAGCATATCTGGCCGACCTTCTTGCCATTGCCCATCCTTGCTCTCCGTCGCTAGGCAGTATCCCCTGGCCGATGTATTTTTTGATATCATCGATCCAACACTCCGTCGCCTGTTCTAGCATCAAAACTTTCTCTTTATCAATGGACGGGGTATCCAGGATCTCGATCCATGTTTCTGAGGGGAGCTCGCCGAGTTCACTTGTGGCCATTTTTGAGAGGTAGTCTGCCTTTGTGTTTTCCTCCCTTCCTACTTGTTCCAACTCCCAGTATTCGAATTGAGCGAGGATGCTCACTGCTAATGCTCGGTACTTGTCGAGGGTTGGATGGTTTACCCGTATTCCCAAAATCGCTTTACGACAGTGGGGAGTCGCCGAAGATCAAGATTTGAGTGGCTCTATCTCGGCGGCCACTCGGCGCTATCAAGGCTTCGTACTCGGCGATGTTGTTCGACGCTGGGAAATTCAGTTTCAAGGCTTTACTGATTTCCGTTCCGTCTGGTGTAATGAGGAGAATGCCCGCTCCGTTTCCATTTTTGCTAGAAGATCCATCCACGAACAATGTCCAGGGCTGAGATGGTCGCGTTTTGCGAGGACACTCTTGCCTGGGCACTTGCTCGCTTGTGGAAGGTCCTTGATCTGGCGCATTATTTTCTCCTTCTGCCGAGTTGAAGGAGGCCTCGGCAATGAAATCGGCCAAGATTTGAGCTCTGATGGTTTTTCTTGGGAGGTAAACGATTGCGTACTCCGTCAGCTCAATGGCCCACTTCATCATTCTTCCAGCAACATCAGGCCTGTGTAGAATTCTTCGCAGGGGCAAGTCGGTGTAAACCCCGATTTCATGGGCTTTGAAATACGGCTTCAGTTTTCTCGCCGTTATCATTAGTGCGAGAATCACCTTCTCGATGTGCATGTACCTCGTTTCAACTTCAGTCAGTGCATGTGATACATAGTAGATGGGTTTCTGAAGTCCTCCTTCCTCTCGCAACAGCACCGATGCTATGGCTGTATCCGTTACCGAGAGATAGACAAAGAGTCTTTCTCCTGGTTTGGGCGGCTTAGCGGGGTAGGCTAGAGGTATTTTTGAGCTCGTCAAACGCGAGGTCGCATTCTCGTCCCATGTGTCCCAATGTGAATTTTCTCGCTCCTCTTGGGATTTTGAAGAAGGGAGGCTTTTTCGGTGATTTTGATATAAACCTTCCCAAGGCTACTATTCGTCCATTCAGCTTTTGAACCTGCTTGATGCATATTGGGACCTTCATCTCGGCGAGTGCTTTTACTTTCTCGGGATTTGCCTCGATGCCGCGCTCATTCACCATGTACCCCAAGAACTTTCCCGCCGTTACGCCGAAGGCACACTTGGCGGGATTGAGCTTCATTTTGTTCTTTCGGAGGTTTGCGAAGGTTTCTCTAAGGTCGTCAATGTGGCCTGTTTCCTTCGTTTTAATCACCATATCATCTATATAGGCCTCCACATTCCTTCCCAATTGATTGCCGAAGACTTTATTCACCATTCGCTGGTAGGTGGCCCCCGCGTTTTTTAGGCCGAACGACATCATATTGTAGCAAGCGATGGCGCGCCGCTCGGAAGGCCGTGTTTCCTTGGTCCTCTTTCCACATCCCGATCGGTGGTACCACAGTAGGCGTCCCACGGCTTAAAATTTTGTATCCCGAGATAGAATCGACCGGTTGATCTATCCTCGGTAGTGGATACTGATCCTTTGGGCATGCCTCGTTCGATTGGTGAAGTCCACGCACATCCGCCATTTTCTGTTATTTTTCTTGACCATCACCACATTTGCAATCCACGTAGGGTAGTGGATTTCTCTTATAATCTCGGCCCGAAGAAGTTTGGCTATTTCCTCCTTGATGGCCTCTTGCTTTTCCGGGGAGAAATATCTCGGCCTCTGTTGCATAGGTACAAATGCTGGATTGATGCTCAATTTGTGCACTGCTACATCCTCGGCAATGCCTTCCATATCCTCGGCTTGCCATGCGAAAACATCAGTGTTCTCCCTTAAGAACTCGATTATGGCTCTCCTTTCGTCGCCCGCAATTTCCATTCCCACCTTTATTTTCTGGTCGGGGTAGTTGAAGTTTATGATTACCTCTTCTACATCTTCCATAGGTTGTATGATTGGATGATCTCGAACATCGAGGCTTTCAATTTCAGTTTTTTCGTTCTCGGCGCTCGATGTTCCTTCTTCCAGATGCGGGCCAACTTCCTTGGCTTGCTTTGGTTGCTACGGGGTGGAGCTTTCCCCGTCGAGCCCTCTGGCTCGTTTTGCGGCCTGTTCACCTTCTATTCCCTCGGCCTCCTCCGGCCTTTTCAACCTTTTCTCTGCCTCTTTTTCTCGCTGATCAGGTACTCTAAAGTAGTACGAGCATCATTCTTAATGACCCCTACTCCGAACGAGGTCATATACTTGACTCGTTGATGGGCCATTGACGCCACCATGCGAAATTTGGCCTGGGAAGGTGCACCGAGGATGGCGTTGTACGGAGAGGGGAGATCAAGGACGAGGAAAGTGACTTCCTCGCTTCTGGTGGTATCACCCTCACCCAGGCTGACTATGAGTCCCACTGTTCCTTTGGCTGTGACCTTGTGGCCTGTAAAGCCCTCTAGTTGGACTCGGCTCGGAGTGAGGTGGGCATCGCCGAGCTCTAGTGCCAAAAAGCACTTATAAAACATCACATCTCTTCCCGCCCCAGTATCTATCAAGACCCGTTTAACTAGGCTATTGTGAATGCCGATTTGCAGAGTTAACGGGTTTTGGCGAGCATAATCGTTGACCGCCAGCTCGGTGTCCCTGAATACCATTTCGTTTTCAACCATCCCTTCCATAATGTTTTCCGCCGTGCTGTTCAGGCAGTTGATGGCATTCTTCAACTGTGTGATACTCTGGGTATCCTCCCGGATGGTGTTTACTACTGGCCGGTTGTCGGGCTGTCTATTTTCGCCCCCCGGAGCCCTCGGTCCGGGGGCGCGAATGTGGACCTCTCTCGCCACAAACCTTCTGTCTCCCTCGTTTATCACCCTTTGTATTGCTCGTTTGAGGCTGTATGCACTCCTCCGGTGATATGGCCGATCTCGTTATGGAAGCGCATCTTTTTCGCCGATTTCGCCCTTCCACGGTGACCTCATGGGGGAGTGGTGGGCGTATCTTGTTTTCTCTCGGAAAACGCGTCCATTATGTGTTCAGAGATTCATTGAGGGGGGTGAAGTCTTCCAGCTCAAATTCTCGTCTTGGCCCCCTAATCTCGCCAGTGAATCTGGCGCCTCTTTCTTCCTCCCTTCTCTTCGCCGAGTTGGCGTCCTCCTGCCGAGCTTTCCCCTGCTCTTTTCCTTTATTTGCGGCGTCAGTGCGGAAGGGGCGTGACCCCTTGTGAGTTTGTTGTGGTGGGGGTTGCTCGCCGTCAACAGGCCACCCTTTGGCTTAAGAACATCTCGCCGATTGTGTCCTTTGGTCGCATGAGAAGCTCTGTTCGGCAATTCCCTCGTACCAGGCCTGCTCCGAAACACATCCTCACAGATGTGTCGGGAATATCTGGGATTTGGTCCAGGACTTCTTTAAAGCGTGCCATGTATGCCAGCACAGTTTCTCCAACCTCTTGTTTCACGCTACACAGGTCTGTCTCGCTCTTTGGGAGAGCACCTGCCGAAGCGAACTTTTTCAAAAATGACCCCTTAAAGTCATCCCAACAGGTGATAGAATCGGGTGCTAACCCGTTGTACCACTGTTGAGCCTGCTTCTTGAGGGTTCCAGCGAACACTAAACACCATATGTCGTCCAGTCTGGTTGCAATGATCATTTTCAATTCGAACCCTGACACGTGGTCCAGGGCTGTTGTGTTGCCAGTGTAGTCCTCAAAGTGAGGAATCTTTACTTTCGAGGGAACTTCCACCTCTCTTATCTGCTTAATAAATGGCCCCCCAATTTTCTTGAGGACCGAGTTAACCCCATAGCTCTGCCGAGCTTCCAACTTTTCCATCCATGCCCTGATCTCGGCACCTGTCATCGGTCTTTCGCCTTGTGCCGACCCCACGGCTTGTGTGGGAATGCAGTTAGCCCCTTTTTCAGCCTGTGGTACCTCGGGCTCTTCCTCGATCATATTTCTCACAGGGGACCCCAAACGAGCCTCCTTTGCAATTTGGCGAGACGGGTGCCGAGATTTTGAGTGGGCTTTGTTCGAGGACTGAGCGTAGGGCCGAGACTCTCCTTCCTCGCTATGGGCTCGACAATTATCCGTCTCGGCGGGGAATTTTAGGCGAGAATGAACGCTCGTCTTGGATCCCTCGCCGGCCACCCTCTTCCCTAGTCTCGATTTGACATTGGTGGTAAACTTGGCCTTTTTGGCTTTTGCGTTTCCATCCTCACCAAAGCCGAGTTTGATCGCCGGGTGCTTTGTTTAATGACTATGGGCTCGGGTTAGGGGCAGGGCTTTGTCTTAGCTCGTGCATCTTAGTCTCAGCTTCCTGAATTTTCGTGCACAAGGTCTTTTGGTGCTCCCAATACGCATACTCTCGTTCGGCCTCTTCTTGAGCCGTTGGTCTATTTTTACCACGCGGCTCCTCCTTGTTGGCCCTGGAAGTCTCGACCTCTCGGAGGTCGGCGTCAGTGTCTTTATTTTTGTTCGAGAGTCGTTTGTGCAGGGCTATCCTTCTTTGGTCCCTGGCCGACACCTCGGGTAGCGAGGCACGGAGTTCTCCCTGCGTCCCTCATTGTCTTTGTGCTCGGCTGGGTGAGTGGATGCAGCGGGGGTTACGTTCTTTGAGGCTTGCTTTTTGGATTTTACCATCCCTTCTCGTGCGTGGGCCTTGTCTTTGGGAAAATTCGAGCTCCGGCGGAACCAAAGCGATCACGCAATATTTGTGGTGATCTTGTCTTTGGCGATCACGTGTGCGAGGATGAGGTGGCGGCTTCTTCTTTGTCCGGTGTTAACACCGATAGAAACAATAAACTCGTTAAGGTGTCGGGTTGGCCGACTATAACCCTCGGTCGTGTATGAATCGGTTTTCGGTAAAGTTTTGGTAATAAAATGGCCGTGATAATTGTTTGATAAGAACCGTGATAAGAGAGTTAGAATATCTTTGAAATTACATGCCTTGCCACGAATAAGGGCTCTCATATTATACGATATTGATGGCGGCGTGGCGGTTGCTATTGGGGAGCATAAGGCGGCCGTTATTAAATGCGTTGAGGGCGTTCGTCAGGAGTGGGTGAACTGCGTGTGTCAGAGAGTTGGTATTGGCGTGCAGCGGTTTTCTCAGGCCTAGGGAAATGGTTTGTCGGGGTGAATGATTGGTCTGAGGCCGAGGCCGAATGGTTTCTGTGACAAAAGCTTTGGTTATTCGTCGAGGTTGAGGATTTATGAAGGCCGATTTGGAGTTGGGGCCGGGATCCAGTGATCTGTCGAGTCGATTCTTGGTGGGCTCGCCGTTAGTCCGAGGGTATTGATCTTAGAGGATGAAGTCATTTATCTTGAGGGTGTGGTCTGTCCTCGCAAGGTGTGGCCTGCTTGGTGGGACCCTCGTATCTTAGGGTCGGGAACTGTTCATGCCGAGGGTTAATCTCTCGCTTTCAATCCCTTCATATATATATGAGCGAATAATAGCAATACACTCTCCCAAGGGCCACAACCACAATGAAATAAAATCAAATGAGGGATAAGATTAGAAGGGTAACAAATGCATGAAGTACAAAATTCTCACTAATGAAGAAATTTTAATAGTACAATCGGCTACAATGAAATAATTTATAAAAAGGTATGATATTTTGAGATAGAGCTTGTGGTGTTATTACAAGCTTTAATGTTAATATCATTAGATCAAATCATTTAATATTTTTATACCCTCAGATCAAATATAGTATTTTCTAAATAATGACATAAACATTTCAATCACCATCAACTTAATTATCCAACGATTCTAACACTAAAACTCGTATTAATATCACAAACTCTAACCCTTAATATCATTATATCTCCATCTATGGAAACTTCATTTGCATTTATAATGTTAATTCAACCACTTTTAGATCCACCAACCCCTAATTAAGCTAAAATAGATTTGGTAGTTAGATATTGTACTACTCTTGATATTATTAATTTTTTTAGCAACTTTAAGGTCAATCCATACCTAACAGATGTATTAGTGGTTTTTGCCACCAGAAATGTATATGAATAATAAAAATAATTATATAAATAAGAAAAAAAGTCAACCCCTACATGCTCTTGAAGAAAAATATAATTTTGAGAATGGATTACTTACCAAAGCTCTAATTATTTTTTCTTCTAATGTCATATGTTATAATTTCACTTAAATAAAATCAACTTTTTTCAATTGGTTTTCAGTTCAGTGTCTTTGTACGTGTATTTATACAGATAAACGCTATTAATTGTTCACTGATTTAGTTCTTTTTTGGAAAGAAGGCCTCTAGGTCGTTAGGGACTCAATTGTAAATTGTGATATAAGTTCAATTGGAAAAAAAATCAGTTTAGCCCTTACTTAACGCACGCATGAGGCAAATGAGCAACTTAACGCTAATTTTACTTTTATCCCTTATAATAAAAGATTAACAATATAATAGAAGAGATGTATTTCATATTATTTAGGAAGAGATGTTGGTTATAAATTGTTTAAGATAAAAGACTTCAACTATTATTACCAAATGAGGATATGTATCCGATATTGGTTAGAGAGTGATGCTGATTTTAAAAGTTTACCATTATTAACAATAGAAGATAAGTATTTCACATTAGTTAGAAAAATGATATTGGTTTAAAAAGTTTTTAGATGATGTATCTCACTTTGGTTACAAAGAAATGTATCTCACATTATTTAGAAATGAATATTGGTTATAAAAGTCATTAGATAAAAACATTTTTATGTTATTACCAATAGAAAATATGTATCTCACATTGTTTAGAAATAAATGTTGGTTAAAAAAGTCTTTTATCTACTACTATTATTACTAATAGAAAATATGTATACCACATGGTTAGAATGTGATGTTGGTTTTAAAAGTCTTTAGATAAAAGACTTAAACTTTCATTACTAATAAAAAAAAAAGTATCGCACATTATTTAAAAATGAATTATGATTTTAAAAGTATTTTAACAAAAAGACTTCTAATATTATTATCAAGTTAGATGTTAATTTTAAAAGTCTTTAGGATCAAAGATTTTTACTATTATTAATAATACAAAATATGTATCTCACGTTAGTTAAAAACTCATGTTAATTTTAAAAGTATTTAGGTAAAAAAATTATTTAATATTAGTAACAATAGAAAAAAATTATTATAATATCATGAAAGAGATTAACAATCTAATTATAATGTCTAAAAATTATATTATTATTACAAAAATATATATATATATTCTACATTGTACTCGTGCGAAGCACATACTAACTAACTAGTGATGAATGAAAAACAGGAATCCCCCTTTGTTGGTGGATTACCTAAAAAAGTAAAATACAAAAACAAAACAAAGGGAAATTAAAAAATAAAATAGAAAATAAAAACCCCCAATCCCCAGTCATGTTATCTTGTTAAGGTGGTGTGATATTCTCATAAAACATATAAGTCTCTCAAATTTGAGCAAAACATGTGACACCTCATATCCACCACGATAGGTATAAATGTATAATTAACTTCGGCCTATATAAATATAAGATTAGCTTTATGGTTTGTTATTTATTTTTATAATTATATATAAATTTAAAAATAAAATGTGAGAAAAAAATTGTGGGACTAATAGGGAAAGAAGTGGCAACCAGGAAACAAATTGTAATCCACAAAAGGACTATTTGCTCTCGTAGTCAAAACTAGCAAACATACAAAAAAGTGAATACCCATTTCTCTTTTTCAATCCCACCAACCATTAGCATTAGCCATTAACAAGGGGACAGTGACTCATACACCACGTAGTTATGGTCTCAATCTGGTACTGTTTAATTTAATGACAAAATATATTTGAATTAGTCTAAATTAAAACCGTCCAACACATGATTATTTGTAAAATAAAACTCTATTTTTTCACAGCTCAACCTACTAATATATGATGGGTTAGATAAGAAGGATCCGTCTTACAAAAAAAATATTTATAAGACCATCTTTCCTAAGTTTTCGTCAATATATTTTTGTTATAGCTACAAAACGCAAATGTATAGCACATATATCAAGAGTAATATTTTACTCATTTCGTTTCTAAATTATTGTCTTGATTTGATTTATTTTTTTAAATAAAAATTTGACATATTCTTTTAGTTATTTTTTTCAGAATCATATAACACATAATTTTTAATGCAAAAAAAGTATTACAAATATGTGTTTTATAGAAAATAAAAAAAAAATTACGTCAATTTTGATTTAAAAAATAATCAATTGACTCAAAAAGTCAAACCAGAATATTAATTTAAGAATGAAGAGAATAATTTTGGCTCAAGCCACTCTAAAAATTATATCAATTTTCTAGAATATAATTTGATTAGCGTCACCATGTAGTTGTAAAATGATAAAAACTTAGGAATATTATTTTTTGTAAGAAAAATTCTCCTTATCTAACTTATCGTGTATTGATAGGTTAAGATGTGAAAAAGTAAAACTTCGTCTTACGAATTAATATCAATAAAATCATTTTACAAGATAATTAAGATAATTGCTCTTGTAAAATTATGGTAGGGTGGGATTATTGAGTGAGTTTGTACATAGTTGGATGTGGAGACTTTAGACCAAAGTTAAACTCAGAAATTTAGAATTATAAAAGGAGTACTAGGATGATAAGATGAAGGTCTTTGGTTTGAGTGAGCTGAGAAGTAAAGGAGAGACATGTCAGTCTGTCACCATCTGTATATAATGACTAAAGTTCTCCTATTTAATCTGTCAATAAAGTAATGTCCTTATTTTAATCAACAATCCTTAAACACCAATTAAGCAACCCAAGTGGGTATGGGACCCTTTATCAGATTTAAACCTTTTGACATACCCCCTAAGAAATTGAAATTATTGGAAATTATATGCTAACCACAAATACATTTAAAAAGAAAAAAAACTTGGGTATCACTATTACTGCATGTCACGTCACGTTTAAAAAAGCTAATAATTCAAAAATATTGTACATAGTGATAATCGAAGACAACACATCCCGTCGTATGGAACGCTCAATCTAATGGCAGCTTCTAATATTGCAACCAACACTCTTCCATTACACTGAAAATGAAAAATCAAACAAGTAATGAATAGAAACACAACTCTTCAAACGTATAATACAATGTCTCTGTGGTCCACTAACATGTTACATGTGCAGTACCTCAAGGGCTATTGCCTATTGCGTCTTTCAATTAATATCCTTATTCTAGTGATAGTCGATAGAAGGTGGTTGAACCCTAAACAAATATAATTAAACATCATACTTGGTAGGTTAATAACTAAACAATAATTATAATAAAAATCTTGTCTGCACCCCATAATAGTTTTCATGTTAAACCAAAACCATTGTGCACCGAAAATAAAACAATTTAGTAATCCTAGAGTCCCACGTCATTGGATGTCTAAAAAACTGCTCATCTGACACGGTGCACCACTTGCGATTGCCCAACCTCAAATTTTATGTATTTTCAATGAACTTTCACACGAACAATTTCAAAGTCTCGAATTGATCTTTGAGCACCATGTTATATTTTCTCACCGCGGGTGTGTGTGTGTGTGTGTTATAGAGACTAGAGAGAGATGCAACATGGCCTAATCATTTGATGACATGATTAACAATAAACATTTCATACCAAAGTTAATGAATGAAAGAGCCTTCCAAACGAAATGAAGCTTAAACAAATGTTAAAGGGGTCCAATTGAACAACTCCCATGTGATTTGATTAGAAGAGGTGATTAAAAAACTAGGTTAAATATTATCAAAAAAGAAGCAGCAAATTCAATGTATTTAATTTAATTTAATAACACAAAAGTGTTGGTATGCCTAAATAACATGGTTAGATTATGTAAGATATAAACAATATCATTAAAAAACAAACCAAGACAATAACCTAATGTACCCTAAATAATTAAACAAAGCTACAAGCAACAGCGAAGTTCTACGGATGCATGTACTATATATGCCTATTATGGAATTTAGGCCAACATCCTCGACCATTGAGACCTGCAATGTGCGAAAACTACGCACACCCTCATCAGAATTACCCGTCAGAACATTAAACAAGATTTCAATAACCAAGTAACCATCCATGACTTCTTTAATCAAATAGCTTCGTTTCCTCTACATTGGGAGTGTTTGGATGCAGATATGAATGATAACTCACTCCGGTTTAAACCCTCGACCATCGGAGGGGTTGGACAATGCGTGTAGAGATGTAAAGATCTCTAGGTGTAAGAATTTGACAAACATCTCGGGCAGTCAGTCACTTAAACAGGGCTAAAGACTTAAAAGGCTATAACAATACTCGATGAATATAACTCATCATGAGAAAAGAGTTCATAACATGTAACTGAGAAACTATATCAACAACATGAATTGAAAGTTAAAATTCTTTTCCTTCTTTCTTTTTCTTCATTTCTAGTTTAGGTTGTCAGGAATACACCACAGCTCCAACAGCACAGAAATGGGATAAAAGGAATACAGTCATATCCAACATAAGAAAATTGGGGAAAGAGGAACTACTATACTAGAACAGGCAAGTGCTAAGATGTCTGTTTCTTTTACTAAACACAATCTGCCTAAGTCGTAAGGACAATTAGCAGACGGAAATCAAAGGCAAGTAAATTCAAAGAAAAATGAAAGATCAGAGACTAGAGCAAAGAGTTATAACTTGTGAGGCACCTTCATGGCAAGGATGAAACCGTAAAATGAAATTTCAGCACCTCCAGGCTGATACTGAAACAAGCTCCCTTCGTTGCCAGCAAAGAACAAGGGAAGATTGTCTCTTTTCCACATGAAATCCACGAACAGGAGTCCTCTTGACCACACACTCTGCTTGAGACTCTGTGAAATTGCTGAAACTTAATGGGGAGAATCCGACTGACAAGAATAGAGTCCTCCAATGTTGTGTCTTCTCAGGGAAATGATACCGACCATTTACGATTTTCTCTATGCAAGGTTGAAGCAAGAACCTCTCGATCTTTTGCAAGGAATCTAGGTTGACATTTACAGCATCAAGAGACTCAAGCAGGTTTGAGTAGGACTGGAGAGCATGAATTACATGGTTAGAAAATGGAAGGTCAGTCCGATCACAGCCTCTATCCATTGAGACAATAATCTTTGGAGACAAATTCTTAACGAAACGAAGAACCAAAGCCAGGGGAATTCGGTAGTTTGAGAATGAACCAATAGGGAGATTGACCGCAATTGCCTCACTTTCCATTACATGAATAGGCATTGACCACGAAGCAGAGGTGAGGGCATCGATGTTTACAATCTCAAACTCAAATTCCATATTGATTTCACTCGCAAAATGACATAAATTCTCCCTAGTCAACCCCAGCTCAAGCTGGTCATGGGTCGAAGGTGAAGCAAAGGCAGTGATTTTAAGTGAAGGAGCTCCATTCCCTCGCAAGGCAAGCTCCTGCATAAGAGAAGCCCATTGCCCACCATATCCGATATCGAAATCTATAACATGAATCTGATCATGCCCATCCAAAACTTCAAGAAGTGCTTGATTACATGTAAAATTAGCAAACTGAACAAAGGGCGAAATCTCGGAGAACGACTTGTAAGCCCCAATCTTGAAAATCAAACTAAACGGCGAGGAAATGGAACTAGTCTGGGGAGGATTCATATTATTAACAATTGAATGTAGTAGTGACTGAATAGCTTCCTTGAAATAAAAAGCAGCCCTGTGAAAAGGCTTACCAATAGGAGAAAGCTGGTGATTGAGCCGCGCCAATATCCCTTGCGCGAGTATAGGATTGCTCCCTGACTGAACCAAGTCCGCAGCCTTGAATAACTGGTCTATAATCCCTTGCTGATGATGGTGTGACCCCAATTGTTCATCCACAGCCATTTTCTTGGAACCCAATGCCGGCCTTTGTTGCAGGTGGTGAGGAAGCAAGTTGAGCTGATTCGGTTGAAGACCCGGATCAAGAAATGGGGCTTTGGGGGTATTGGGGCTGGATTCAAGGCTACCCGGGTTGTGTCTCTTGGGTGGTGGTGGGGCCAGGAGCGTTTCTTGATTTTGGTAAGGGAGTGGCAAGAAAAATGCTGGATTTTGAGGGGGTTGTTGAGACTGGTGTTGGTTAATAAGCAATTGGGGATTGAAAATTTGGGGCTTTACTTCAAACGGGAGGGTTTGAGGTTGATTCAAATTGGGTTGTGGTGATAAAATTGGTGGCAAATTGGCAGAAAACATTGGATTTTGTTGAAGGGTTTGAGCGGTTCCAAGTTTGTGCTGAAATTGGCCAACTGACTGGTTTGAATCTAGCCCAAACCCTTGATCTACAACACCAAAACTGTTGAATTCAAAGTCCGCGGGGACACCAGCGGCGCTGAGAACTTTGTTGAGCCCCATAGAAGGGTCCTCCACATCACCCATGATCCACCGGAGTATAGATTGTTCTTGGCCATCGTTATCCCATTCTTCCATTCCCATCCCTCCGCATTTCTCCGTTCCGGCAGCCGTGGTGGTGGTGCCACCCGGGCCACTGCCGGAGATCTCTAGAGAGGGAGGTGAGAATGGGTGGAAGAGTTCGGCTGCAACACCACCCACATTGGAGTTAGTGGTTTCTTGGCTTTCCGGTGGCCATTTTTGAGATGGGTTTCCAGAAACCGCCGCCACCGAAGCCGTGTCGGTAGAACAACACCCACCACCGCCGCCGTTGCCCAAAGAGGAAGACAGGGTTGAAGAAGAAGTTGGAGGAGATGGACTACTAGTAATATTATCCAGGATAGATGTAGGCTCACTAACAAATTTCCTCTTCAACGTATCCAAACTTGCAAAATAATCCCCAACAAATGGCTCAAAAACTACCCCCTTCCCCTCAAACTCAAAGGGTAAGGGCATCCCCTTTAACTTTGTCAAATCCCCAACAAGTGTTCTCAAAATGCCAAAAAAAAACCTTCACATACACAAAAAGCTAATTTGTAGCTCCAAAGAAATTACCACTAAACAGAAGTCCAAACTTAGAAGCAAACTAGCGTGTGTCAGGGTTTGTGTTTGATGTTTCAAATCAGAGAGGGAGAGAGAGAGAGAGAGAGAGAAAGAGAGAGAGAGAGAGATGACTAATAAATATGTTCAATGCATGCAACTAATGGAATTCTATTTGAAGATGGAAAGAACCCAAATGAAAGAGACAACGTTGGCAAGTAAAATACATGGTGGCTTCTTAATGTTCTTTTGCTACTGTGTGTGTGTGCGTGTTTAGAGATGGAGAGGAGGAGGTGGAGGGAGGGGAGGGTATTGTTGTGGGTTGATGTTTGGGGTTTCTACTAACTTACTTTTTGTTCTTGTAATCTGTCCTCCTTCTGTTTTCTGCCATGGATGCGTGCAACATAAAAAAGTAGTTAAGTGCCCTTCATCCTCTCTCTCTCTCTCTCTCTCCTCCCCTTCCTTCTCTCTCTATCAATCTTTTGTTTTTTGGTATTTTTTTAAAAATTTAATGGCATTTTTTTAAAATTTTAATTTAATATTGAGTTTATAATTGAATTTTTAAAAAAGTTTGTGTTATGTCTGTGGACGCAGTTATCTTTCTGCCTGGGCTTCTGTCATTGTCTCCTTGGACACTCGCGTATGATGGTTGTGAAGCCAACGCAGAGTGTGAACCACTGCTTAATCATGGTAAAATTTTAGCTACTTTCTGCTTACAAATGGATGGTAAAAGAACTTCTAATTTTGGTAGGAAAAGTTGAAGATGTAAACTCCTACTTGAAGAAGAAGAGAGTAATCGAAATTTTTGCTGCTTTGATTAACATTTTTTAATGAGTATGCCTTATGTAAGATAAATTTATGCATTTTTATTTTTAAGACGAAGCTCTTCTATACCTCAACTAATTAATATATGGTAGGTCGGATATAGATGATTTGTTTTATAAAAAATATTTGTAAATTCATCTTATCTAAGTTTTTATTTTTTTAGTACAAAATAAAAGCGGATCCGTCAATAATCATGCTCATATGCTCTCTCTTTTCGAATTTTTGGCAGCCTGAACTCCCTTTCAAACAGGTACGGGAGTGGAATTACTAGCGACACTTTTGCTCCAAGTCGTTTGCACAAGTTACACTGGTAGGGAAGTTCAATGTCAAATTAAGAAACGAAAAGGATTTTGTTAAGATAATAATCAACATATGGACGAAGGTGAGTCTTGTGCCGTTTGCTTTATAACTCTTCCATGTTCTATGGACTTGATTTATAGAAACTTTCTTTAATTAACCTAACTAATTTGTTCTTCCTCCGTTTCACCTAAAGACTATTATATTATTTGAAATGTTTTATTTTAAAATCTACTTTTAAAAATAATATCAATAGTTTATCAATCTTCATAACATTTCAATTTTTTCCTTCATATTTGATATTACATATTGATTATGCTTAAATATTATTTTTATTATTACAAACTCTGATATTAGTTATATATTCCCTTTATTTAGGGTAAAAAATTCATCATATAATTTAAGAACACTTCATATTAAAATTTTTTCGGACTTTCAAAATATTATAAATACAAAAAGTATATTCTAATATTAATACACTTATTGAAAATACAATAACCCCAATTTATCATTAATGGTGTCAAATCAATAAGTTTCATCTTTTTTCAAGCTCACAAATATTTTTTTATTAATAATTGATATTAAAAATTGTTTTAAAAAATAAAATAAATAATGTTTGGGACATCCTTAAATATACTAATATAATATAGCGGACACTAATTTTAGGACGTAATGAATATTTCTTAAAATTATAATTTATAAATAATGTGCACAAACTCCATTTATATTTCTAAGCAATTTATTTGTTGAGTGAAATATTATGCGTGTATGTAAATATATGTAATTTTGGAAGGGCGCGAAGGGTTGCTCGAACATTCGGAAAATGACTTACGGAAAATAAATCCGTAAGTCATTTTCCGGAAAAAAAGTTTCATTTTCCGTTGACTCGAAAAAGATTTTACGTTGACTCGGAAAAGATTTTACGTTGACTACATTTTCCTAAGGTTACCAAATACCGAAAAATAAGGAAAACGTTTTCCGGAAGTAATTTTCCTTGAAACAAACGGAGCCTAAGAACACTTCATATTAAAAAATTACTTTCAAAAAATTATGTCTACAATATTTATAGCATTTCAACTTTACTATTCACATTTGATAGTATCATATTAAATATAATCAAACATTTTTGTAATTACGAGTTGCTCTAGTTATATACTCCCTCCGTTCCGAGCAAAAGTCCCTGTTTAAAAGTCAAACTTTTTTGATAAAACGACACTTTTAGTAGCTAATTAGTAATAAAATGATATTTTTTTATGCTTTAATTTTTGATAATAGACTCTTTAAGTAAAATGTCTCAAAATGAAATAGTAAATTCATTACTTGAAACGGAGGGATTATTTCATAATTATTAGACTTTTCAAATTGGGTGGAACAAGAGAAATTATCTCTTAATGATTCGATTTTTTGAACATAAACTCTTTTCGTGCAACAAAGGGTGTACTCCCTCCATTCCACCCAAAATGTTTTTATTTGAAAAGTTTAATATAAATGATATATTGATGTCATTAAAGTTAGTTATAATTACAAAAATAGTTAAGCACAAATAATATACTTACAAAACAAGTGGAGGGTAAAGATAAAATGTTATAGAAATTGTAAGCATAATTTTTACAAATAAACTTTTATAGTGAAACATCTCAAAATAATATATTGGACTCGTTGCACTGAGGAAGTACTATTATTTAGTACCAAAATAAATTGCATATGTCACGTGAAATATGAAAACAAAATTGATAAAAGTAAAAGTTCTATGCTAGAATAACATCAAAAGTCATCTCTTGGTAAATTCAGTTTTGATGGTTTTGAAACCATTTCCAGAACACCAAGATCATCTGTTCAAAATGTAAACTCATTCGATTTGCAAGAAACTAAGTGAAACCATCTAAATCAACCTTTTAATTGTCCAAATATCAACACACACTTTGGGTTCGTTTGTTATGGCTGATGACTTATGATTTATGACTGATAGCTTAAGCTGGTGGCTCAATGACTTGTGCATGTTGTATGATAGACTGTTTGTTAAAGCAGTTGAAAAGCTGCTTATGAGTTGTTATAATTATTTGTTAAAAAAAACTTGAAAATTAGTATTCATATTTTTATGTATATTTCATAAAATGATGAAATTGAGATAATCAAATATTTATTAATAAATAGTTGTCTTCATGTTTTTTAAAAACCAAAAAACTTAAAATTTTGAATTTTTGGCTTTGACTTTTTAATGCATAAAGGGTATTTTACTTTACTTATTGGCTTTTGACTTATAAGCTGAAACAAACACTCTAAATATGAATTTTCAAAAATCAAAAACTAAAAGTCACCGCAAATAAACTGTAACAAACGAGTAATTTCTATGGAGAATCGCATTTCAAATTAAATCTTGCGTTTTTAAGACATTAAATCTCCACCTATATTTTTTTGCTGCAATTAAAACTTCAGCTAGGGAAAAATTATTTTCTGTAATGGAGGTTGAGTTGACTGTTGACGTGGCAAATACGGGAAGAGTCCCTCCAAAATTATTTCAAAACAAATCTTATACTCTATTTTATATATCTCAAAGAAAACATGGATTTTCCCACACACATCCAGATTCCCACCAAAATTTATCTCATTTTTTTAACTGCTAAAGTTTACTATCGTTAATTCTTTTTAAAATGCCCACAATCATATATCATACAAATGTATTTCCCAAAAAATGTTGAAGTATAAAAAATAGTACAAGGTTTTTTTTAAGTATAAAAAATAATACAAAGTTTAATTTGAAGTAAGTAAAATAGGTCTAAGATTTTTTTTTAATGTAATGCTCTCCTTTTTATAATCATTCACTTTACTCTAACGATTAAAAATTATAGTAAATAGTTGAATATTATTTATATCGATTTACACCTTACAATCAGTAAAATTCTAAAACAAAAAAATTGCATTCATTATAATTAGATTTTAAAAATTACTCCCTCCGTCCCTAAATTATCGTTCTCCTTTCCTTTTTCGTCCGTCCCAAAATAATTATTCACTTTGAAACTTATATTTTTAGAACATCACTTTTACCACTTTACCCTTACTTTTTCACTCTACTTTAATTATGAGTCACATATACATGGACATTAAAGGAAATTACACATTAAACCAATATAAATAATCAAGTCAATTACTTTTTCTTAAACTGTGCGTCGGATCAACCCAGACGATTATTTAGAGACGGAGGGAGTACTTTTAGTAGAATCATAAATAATGTCTAAGTGAGGTCTAAGAGCAAGGTCAATAGTTTTGTCAAATCAACAATAAATTAAACACACCTATTTGATTTGAAGAGACTCAAGTTTTCTATAAAATAATCAATTTGATACACATTTGATTCAAAATCAAAAAATATTTTTAATGGTGACACAAACGCCAACACTTTTACATACTCCATCATTTTTATCTTCAACGGTTTTACCTACCTCATTATCTATATCTCTATTAATTTAATTCTTCTTTCAATTTATACTTATAAATAAATTAGATATTGCATAAATACTTATATTCAAATTATATAAATATTCATAATTTATGATTTATTTATTATATCTTGAATAATATTTATTATAATTCGACATTATTAATTTATTATAACCAGAATAATTCGATATTTTTATAGTATAATATCATTAATATTCAATAAATTGATAATATTATAATATTATCAATTTATTATAATTCAAATAATATAATTATTAACTTGAAATAATATAATTATAAATTGATGAGATTATGGAAATACAATGATAAGCACACGACAAAATCCATATTTGAAAAATATAATAATAATAAAAGCGATGATTATTTAAACATCAACTTACTAATTACCAAAAAGTTTCTAAATATTTTCAATTAAATCATGCTGCAGGTGGCGATATAATTCTCTACCTCGAACGGTACACCTTCGTTTAATATACCTTTCGTGTTTTGGAATATGCTCGTTCGAGTTCACAATAAGTGAAGACATTGATGATGTAACTGAAAATAAAGCAAAATTAGCAACACAAATTATACAATAATGACAGTTAATATTACCTAACAATAATAATAACAACTAATAACAACTAATAACAATAATAATACGAAATTTAACAATAATAGTTGTAATAATAGACAATTAACAATAAATACAATTATATTTAATAATCTACAATATTAATAATTAAAATATTTAAGTAGTAAATAATAGTATTAGTAATAAATTTTGTTAATACACAACTTAAAAATGGATTAATTAAAAACATGAAATTTGGAGAGAGAGAAGAGAGAGAAATGGAAATAAACTTCAAATTTTACAAAAAATTATTTTGGTGTCTAAATGAGACAAAACAAGTCTCTCTACATAGATAAGAATGTGTATATTTTTTTAAAAAATATTTTTTGAATACCAAAGCTACCTAAAACCCGATAATTAAAAAAAGTAACCAACCGATCAGGGTTTGATGTGTGTAAAACGTCTACCAACCCTTGTCAACCAGCTTCTTTTCAAAAAAAATCATCATCAAAACGACGTTGTTTTGATGGTTTTTCACAAAGTGTGAGGTCTCAGGTTCGATCCCTTCCCATGCCCCCTTAGGGAAAAAAAAAATAGGTGGGGCGGTTTTCTTAATTTGATTCAATTTTTATTATTCTTGATTTGTCATTGGAAAGAGAGACTGGTTTTTGCTTTGGGAAAGATATGTCATTGGCCTTACTCTAAAGTCTTAAGAGTTTCTAAAAACAACATTTGATTGTAACAGTCATTAAAACTAATTGGAAATTATTCTAAATTTCTTTTGGTATAGAAATACTACCAAAAAATTAGTAATCTATATTTATATATTTGTTTCTTTTATTATGTTTACAATCTTTATTTTATTTAAATATAATTTAATTAAAAAATATATATCCATATATTTAACGCCCCGATGAAAAACTATCGAATAAAAGAACAAAGGAAAAGTAAAGAAAAGATTTTTTTTGAAAAAGACTTGCTAAATAACGAACCCAACTGTTTTATTCAATGATTGGATTAGGTCTTCACCGTACTTAGGAGCGCGTGTAACACATGATTTTTTTACTTTTCCTTTTTCGTGGTTAATCATTTTTCCACAGTAAATCGTAACTGACTCAATTTTGGCACGTAGTGGAATCTCCAAAATACCCTTTTAAAGCTACCTGTTTCAGTGTTTTGACCTAAATCTTTACACCTTGAATGGCATGATGAGGGGCAATAAGGTGATTGAATTAGTTCTTGTTTTCGAAACTGAATCTGATAACGAGAGGGTTTTCTTTTTATCGAGGTAGATTTGACGGATGAGATAGTTCTGAGGAGATTGGAATGTATGGTTGAGATGAAAAGTCTTTTTTTTTTTTTTTTGGGAAATAAATGGTTAATTGGGGGCGTCTTAATTTGAAGTTGGTATAAACCAATGGTTTTTTCTTGGTTCATAAGCACCGTCACTTTCTAGCTCAGGAGAGTGCAATTGTCTAGTACTTTGAGGTAGGCCGGTCAATGGATTGGATTTGGATCGGATCAGTCATTTCCATTATCCGATTTGTTAAGAAATTATCGGACTTGAATCGGATCGGATTATCTTTCGGATATTCAAAAGCTCGATCCATATCCTAAATTTTCGGATTCTGATCGGATTCGGATTTTATTCACCCCTAATTAAAGTACTGAATAAAATTAATATTGATGTATTTTTTATTAATCAAATGTTGAATAAGATTAAAAATTCATATTTTTAGCTTACACAAACATGAATAATAATGTTAGTAAAATCTTAGAGTTCGTCGAAAAATTTATATTTAGTAAAATTAGTAATGATTAATAACTAAAAACACATTATTAGTAACTTTTATATGTATAATATTAATATATTTTTTATATCGGATCGGATCGGGTTGTTAACGGATCACTACATCTTAATCCATATCCGATTTGTTAAGCTTTCGGATTTTCGAATTCGGATCAAAATCGAGTTATCGGATTTAAAAACTAAATCTATATCCTAAAAATAACATCGGATTCGGATCGAATTTGGATCAAAATCCGATCCATTGACAGGCTTACTTTGAGGGGGCTCTATGGTCAATTCCGAAGGAAGGGGGCGTGTGAGTCTTTTGTCTACTCCCTCAAATTCTCAATTTGAAAATCAATTTTTTTAATAAAATGATACTATTCGTAATTCATTATTAATAAAATAGGACTTAAAGGGAAACATTTTAAAATAAAATAGTGAATTCTTTGTCCAGAATAAAATGAGTATTTATTAAGAGCAACAATGTCCAATAGGTTTAGACTAGTTGGGCATTCTATCATATCACATGCCAAACATTACAAAAAAAAGTTACTTCCCGGTTTCAAATTAGCAGGGCCGTTCCTGAATTTTTAGGGATCAAGGGCAAAAATAATAAAATGGGTCCCTATAGATATAAAAAATAAAATTTTGAAATAAATAAATTTTCAATTTTTTATCGTTCAAAGTATTCAATTGGTATAACATCTATGAGCATACTAATATATAAGTATATGAAATACTCCTTTTGTCCCTAAATTATCGTCCTTCTTTCCTTTTTCGTTCGTCCCAAAATAATTGTCCACTTTGAAACTTACCTTTTTTAAAACATCATTTGTACCACTTTATCCTTACTTTTTCACTCTACTTTAATTATGAGCCATATACACATGGACATTAAAGGAAACTACACATTAAACCAATATAAATAATCAAGTCAATTGTTTTTTTCTTAAACAGTGTGCAGGGTCAACTAGGACAATTATTTTGGGACGGAGGGAGTAATTATTTAAAATTACTTCGTTTGCATATTCCGGTACACTAGTTATTTTCTATCTTGATTTTGTAATTTTCTTATATATTAAAATATACAAAATGTCTATAAAATATATCTATAAGAAATTTCAGATTTATTCACTCTTCTAAGATCGTTCTCAACTATATCATCAAATTATATCACCTTCTCTCATTTTTTGGCTCATTCGTTACATGTTCATTTTGTTTTTTGTTGTTGATTATGGTTTTTTTTTGTTGATTATTGGATTAATTGTAATAATCCATCCATATTCTTAAGTTAAGTTGTTTGTTTGATTAGGTGTCCCATTTTATTATTAATGAGCTACTAAAAATGTCATTTTTTTAAAAAAGTTTGACTTTCAAACGGGAACTCTTTACCCGGAACGGAGCGAGGGAGAATATAATACTTGATAATTCACAACTCAAAAATAAAATAAATTTTACATAACTTTCAAAGAGTTGAACCCATGACCTCTCAATCAAATCAAAACACCTCATCCAATGAGCCACTAAATCACATATAAAATTCAAGTGACATTAATATATATGATTGTATTATAAGTTTGGGCCCCTCAAAATTAGGGGCCAGGGCGGTCGCCCTTCCAGTTCCAGACCACCCTCAGGGCCGGCCTTGCAAATTAGTATCCTCCTTTCTTTTTTCCGCTAGTTTTAAAATAATTGTCGTTTTTTAAAAACTTTCTCTTTTAAAAAATTATTTTTACCACTTTAGAAAAAAAAAGGATTCTAAGGCAAAAACGAGTAGAGAGAGAAAGAAGGAATGTGACCGAGAGGGAAAATATATGAAGCTTATATTAGAGAGAAAAATAGGAATAGGTGGGGAGAAAAAAAAATAGGAAAAATGCAAAAAAGAGTATAGAAGAGAAACAATTATAGATATTTTCTGCACACACATAGCGTGTGCAACGAAAATTTCTTATGATTTAAAATTTTGTACATTAGTCTATCACATAACACATCAAAAGATGCTTTTAATAGATTTTGAAGTTTTATATATATATATATATATATATATGACTTTCCTTCACAATTGGATCCATGTTAATTACTCCTATCAAGAATCAAACTAGTGCCACAAACACAAACTATGAACTCGATTACCCAATAATTCAGTCAGATATTCATCAAATTATTAATCTGCAAGGAAGTTAGGATATTGAATCACTAGAAATGAGATAATTCTTCTAGTTTATTTCAGATTAAAGTTTCAAGAAAAGTAAAGACTGTCCTCTGCTGTGTACTTATTATACTTCCTTCGTTTCGATTAAAGAGTTCACTATTCTATTTTGAGATGTTTCACTTAAAAAGTTACTTTAAAAAATTAATCAGAGTCATTTTATTACTAATAAGCTACTAAAAATATCGTTTTATTAAAAAACTTAACTTTTAAGCGAGAACACTTTAACCAAAACGGAAAGAGTATCAATTAACATACCTCTTGTTAGTCAATTTATTGAAGCACCAAGCTCAATCTAGCTACTTCAAGAGGCATAATTATTTTGACCCTCAAAGCTCTTGCAATCATTCATCTCACTGATCACTAATGCTCGATGGTTTAATCTTAGTGTAACCCTCTTGAAGTTTGGATAAACTTTCGTGGATTAAATTTTGATCCAACAACGGGTGGAAAACAATTATATACAAGCGATCTTGAGTGACTGACATAACGTAAACCAAAATCTTTCTTTTCGACACATGATTTTAGTTTGTCATGTGCCAATTACTCAAGGCCACTTGTGTAAAATTGTTTTTCCACCGTCGGTGGGCCAAAAATTTACTCATATATATATATATATATATATATATATATATATATATATATATATATATATCGTAGCCTCCCGCGGTACAAACAATTGAAAGGATCTTTTGATTAATCTACAGAAGATTTTGATTCTGAGAAAGACAGCGGGTAGGAGAAATGGAGGTTTGGGCTCTAGAGGGATTTGGTGTTGCTTATATTTTACAAGAGATGCTTACTTAATACTAATAAATCTGATCATATTAGAGCTCGCAAGGAAGTACTTAGTACTATGTTCATTGTGGGAACAATACCTAATCCTTAAGATGCTCTAGAATCTTTTCGACTACTTGTTCGAGAACTATGATCTTTGGCTTTGGAATTGAATCATTTTCTTGTATCTGAGAAGAATTTCCAGATTAATAGGAAGGAAGCTTAATCGGAATGGACTGTTGGGCTTTTGGCGTAATGCGTGCCCATTGTGGATGGCCAATGCGCGACTGCATAGCAAAGTAATCACATTCATGGGCAATGCGAGCGCATCACTAAGGGAGAAATCTGGAGATTGTTTATGTCAAATGCGCGGTCGCTTTCAGGGGGGAAGGCGACCACACCCGATGGCTAAGCGATCGCATCGATGCAACAAATTTGTTTTCAGGATTTCCTTGTTTTGGTAGTTTGTGATTTGGTATTGTATTCATCTATAATTGTAACCCTAGAACGTGTTTAATGTCGACTTAATAAAATTTCAAGAGTTTATTGGCCTCATTCTCTATCCCTCTTTTTTGTAATTGATTTTGTTATACTTTGTTAATTATTTATGAAGTTTTCTGTTATGCATAACAATGGAGTATATATATTTCCATGAGGTTGTCCATTGTCATTTCACAAATAAGTTAAAATGATGCCAATAATTGTAACGATCAAAATCTAAGAAGTCACGCATGCTTATCAAAATAATTATAGCATATTAGCAATTTAGCAGGCAACAGCTATTGTGTTAAAACCTAGAAGAACTCATTTGGGATTTTTAATAAAAAGATGTCTGTAAATTGGTAAATAAATATAGAGGTGACAAATTGACGGGTATGAACAGATATGGGCGTGCCCATATGGCGGCAGATTTAAATGGACGGACAAGTAAGTGCTCATTTAATAACATGGACGTATATGAGCGGACACTAAATAGACATGAGCGCTCATTTACTCATTAACATAAGATTATCAAATAAAAGTAAACATTACAAAATTTGAAACAATAATAATGATGTTTTACCGTTTAAAAGTCAATTTTAATATTTTTTTAAAAAATGAAAAAAATCGATTTGATTGATTTGAAAGTACTACTCCCTATGTCCTAAAATATATGAAGTTTGAGGGGTTTTTTCACATAGATCAAGAAAACATAATGTAAAGACTAAACTGTCACTATCCAAACATTAATGAGATGTCTTGATATATTTGCCTAAAAAGCCAAACTCGAGTTGCAGAGTTAATAAATATGGGTAGAATTGGAAAAAAAATGAAAAAACGTTTCTTATAAATTATAAAGTGTCATTTATTTTGAAATAAAAAAACTTTCCAAAAACGTCATATATTTTGGGACGGAGGGAGTACTATATTTATCATATTTGAAACAAGGCAAATTGAAGGTGACCTTAATAACACAAACATTAGAATAAAATTAAATTATTTTAAGATTTAAATAAGTAGCTAAAAAAATAGAGACGAGCAATGCTCCTTTTCGTTCAAGAGGGAAGGAGAGTACAAACAGTGGATGAGTATGCCAAGACTACTCTTGTTGGGTGTCTTCATGGTTTTGCTAAGTTCCACTACGACAACAAATGGGGACTACAGGATGTTTGAAATCGGTACAGGGACACACCCATATAGTGATGGCAACCAAGCCGAAGAAATTTTTTTAATTACATGGGCACCCATTTAAGCTCATATTAATTAATGTGCAAAAATAGGTATATCCATTTGTACCCATTTATAATTTTTATGTATTTATATCCATTAATTAGAGGGCGATTCGGGTAGGCATGTGAGTATGGACAACATTTGCCACCTCTAATAAACCAAGTCAGCTTAATTGGATATATATATATATATATATATATATATATATATATATATATATATATATATATGTATGTATGTATGTATGTGTGTGTGTACGCATGTGTTTGCTTGTTAATTTAACTAAAAAAGAATGGAGTACATTTTATCTATAGATTTAATATCTTGAAATCGAGCTAGGCTCCGTGTTATCAAGTACTCCTTCCGATTTATGTAAATAGTTTATTATTTTATTTTGAAATATTTTACTTAAAAAGTCTATTTTCAAGAATTAATAAATAAAAGTATCATTTTATTACTAATATATTACTAAAAATATCATTTTTTTTTAAAATTAACTTTTGACCAGAACTAAGTAAGTAATTACTTGTTAATGTGATTGATATCTCTTACGAATAGAAAAATTACTCTTATTTCATTACTTTCCAAGTCTCTTTAATTCGGTCACACTTTTCACAAGATTGCTTGAAGGTAATGTAAAAGTAAAACCATAAAGATCTATCTTCTTCTTATGACAATTTCCAAAAATTAAGAATTAAACTACTTTCTTTGCTTGCACGCCTTATAAACTCTTTTGGCACATGTAATTAGTGGTAGAAATTGAAAGCATCACTAATGCAATCGTTAATTTGATCACAAAATGGTCGCGGGTAATTAATATCTTTAATTATATTTCTTTTGTTTTGGATAAAAAGTTTCCATTGAAAGTTAAGCTTTGTAAGAAAATAACATTTTTAATAGTTTATTAATAATAAAATGACATTTTTATACCTTAATTATTGAAAGTTGACCCTTTAAGTAAACATCTCAAAATGAAATAATTGACTATTTACCCGGAACGGAAGGAGTATGTGGTAAAAAAATATCTTTATTCACATTTAATTGAAACGGAAATCTCCAATACAAATATTGATTTGATCTTATGTGACATATTTCCATCACTAAAATGAAATTAGACAAAAAATAAAAAATAAAAGAAAAGAAGACAACTAATAGAAAAAGTTTTTAAAAAGAAAAATATTTACTATGATGTATTTACACACTCAAGTAAAGTTTAAAAACTTAACATTATTATCAATAATATGAACAAATTTGATTGAAACGTCTTTTCAACACTTCTTATCTACATTTACTTTCAAGAAATTTTTTATTTCGTATAAATTTTAGGTATTATCTTATTTCAAATTAGTATTGATGATGCCCAGAGACACGAATGTGACTATGACATGCTCCTGTACACCAATTTGAACTTGTTAATCAATTACTAATAATTTACTCCCATCTCCGTCACTAATATCCAAGTTCCAGAAATATATAGGAGTACTTTATTTGAAAAGTATGGAAGCTTTAGGTATTCATTATTAATTATAATGACATCAAGGAAGCAGTTTTTTACATATAATATTCAAAAACAAAATTTTCATTTATTTAAAGATAAAAGTTTATGTAGTCCTAGTACGGTCTTACGGATATATTTTTGTAAGACGAATCTTCTTTATCCGACCCATTATATTGATGGGCTGTAAAAGAGTGAAACTCCGTCTTACGAATAAAGATCTGTAAGACGATTTTAAATAAGTCTTACCCTTATTATTGAATGAGTCTAGACTCAAGAGGAGCATATATTTTGCCATGCAAGAACTTGCGAATTAAAGGAGTTGTTTGCTCAAGGGATTTGAAACATTTCTATAGTTGAAGGAGAAACTTTGTTTATACTCCATTAAGAAAATGCAGGCTCTCTCTTATGAAATACAGTACTACTTTGAGCTTTTGAAAGGTAGAGATCAGAGATGCGCTTCTTATTTGAGTGATTACTTCGTAAGTGAATCGTTTTTGGTTGGCTAATACGTAGTTTAACCGAGACATTTAAGATCTAATTTGTGAATGCGTTGATTAAATGTCGAACCTGATATAAATGCACGTTGTGATTTTGAGAACTAAGAAAGAAAAAAGTTATTGTCGTCAAACGTATTTGTTGGAAAACAAAAATTGCGAACGAGAGTTATATATTTCAAGCATGTACATATTGCATCCTAGTTTGTTTTCTTTCGTGAAAATTAGTTGAATTTACATGTTTGAAAATGTTTGGTTGATGGAGATCTTGGTGAACATCAGAAGTAGGCAGCTGTCCGAAGCATATATACCCTTGGCCAACATGGATGATCAAATTTGAAGACAAAAAATTGATCTTCTCAAAGTAGCTCTTGAATGTTTTAGATTAGGTTTAAAGAGAGTTATTCTTTGGGTACAATTGGTATGTATTGTCCCTTTCTATAACATGCCTAGAGTGAGACAATCATAAAGAAGAAGCTTTAGGGCATTATTGAATGAACTTGTAAGAGGTGTTGTTTATTTATTTGGTCTTCTAGACAAGATTGAATTTTTGGGTATTTATGTGGGAAAGAAGGGGGGACATGCTAGGTGTTTGGCATGAATTGTTTAGCAAAATCATAATTTGGATTTGTCAGTGTTAAGCCTTAATTAGTTTATCTCTTTCCTTCCATGTGATGGGTAACAACTCCTCTCCTTTCTCCTTATCAAGTGGAAAGTGACCCCAACTCAACCCCACCCTCTTCCTCTTTACTTGCATCCCTCCCATCTTCTAGGCTTATTTACTTTTATTTGTTTTCGTTTGTAATGATAATAGACTTCATAATGAGTAGATTTTCTGTAAGACGGTCTTACGGATCTTAATTTATAGGACGAAACCTCATTCTCTCACAGTTCAACCGATCAAGACACGGTGAGTCGGGTAAGAAGGATTCGTCTTATACAAATTATTCGTAAGACCATCTTACTTAAGTTTTTGCCTTGCATAATTAGCAGTATGTATCGTCTTTAAATTAATACTCTCTGAATTATTCTTCTTTTTCTCATGTTTCTTTATTGGTAAGAAAAGATTATAACATGTTCTTTTCTCTCTCATCAAGGCAACCTACCTACATGCACCTCAAACAACAATATTAACACAAAGAAACGTTGTTAAGCCAGCCAAAATCACTTCTCCGACACCTTCACCACTCCTCCCACAAAAAGCTATATGGGAGGCTTCATCAAGACATAATCACTAGCCATGGAATTGAATATAATAAAGCTTCTTACTTTTGGTTCAATGGAGACAATACATACATATGATTGATAATACAAAAAAAATTGATTAATTTATTTTGCATTGCTCATTTTAGAACATGGTTAAAATTATATTTCCCAATTTTCTATTTTTAATCATTAATCCTTGGGCTACGAGTCGGTGCCGCCACTCTAACATCACGGGAGAATTGGTCAAAAAAAAGTAATAAAAAATTTGAAAAATCAATTACAAAATGTATATATTTATTTTTTATGATGCTTAAGGAAAGTTATTATATAGATATTTGGGAATAATTGGGTAAAAAAATTATATTGTAATCTACAAGAGGATTCTTTGTTGGCCAATAACAACATGATCAATCTTGAATGCAGAAAATGTGCTGGATTTGTTCTATACAATGAACTCAATGTTCCTCAATTCTTTTAATGCAGTGGTCAAACCTTTCTAAATTGTAAGATCTTTTTTTTAAAAAATATTCTAAAGGTTTACTTCGATTTCCCTTACGGTGGATCATGACTTTTTAATTAGAATTTAGAGTTGGTTAATGAATCTAAGTCTGCATACTGTTTCAATGTCATCAAATCAGTAAATCCATTTTTTTCGACTCAAATAGTCTTTTTTTCAAAAAAAAAAAATATATATTTAGAACAATATGTCATAATACAATACATTTTCTTTTTGTGGATGATATTTATAAAGAAATTTGTTTATCTAAAGGTATCACCACGCTTGAATGCACAAGACTAATCCTTCGAGCCGGATCGAACCACAAAGGTAGTAAAACTCTAGCCATCATGATTTTTAATGCAACAACATTCCCATAAATCATGAACCTAGAAGAACTCCTTTTACAATCTGATTTACGTGGTTGTTGGTTTTTTATAAATAAATTCTTAGTATATGTATATCGATTTTAAAAAATGTCATATCCAAAAGAAAAAAAAAACCAGTAACATCTAAAGCCCAAAATGGGTTTTCCACTACATTGCTATATAGAATCAACACATTAGTTCACTAAGAACACGAGTCATCCACTCAAAAGTTTATGAATGTTACTGTCTGTGACCACTTACTAAATACACAAAAGCCCTATATGTAACTCTTATGAATCTGTGATAGTACGAAACTAAAAGACAATCGCAAGCTCATTGGAATTAAGAAAGGTAAAGGGTGATCACATACACAGTTGTGTATGCGAATGTATGAGAACAAGAGAGTTAACATGATATTTTTGTGTAGTACAAAAAGGGTAATGTTAGGGTTATCAAAATATATGTACCAAATGACGTATCAATTAATGTGGTAGATTAGTTTTAATTTTCTATTTTGTTGTTTGCACTACATCGTATGGTGTAAATATTCAAGTATTCTTTTAACGATTATAACATTTACTCGATACAAAAATCATAACCTAAACCGAGAGAAGACTTGAATATAAAGGTAACAACCATAACAAGTGGTAGCTCAAAATTATAGGCCACATGCTTCTACCTCCATTGGGTGAAAGGAAGATGTGTTCAGTCTGTATTCTAGCCCAATGGACTCTGCAAGGAGTCAATGAAAGAAAGCTTGGCCCAAACAATATATATTTGTTGTTTACTAGTTTTGTCCCCTCAACAGGAAAAACTTTTTCGGTTTTTAAATAATCGTCTTCATTGATTCGGTGCATTATTTAAAAAAAAATTAAATGATTATATTATAATTATTGGTGTAATTTCATTGTGCATGAGGTCATAATCAAAATACGTAAAAAAAAAAGGTAAGGATAAAGTGATAAAATTGTTTTCCTAAAAATAAAAATTTTGTAAGAGAACAATCATTTTAAAACAGACAAAAAAGGAAAGAAGAATAATTATTTACTATTTAGTTTAAATTAAAGACACTTGAAAAGGGTAACATGTTTGATGAAGTTGAGACTGTGAAGGGAGACAAGGATCAGCTTTTCCCAATCTATTGCAAAAGGGGATTGTGAATTGTGAATAGTTTAGAGATACTTATAATCTAATGCTAATGTTTATAATTATAATTTGTGGGTACAAAAGTGTGTAATCATTGGGTTAAAAAAGAAAATCGATAGCAATAATATTCAAATTCATGCCAACGTTAAAGGAGGAAAAGACTAATTTTAATGAGCGTTCTACGATGGAGATGGAAAAGTGTTTAACAGTACGTATTTTGATTAGTAATAATGCTACTTTTGTCATAAATCATAGGTTATTATATGTTAAAGTGGAATAAAGATGGTGGAGATCCTTGCAATTTGGGTCTAGGCGTACCTTTACTTAGGTTTGAAGTATGAGTTGCATGGCAATGGACAGGAAGCAGATTGCCTAATTGGTAAATTGTGTGAAGCTTTGACAAAAATTGGGTAAGACGGTTTTACGAATATTTTTTGTATGACGGATCCTCTTTATCCAACATACCGTGTGTTAGTGTGTTGAGCTATGAGAGAGTGAGACTCCATCTTACGGTCTTAAACTAGTAAGCTTTATATTTATTTTCTATATAACATTGGGTTTGAGATTAAACCTCGCTTGCTGCTGAGTTTGTTGTTGCATGCAGATTGCAGAATTGGATCCACCCCAGAGGTGGGGGATCATGGATCCCACTGGATTTTTATTTTGCCCTACAAAAATGGTGTAATTTTGGATAGAGACCCCATTCAAAATTTTCTCTTCTTTAGAACCCAACTTAGAGCTTTTTTTTTTGGGTTAAATAGTTTATTTAAGTGATAAAATGTTATACGAAAATAACGTTGTAGCTTTAATTGAACACTTGTATTAGAATAATTTGAAGGTACAATTGAAACAATAACATTGTTACGAAATGCGGGTAAAGAAACATATGATTGTTTCGAGAACTTCGATGGAAACATTGACGAAAGAAATTTTTTGTGACCCCGCCATTGCTGCATGGCCATGGGAATTTGTATCTAATGAGAAAGCCTACATTCATTTCAAATATATTCGCTCTCTTGTTGATAATTACCATCGAATAGCTAAGAGTTCGTCAAATAAATCATGGTCTCTCTTTCTTATGTCTTTCCTCTATCAATATTGGCGTATTTTGATAAATACATTCTTCTCAACACATATACTCTTTGGTTTTAGTAGACCGTTCTAAGTTATACTTAAAGGGTATGCATAAGTACTTGTAAGACAACACCGTTAGTATAACTAATCTCTGTCAACTTTGGGTAAAAGATTGGTCTTGCCGAGGAAAAGTTATTACGTGAGATGGTTAAGTCATCGGTAGAATGATGTAGAATGATGCATCAATTGGTGTACGGTCGAGATTCAATGAGATATGGAATGTGACAGAGAGTAAGATAGACGATTTGGAACCTCAATTGTATATCAGTACCTATAGGAGAAATTGTGAGCCGATCCCATTTTTCAAACTTTTAATCGCTTAAATTCATCTCTTTTTTCAAATACTAAAGTTTATTTTCGTAAAATCGTAAGGTTGAATAACGAAGAGGGTGAGGAGATAGGGTGGTGATATTCTTCTTCATTTTAAATTCAATTACATTCTCACTCTAACTTCCTACTCTCTTTCCTCTTCATTTATTGATCTTGTCTTCTTCTTATATATTTAAATGACTTTAGATTGCATGATATATAAAAGTATGAGTCGTTATAATTATTTGTTAAAAAAAATACTTGAAAATTAGTATTCATATTTTCATGTATATTTCATAAAAGGATGAAATGAAGACAATCAAATATTTATTAATGAATAGTTGTCTTCATGTTTAAAACAAAAAACAAAAAAGCTTAAAATTTTGGCTTTTTGGCTTCTTTATGCATAAAGGGTGTTGTATTATTATATAAACAAACACTTTAAATATGACTTTTCATATATCACTAAATATTCTTAGTTTCATAATAGGCTTATATATATATACGTATTAACATTCCTATAGTTAGAATGTTTTATTTGTCAATTTGTCCTTTTCTTTTCCAATTGAGGGTAGGAATGTTAATACAGCTTAATTATGTCTAAGATTTACATGAACTCATTTATACATGTCAAAGGCTCCAAGTCGAAGCTCGGCTTTAAATTAGGAATAATTGAAGTTCGATCCATTTTTTTTAAATGTTAACCGCAGGAGTATTTTAAAAAAAATTTACCGCAAAAGTACAATTTTCTTTTTTTTCTTCCTTAAATGTCCATCGTTCCCACTGAAGCAATTTAAAAGAAGCAGCCTTACCAAAAGGAGACCAAGTCTCGCTATCAAGAGAAACACACCACTGCTGAGTAGTTTGAGTGCTTCTTCCTCCTGTTACTTCTTTTTATTCTCTATGTCACACTTTCTTTCTCTTATTCCTCCAGCTTCGTTTCCATCTCTCTTTTCTCTATTGCCGACCTCTTTTCATCTTGTTCGATCATTTTCTCCATAACTTTTGATCCCAGATGAACCACATGTCCCACCACATATCAAATCGAAGCTCTCAATTTAAGGCCAAAAAACGATGTTTAAACACTGTTTTGGGCTTCGAAAGTTTTCCGATACCCAATTTTTACACACAAATTTGGGGCAAGTGTTTAATTTATTTATTCTAACGCCAATTTTTCCATTTTGATGCCCACCTTTATTGATATTTAGTGGCAATTTTAATTTATTCATCCCGACACCAATTTTGTTCATTTCGATGCCCAACTATATTGATATTTGGTGACAGTGTTCAATTTTATCCATTTCGATGCTCAACTTTGTTGATATTTTGTGGTAATATTTAATTTATTCACTTCGACACAAATTTTGTCCTTTACGAGGCCCAACTATGTTGATATTTGGTGGTAGTGTTCAATTTTGTCCATTTTGATGCTCAACCTTGTTGATATTTGATGGCAGTGTTTAATTTATTAATTCCGACACTAATTTTGTCCATTACGAGGCCCAACTATGTTGATATTTGGTAGCAGTGTTCAATTGTGCATTTTGATGTCCAGTGTTTTCATTTTGATGCCCAAATTTAGTAGTGGCTTTTTTGAATTTTGACGCTCAAATTTTGACATATTTCAATTGTGCATTTCAATGCCAAAATTTGGCAGTGCCCTTTTTGAACTTTGACGTCCAAATTTTGACAGATTTCAATTGTGTATTTCGATACCCAATGTTTTCATTTTGATGCCCAAATTGGGCCGTAGCTTTTTGAATTTCAACGCGCAAATTTTGACAAATTTCAATTGTGTATTTCAAATTTTCAATGCCCAATGTTTTCATTCTGATGCCCAAATTTGACAGTGAATGACAATTTGAATTTTGATGCCCAAATTTTGACAGATTTCAATTGTGCATTTCAATGTCCAAATTTGGGCAGTGACTTTGTACGCGTTATGTGCGCGCGTTTGTTGTTCATTAAGGGTATCTTCATTATTTTATTACCAAAATTATACTTTAGCAGTTGAAAACACATATAGAGAATTTTTTCGGTTATAATATCATCACATGAGACTGACCCAGTTATCACCCTTTAAACTATATCTGGTCGTAGTGTTGAAACTTGGCCCCAAGCCTTTAATGGATTTTGGCCCTACCTTAGGCCTGTCCATATAACATATTTAAATGATGGGAAAAATGACATTTCAGTCCATTTTCTCAAATATTTAACCGCTTAAATACCTTATTTTTCTTTAAACCGCTAAAGTTTACTTACGTTAAATTGTTCTTAAAATACCCAATTACAGAGCCGATGGATATTTCTTATTCTTCTCTATCTTCGTCGAGTTCGTCTACCTCGATCCTTGTCATCCCTTCTTCTACATTTGTTTTTTCAACTTTCTTGCTTACAAGAGATTCTTTGGTCTCACTCTTTTCACCATCATAAGAATCGATAGCAAGAAAATTTGGTGCTTAGGGATGAAAAAGAAAGAGAGTGAGAAATTATGGTGGTGAAGAAGAACATTGGTTACTTTACTCCACCACTCTAAGTCCTTGTTTGTTGCAGCTTATTTAGAGTGACTTTTGACTTTTGACTTTTGGCTTTTGAAAAGTCATATTTAGAGTGTTTGTTTCAGCTTATAAGTCAAAAGTCAATAAGTAAGGTATAACACCTTTTACGCATTGAAAAGCCAAAGTCAAAAAGCCAAAATTTTAAGCTTTTTTGGTTTTTTTTTTTAACATGAAGACAACTATTCATTAATAAATATTTGATTATCCTTATTTCATCCTTTTATGAAATATACATAAAAATTTGAATACTAATTTTCAAGGTTTTTTTAACAAATAATTATAACAACTCATAAACAGTTGTAACAAACAGTCTATCATACAATCAGCCACAAATCATTCAGTCAACAGCTTAAGCTATCAGTCATAAGTCATAAGCCATCAGCCACAACAAACGAGCCCTAACTTCCCTCTCTCTTCCCTCTTCATTTTTAGGTGGTCAGAAAAACGAAAACAAAGAGGAGAAGACCAAGTTGGGACTAGCCACACCATTTCAATTCTCCTCCTCCTCCTCTTCTTCTTCATTAAGTTAGTGTGTGTGTGTGTGTGATTCAAAATAGATTCACTTTTATGTGTGTGTTGCTATGTATGTAAACTGTTCGATGAAATGTCATAATAAGATTTAAGTTCGTTGTTGGACACCCTTTGAAACTAGATGCATCAATTTCGAATCACGATTCATCATTTGTGAATCGTGATGCATCAATTTGGATTTGCGATGCATGAAAGATGCATCAATTTTGAGTAATTTATTGAAATTGTACAGGAAAGAAGGGACACAAGGTTCTAGTTCATTTTGCTATGCACCAAATTAGAATTCAGATGCATCAAACCATGCATCGTAATTTGAAAATTTGCATCTAATTGGAGTTCTGATGCATCAAAATCATACATCACAAATTGGAATTCATGCGGTCTGATTCATTTTGCGATGCATCAAATTGGAATTCCAATGCATCAAAATCATGCATCGTAAATTGAAATTTAAGACGATGCATCTAATTGGAATGCCGATGCATCAAAATCATGCATTGCAAATTGAAATCCATGCATCGTCTTAGAGTTAAGCTCGGAAGCATTTGTTCGATTGAAATCATTAAAAGTGTATTCGTCCTTTTGCACCTAAAGTACCGGTTAAAAAAACGTGAAATGTAATGGTTAAAAATCCACTGCAGGGGACCGACCCGTTTATCACCCATAAATGATTATAAGGAGAATATGAGGTAAATGTCAACTTAATTTGCTAAGAAAAGCTATCCCTTATAATATATACCAATTGATCGTAGCACACATATTCATTATGAATAATTGAGTCCAAGTGAGTAACTTAAGGAACAAAATGACATTGTAATTATAAGCACATAGAGGTGTAAATGATTCAATTCGGTTCAATTCAATTTCGACAAAACACATGAAAAAAACAGTAGGTACTAGTTTGCAAAATTTTGGAATCGAGCCAAACCAAACCATAATGGTTTTGCTCGATTCGATTTGAAATCGTTTGTTTCATGATTCAAGCACATTAATACGTTAAACTAAACAAACCGAATAAAGGCGAAACAAATCAAAATTAAAACTAGAGTAGTTGACTTACTTTGTGTTCTTATCCCTTGATTTCAAAAGAATCAAAACCCTTTGGTTGAATCACGTTGATGTCTTCATCTAGTTCTTTAACGAAAAATATTGTTTTAGCATCCATTTTAAAAAGTTCTAAATCCATATGCCCTTACATTGATCAAAATCGATATAAGACGATGGGAAACAAATCTTATCACTGGGAGAATGTTTGCAAATAGTGTAAACATTTTCTTTGAATATAACATTTTCCCACAATACGTGCATTGTCTTATATTTATTCAGAACGACCCGAGCAGCCCGAGCTCGGTTACCACGAGCGCATCATCAAACCCACCACAAGCCGACCCAAAAGTCCATGGATGATGTTGGTGCTCAGTAGTAGCGCATGGCTACCTTATAAATCAAACACAAGTCTCACATCTACCTGATGTGGGATTGTGGGGTATTACAATCTCCCCTACTCAAATCCTTGATGTCCTCGTCAAGGCCGAATCATACCCTGGGCAATGCAGGAATCAAGAGGTGGCTCTCACCTCCTGCGGTGTAGCACTTTGGCCCGCACAGCACTTTGTTCCCACATTTCCGGTCGGGACCCACTCTGATACCATTCTGTAACGACCCGAGCCCGAGAGCTCGGTCCGCTATGCATAGCCCACACACTGGCCCACTGAGCACGCAGCACCTTGGGTCATCAGGCCTACCACAAGCCGACCCAGAAGTTCATGGATGATGTTGGTGCTCAGTAGTAGCGCATGACTACCTTATAAATCAAACACAAGTCTCACATCTACCTGATGTGGGATTGTGGGGTATTACAACTTATCCACATTTTTTTTAATAGTAGATGAAATCATGTGAATTATTATTCTACCCGTTCGAATTGGATATAATATACTATTATCAAAGTTGTAATGTGTTAATTTTTTTGAAAAATAATATAACTTTGTGTAAGGAAATAAAAATGTTTATAAAAAATGATTAGCTTTTGTTTTTTTTTCATAATAGAAATAGAAACGACTATCAAACTTGTTTTTGTTTCTTGTCCAAAAAAAAAAAAGAAATAAAAACAAAGTGAAACATAAACATGTGAAGCAAAAAAAAAAAAAAGAAATATAAATGTTACCAAACACTACATAAATAATTGTGTTTTCATTTCTTTTTTTGTCAGCTTCAACTTCCAACATAACTCCCCTCTTTCAAAACTTTTGTTTATAGGAAAGCACTTGTACCATTTAATTTTGCCTACATGCACAAGGTGATTAATATAAACCACACATTACATCAATACTTATAATATAGTTAACTACTTTTTTAAAACTACATGTCAAATAAAAAAACTATTATTTAAGAAGTGGAGGAATACCTTTTTTTTTTAATTATGGGATAGTAAAAAGGAACTACCTCTCAAGTCCAGCGAGTCTACTTCTTTTGATAAAAGTTATTTCTTTCCCTATTACCCTACATAAAAGGCCTAGTCAAATAATTTATTTTCGGAAAATGTCTCATTTATTTCAAAAGATCTTTTATAACCTCTTTTTTTTTATAAAGCTCCATAATACCCTATTTTTTAAATAGCACACATAGTCTTTCGAGTCGTTCGAACAACTCAAGAGTCATTCGTTCCAATGATTCACTGAGTCATTTTGAACGACTTAAGGATAGTTTGTGCGACTCACTAGATCGTTGAGTCATTTAGAAAGAGAAAAAAAAACAACTTAAGGCCTTAAACACTGAGTAGGTTGAGAGAGAGAGAGAGAGAGAGAGAGAGATGGACGACGTGTTTGAGGAGGACTCTGTGAAGAGGAAAGGGTTTTGAGAAGAAAAGAGGTTTTTGGTAGGTTTTGGGCGTCTTTTGGAAAGTTAACAATTTTTTTGGTAAAAGACCATAAAAGATAACTTATCGGCTCAAGAGACCATAATTGATCTATACCACATTAATGAATTGATGACTATAACAGAAGATGAATTTTCCTAGATGAATAAAAATTACGTTTGGAAATTAGTTGATATTCTGCCATGTCAAATGACTATCAGAAATAAACGTGTTTTCAAAGTCAAGTAAAAGACAAATGGGCCAATTGATATGTAATACCCCACAATCTCACATCGGGTAGATGTGAGACTTGTGTTTGATTTATAAGATAGCCATGCGCTACTACTGAGCACCAACATCATCCATGGACTTTTGGGTCGGCTTGTGGTGGGCCTGATGACCCAAGGTGTTGCGTGCTCAGTGGGCCAGTGTGTGGGCTACGCGTAACGGACCGAGCTCTCGGGCTCGGGTCGTTACAGAGTGGTATCAGAGCTTAGGTTTCAGATCCGGATGGTTTTAGGATTTGGAAACTACTAGAATTAAAAATTGATAGTAGTATTAGGATTACGCTTTTGTTATTGGCTACCCTATAACATTAAGTTATGATTGTAGCGTTAATTTTATGAGTATGTGTGTTAGCCTTACTATCAAATTTACTCACTTGAGATTTAAGTATATAGGTAATTATGAGGTGTCATGATTGATAAAAAAAATCGTTGCCACCATCGTTTTGCGTGCCAAGGGAATGATGAAGTTTATGTTTTGAACTTGAGACATGATATTTGAGAAATCATTAATTGGTATATGTGTGCCACTTAAAATTTGATTTATGGTTTGATCTCTTTGGGTATTGATGTGTCGATCTCAATAAGAAAATAAACAGTCAATTTTTGGTTGTCGCAATTGATTGACAAATGTTGTGTTAGGTCATAAGACGTAGGTAGACATAAACATATGTCATGAGCTTTTGTCGCAATTCTGGAATTCGATAAATTTAGTGTAAGTTATGAGCCTAATTTAGTTCTATAGTGGAGATGTTCATTTATTTAATTTATCGATTATTGGCTTCTATGGTGGCCTCTAGATGTCATATTAGAGAATGTTGATGAATGAGACATTAATGGACAAATTGGATTTAGAATTGGAGAGCTCGAGTAAGCACCTCTCGGAAATGATTGAATTTTAAAGTCAAAGAGATATAGTTATATTCTTTTAAGGAAATTATTTTATTACGTGTCACTTTTGAATTATGTCTTGGTTTGATGCGCACAAGGTATATATATTTGAGGTTGAGAATTAATAGAGGAGCCTTGTCCTACTATGTTATGATATGTGTGGAGAAAGTGCACCATTCTTATTTAGCAAGTGTTAGAAAACAAATTTGATTCCTTATCAAGTATCGTACCATCTCGTTACCCATGTATATTTAGGTGACCATGACGTGGTGGGGGAGGTCATGTCTTTTGCAATGATTAAGCTTTTATTGATTCTAGTGCTTCACATTCGATAATATTTGTCACACTTGCATGGATTATAAATGATTAATTAAAAAAATTGGAAGTTGATCCTGTTATAGACACATTGACTATGGGTTCATTTTAACAACCTTAGTAATTGGATATTGGCCTTTAAGTTTGAGGGTAGAGAGAGGCCTGCCGATTTGGTTCATTTAGGCCTTGAGGATTTTGAATTAAATTTTGGGTATGGTAATTGGTTGTTTACTTTTAGGACAAAATAAAGACACTTGAGTTTCTAGTAGTGACTTTCGAATACGCTTGCTACAGTTAAGGATTTAATGAATTAGGTCTTTAAATAGTTTTTTTTTTTTACCGGTGTGTGACTGTGTTCATTGTGGATAACTTGGTCTACTCCAAGTTTTGAAAGGAGCTTGAACAAACATCTAAAAACATCATTTTGGTCTTTATAAAGGAAATATCGAGGAGATAACCTGGTTACGTGGGGAGTCAATTGTGGATTATTTTATTGATCATGGGCTACTGATCTTGATAGTTGATAGTGTTGCAAGACTACCACCCTAAGTTATCATTTGAGATTTGGAATAACTTATTTTGTCTTTAGAATGAATTGAGTTTGAGTACACCTTACGTTATAATATTTTGAGATACCCATGTTTTACATAGTTGTATTATGTGCATTTGAAGTTATTTTGGTGTGACAAGGATTTGTTTAATAAAAGGTCTTACTGACGAGCCTATGTTAATTTATTTGGATATTTTAGTTTAGTTAGATATGCTACACAAATAAGGAGTTTCTTTCGATGGGATATAAAAACATTGTTGTCAAGAGTATTGGTGGAGAATTTAGGTTATTATTTGGTGGAAACTCAAGGTTTGACGTTTTCGTTTAGTGGATATCTCTTGATAGTAATGGGTGACGTTAAGCGTTTCGCGTTGTGGCATGTTTGGAAATAGAACCGACGCAGCCCAGGAACTTAAGAAGTCGGAAAGTGGAAAGTTGAGCGGTGATCTTCGTGTCCTTGTATTGAGGCCTTGTATATGAGACTACACAAGTTTTTAAACATTCATACTAGTAATAAATTGTAAGATTGTAATTAGAAGGCGTAACGGTAGAGTGTAAATTCGACAAATTTGGAGGACCAGATTTAAAAAGGTGGGGAGAGTGTAAGATACCAAAATTTTGTTAATTTAATTCTAATTCTAGTAATTATGTTATATAATCAGGCTTGTGTAAGTTTATTTTTGAGCCAACTCTGTTTGAGTATTACATTGATGTCTTTATAAGCTGGGCTTCAATTATTTAGAAAATGTGTGGTTGGGCTTTGCTTTCAATTGTGCTATTGAGTTAAGAATTTAGAATTTAAAATAATATGAATAATAATAGTAATTTATTGATTATTTACACATTCTTATAAGACAAAGCATAGCTGGTATGGAAAGATAGAAGAATAGTTTGATCTTTTAAAGAATTTGTATGAACCGATAATAGTTACTCGGTGATGTGTAACAACAGGAGGAGCTAGGCAAAGCTATTGTTTTCATTGTGGAGACTTGAGGGGAGTATTATGAGTTTTTGACTGATCGTGTACGAAAAGTTTAGAGGACTAAACTTATTTTAAGGGGGTGAGAGTGTAATATCCCTAATTTTTGATTGTATTATTTTGGAGTAAATGTACTTGGGCTGGTATTTATGGTTTGACCTAATTTGAATAAAATAGATAATTGGACCTACTTTAATTTAACAGCAAGCCCACTTAGTTTTGGTACACGTTTGGGTTATTTATTTGTGATTGGGCTTGAGCCAAATTGATGGTCCAATAATAATAATAAAAATAATAATGACAATAATAATGATAATAATAATAACAATAATAATGATAATAATAATGATAATAATAATGATAATAATAATGATAATAATAATAACAATAATAATGATAATAATAATAATAATAATAATGATAATAATAATAATAATAATAATAATAATAATAATAATAATAATAATAATAACAATAATGCTAATAATAATGATGATAATAAAAACAACACTTATGGTGGAAACTCAAGGGTTGTTTTCGATGACTATTTAAGGGGGGCGATTTCCCTCAGCTGAATCATTCACAAGAGTAAGAACACAGTGTGAGAGAGGTTGAGAGACGGACGTCACGACGGGAGTCTTTTGGCAAAGTCGCAAAGTGGGCGGAACCGACGACGCATAGAAACTCGGGTGCACAAGGGAAATTGGTGGCGAAGTCTTGGAGTGAAAGGAACCGGCGGCACACCGAACCTCCGGCAGACGAGGTCGAGAGTCCTTGCTTTAAGGTACGACGTTGATTTCTCCTCTTTGAATTTCAGATTAGTTGGTTCTTCTAACGAGTGAGTTGCTGGGTTGGGTTCCTTGGGATTTTGAGTGAGTGGTCAGGGCGATTTGTAGGTATATGTGCGTGTGGGTTGTGGTGTTTCGGTGTGTGCGTTGCTGGGTAAGGTTGGAGAGGGAGTATGTATATTCGGGGGTGGAAAAAAAAAGGAGAAGAGAGAGCAGGTGGGTGAATTGGAAGAAATGAACTGAAGTCTCAAAGGAAGAAAATAATAAGAATAGTGTTGGTAGGTGATATTGACTTAGAGAGAGGGAGTTTGGTGGGTTAATGAGTTCAGGGTTGTAATTGTCAGGCCTAATATATATGCACACACACACACACACACACACACACACACACACACACACACACACACACATATATATATATATATATATATATATATATATATATATATATACGAAATAGAAACAAAAATATTAAAAACGAAATGGTTACCAAACAAGCACTAGAGAATTATTTTGAATGAATGATGTACAAATTGTTCTCTTTGATGGACACATTGTTAAATAAAAATAATAATTGATTGTGTTATAAATAATTGTGTAATGTATAGTTTTCTTTAATATATTTTTGCATATGACAATTATTTAAAAATATTTTTCTAAAAAATAATTTTTAAAATTAGAATGAAGGGAATATATCATTCAGCGGTTCGGTTTGATGGTGTGTTTTGTCGGTTTGGAGGCATGATTCTTAATGCAAAACTACGAAGCGAATCGAACTACACGATACGATAAAAATCTAAATCTTCTAATTAAACCCATAATTTATAAAATCAAACCGAACCACCCAAATTTGGTTTGATTACGCTTGGAACCGCTTTATAATTATTGAAGTTTGTGCCAAACTAATATATAATTTTTTTTGTTTTGAGTAGCTTATGGATATCGTATGAATTTTTATATTCATTCTTAATGAATTGAACATAAAATAAGTAGCAAGATATTTGGTTATATTGTGTTTTTGCCAAGACACTTTGCTTTACTGCATTTCTTATGTGTTGCGGTTAAAAGAGTCGATCACAGAGTCACAATCGCAATCGCAATCGCACAAACAATTTGTACATAGTACATGCATGACTTTACTTTTGCTATTCAACCAAACCAAACCAAACGACACAATCTGCGCTATCTAATATCTTTACCAAAACTAGAAGCCAAAAAATTTCTTGGGCTTTGCCGTACGTCCCACAACTCAAAAAGCCGATCACCCACATATTTATTGTGATCTTTATAATCTTCATTGACAGTCTCCTCATTCATCAACTTTTATTGTTTCCCTTCTTTACTCTTACCATCAGTATTAATTGGTTGAATTTCTACTCTTTCCACCGGTTCAATTCGCTGTTTCGTCTTTCTTGAAACAAATTTGTCCTCAATTTTAGTAATTTTAGTTTATGTTCATAGAATCAAAAGCGCAGTTGTTCAGTTGCTCGATAATTTTCACTCTGTTTTGATTGTATGTTAATGTGTTTTTTCTTGCTTTGACTATTAGACGTTTTTCATTAACTTAGAGTTTTGATGTATTTCTCCTTATTGAATAAGCACAAATTTATAATTTAGTTTAGTTTCTCTACAGTAGAATATACATACATACATACATACATACATATATATATATATATATATATATATATATATATATATATATATATATATATATACATATATATATATATATGTATACATATATACGTATATATATATATATATATATATATATATATATATATATGTATATATGTATATATATATATATATATATGTATATATATACATATATATATATATATATATATATATGTATATATATATATATATATATATATATATGTATATATATAAATCAAATCAAATTTTAGGTTTGAGATATAAATATTGATGCTCGATGTAAACTGGAAATGTTTATTGTGTTTTTGATGTGCAGTGTTTGAAACCAAAATGACTAAAAGCTCTTTCAAGCAAGAGCATGGATTTGGTATGTTTGGGCTTTCAAGCGTGTGCATTGCATATACACAATTGTTCTGTTCTTTTCTTTGTTTTTGTCAGTTTACATGATTTCCTTAACAAAGTTGAATTTTTTTAGTAATGGGTACTTAACGCTGGTGTTTGGCTCTTCAGAGAAAAGGCGCGCTGAGGCTGCAGGAATTAGGGAGAAATACGCTGATAGAATTCCGGTGAGAGCTAGGAATTAAATTTTGTGAATAAGATTTGATTGGGCACTTTATCCTATCTCATGCTTTTAATTGACCTGTTGAACTTCATTACTTACTATTTCTTGTATTAGCTGTACGCCTGTTCCTGCAGCTTAAATTCCATATTTGTGCTATGATGTGCTGAAATTTCGAAAATAAAGCCAGGGTTACCTTCAGTTAACTCATCCAACATTCACTGACATAGTTGCTTCTGACCAAAAAGTGTGCTAATGCTTAAGGATGATATCTTGGTGTATTTGGGGACTTAGAGAGGGCATAGCTAAACAACATGCTCATTTCCTTTTTTATTCCCCTTACTTTGTGGAACAAAATGATGGGGAACTAATGATATACTTGTTAATTCAATGTGTTAAATCCGATATAAGAATGCGTGGTAAAACTAGAAATGAACATATACTTAAAACCAATAGTAGCCTTAGGGATATACGAGGGTAAATCACTTGAGATGGTTTAGACATATAGAATGTATAGACAACCAACTGGACCAATCAGAAGTGGAATTATATCAAAATTAACGATGGTCATACAGGTGGAAAAAGACCCATATTAATATTTAAAAGGATACAAGTAAGTGTGGGTTGGATGATGACTTGCCATAGACAGAGCAGAATGACGAAAAACGACTTGTGTGACATGTTCTGGATAACATCTATGGGGAGAATTTCAACAATCAGATTAGGGTTGCAGGTTTTTGAACCATGGAATGAGATCACTTCAACTCGAATCAACAAAAGAGATATTAGAACTAAATGACATGTTCTTTTTTAAACTCTTATGTGTGTGTTGTCTGAGTGCAACCACCATGCAAGCACTGAATTCCACTTGATCAAATTATATTATGCTAGTAGAAAACGTGGTTTTGCTCTACTGACTCTGCCAAGGATTTTGCTTGTAGAAAGGTTGTCGTTTCAGATATTATCTTGTACTGTGAGACAGAGGAGAGGCTCGTATAGAGAAACTATGTCATTACATTTAAGCATGTTACATGAAGATGAATCCATGAAGCTAATATGGAGAAGTTTTTGTATTTTCATTGACTTTATACATCCAAGAGAACGTCTTACAAACTTCAGTAGAGATACATGTCGTATATAGACCTGGTCAGCGCTTCACGGTTTAAGTTTTTTGTTAGGAATTGTTACTCCAATAAGGATTAGATACAATTCTATGTTATCGAGCTGTTTTCAAACATAGTGGAGATTGAAGCTGTAACATTTCATGAATATAACACCCCCAATTCCACATTGAATAGATGAGGAAATGATAGCGGGCTATAAGTGACCACTTTTCGGTTGGCCTATGGTAGGCCTAGTTGACGTAGGTGCTCGATAGGCCAGTGGGTGAGCATGCATTGCATGTTGGGTTCTTAGGTCGAGGTGGTGACATTATGGTATTAGAGGAAACTTCGGCTGAAAGTGTGGGAATAAAGTGATATGCGGGATAAAGTGCTGCACCAGAGGAGGTGCATTTGGAGCCGTACAACCTCTTGAAAGTCACAACTTGAAAGCCGCCCCTTGAACCCGTGCAGGACGCCTTTTGAGTCTTGCATCTTGATGACTATTCGGCTTGACAAGGACGTCAAGAAAAGCCACCTGTTGAACCCATACAAGCCACCTCCTAAGTCGTACTTCTTGGTCAAGTGGGGTGTTACATGTCCAATTCCACCTTGGTGCTAAGGGGTGTCAGGTTAGTGGATGGCATGTTATACTTGGAGGGTAAACTGGGGGGCGTAGGGAGATAGAGGATTGGAATTTGATGCATAGTCTTAGAATTTTGGAATCTGATTTGGCCTATGTGATTGCTTGGACTGGCCTTATTGAGACTAGAGTCGGTCAACCAAAGCAACTTCCCTCGGTTCTTTCATGGAAGCTTTCATGAGACTTTTTCATACTAATTAAATATCTTTCCTAATTTTTGAATGAGAAGAAAGAACCCTAACCTTACAAATTTATGCTACCGATTCATGTAAAACTATGGTTATTTGGGATGTGTGTTGAGTTATATGGAATTTTTTAGATTTTGACATGGAGTTGTATTTGAGCTCACTTAAATATCTAGTTAATTTAGTAATGTTGATGTTGGTAACAAAATGGAGTTTGTAGTATAAACACATATGAGATTTGTTAGTCATGTTATCTATTGTTAATTAGTATTGAAGTGTGACATTGTTGTCCCGTCCTTGTTATAATAAATGATAGTTCAAGTGAGAGATGGTGGATATATGTTTTTGGTTTCCCTGTTTGATTTACTGATTTTGATCTTTGCAACTATGGGATGCTAATCGAAATTTTCTGGTTACTGCTTATGCTTCTATTTATTGCTAATGATCTTTTACTTAAAAGGTGATTGTGGAGAAGGCTGAGAGAAGTGACATCCCTAACATTGACAAGAACAAGTAAGTTATTCCTTATATTCTTACCCTGTCTGTGTAATCTGCCTGGTTCAGTGTTAATGAGTTGTTTCTCTTTCAGACTTAATATTCTCCTCTGAGTAGTGATAGTGATCACCTGAAGTAATTAATCTATTGTTAGTTTCCCCTAAATGGAGCCATTAGACACAAGTGTTCTGTGTGTTTCTCATGAAAAACCTCTAGATTCTTCTATTGTAGCAACATCATGATCATTTTTCTCTCTCTTTGGTAAGTACATCATGATCATATTTTTGATGCACGCTTCTCATACAAACTTCAACCATTTTTCTTCTTCAATTGTATCTTGAGTTTCCAATCTCTATTTTCATTTCTATAACGTTTGATTAGAATGCCTTAGCATACATTTCCTTTCATGGGTAGATTGTCAAAATCTAGTGAGAGATTGAAGCTTTGTAGAAGAACTCTTTCCCTTGTTATATTTTAAGAGTTTACAGACGTTATTTGATCTTTTGGAAGGTAAGAATCTTGGAAAGATGGATTTACTTATCCTTGATGCATTAGATTTATTGCTTTTGTATCTTCCCGACGTTTCCGGGCATTCTTCTTGCACTTCTTTTGGATTGTTTGCATCCTCGTAGCTGGTGCCTTTGAACTTTCAAGCTCCATAGAACCACCCTCTATAATTTCTCGTAGAAATTGAGAACAAAGAGGGGTTATCCGTTAATCCCAACTTTCCCATCAGATATAGGTAGGATGTTGGATGAATAATTAAAATTATATTAACGGAGGTTGAGGATGTAGTCAGGGACTCGGGGTTTCTTTGAAATGCGTTTACACAGAAATATGAATTGAAAATGGGTATTGTTCAGATGTTTGGGTTGCTAGTTATAGATAACTAGCAACCCCAACATCATGGAGGTAGCACATGGAGGGAGTGCATGGAGGGAGGTTAATGGGTGAGCTGACATTGGTTAGGAAAGGACACAGCTGTGGAAGGGCATAAAGAGATTATGGAGCCTCCAGATGAGCTCGTCCTAACTCCACAGAGTTCTGCTAGTTAGTCTGGGCTTAAGGAGATCATGGAGCCTCCCGTGTACCTAAAAAGAAAACACTAGTGTAGTAAGAGTATCATGTTGAAGATAATCGAGGAGCTAGATGGAGTTGCTGAATTTCTTTCAACTTGATTAAGTGTGAAAAAAGAGTTCAACCTATTTATAGGGAGTATGATTTGCTAAAATACACAGTTACAATACAAGGATAAAGAATCTTTGAGAAATCAATCAAAGTTGATCTTATGTACATATTTGACCTTGTATTTAGCCGATCAAAATGAATTGGTAAAAACATGGTTTCTAGTAACCACTAAAGAAATAGTAGATCACTTGATACTTTAAGTAGCAGTTCGAGGGTAGAAGATGTTCCTTGATTAGTTATAATTAATGACTTGCTTTCCCTTCCTTGTATAGGAGTAGAAGAAAAGCTACTCGGCTAAAACGAGAGGATCAAAATAAGTAATTAAGCAGGTGGTTTATGCCCACTTTAGGAAATTGCTTAAAAGTACCCTTAAAGCTGAAGTCTTTTTGCTTATCCAGATCAGCCATGCACAGACAAAGGAATGAGGCTTTACTGGAAAATCTTTGTTGTGCTATTACAGGTTTGATCCCTGACTTTGTCATGGCTCTTGATTATGAAATCACATCTCATATCAGTGATACACAGAAAGAAACCATCTTTGTACCCAAAAAATAAAAAAGAAAAGGAATTAAAAGAAAAGAAATAAACTATCTAATCTTATGGCCAAGTGGAATTCCCAGACATGATTAGAGGAAGTATATTGCCATTCAGAAAGCTCTATCACTCTAGTTTATTCAATAAAAAAGGGATTAGCTTTAGTTCCTTTCTTTCAAATCCTTCTACAAGCTAGTCTACTAGATAAGTAGAACTACCCTACACTTAGCTGCTGTTCTAGTGACTTTTGTATAATGATGCGGAAGGTCAACTTTGCATGAAGGACTCCTCCAGTCCTCCTTAGCTTAAAGAAAGTGGCGAGAAGTAGCATATACTCTACTATAGACTTCCGCCAATTGATCACCTAAATGAATGGTAAGCAACCTGCACATGTTCAGTTTCAATTTTGGACAGGGACCATTTTATGTTTCTATCTATATGATCTTGGAAGAATCATAGAAATTTTCATTACCTAGGATAATCGGACGAACGAAACTGAAGCTTCTGTATCTTTGTAATTTTGTATATGAATGGTAAGCAACATGCACATGGTTTTACTCTTTTCTGGGTACAATTTGTCACTCCCTTTGCCTTAGGGTTTCTTGGAGGTGGTTCCCCTCGCATATTAGAACTCTACTTATAGTAGGGATATCTTTAGCTTTTACAATCATCATTGGTCAAGCCATCAAACATGCATTGGAGTTCGACAAGGGCACAAGTTAGATTTGAATATGGATCTTTTCTGCTGGCCAGCAATGATTTAGATGAAACTAAACCATGCAATTTCAAATAGAAACTGAGTTTATGTAGTATGAGTGAAGGAAGATAAATGGTGGAGGCTTTGGTGTTGTTGGTTGGGTAGGTGGTGATTGTGGGTGAAGAATTTATGAGGTTTGGAAAATAATTTCTATACAGACATGTTTATAGTGAGGCAGTGAGGGAGGAAAAAAAGGGGTGGGGGTGGTGGTGGTTGGTTGTCAATTTCTTAGAGGTGGTAGTGGCCCCTCAGGGTGTGCTAGAAAAATTGAGAACCGCAAAACCACACCGATTTAACTGAAGTGTTGGGTTGGTTGTAAGGTGTGGTTTTCATATTTTGAAAACCGCGGGTCGTGCTGGTATGGTTTCTCAATTATAATGAATTGCCAAAAACCAATCTGCTCCATTGTGAAATCCCTTTTTTTTGGCAGACGTTGTGTAGAAACCCCAATCTCCGAAATGGGGTTCTCACACATTGCCCTAGAGAATGGAAATTACTTATTACACAACATTGCCTCATATTATACGATGACGATGATGAGGTCAATTGTTACAAAACAATATGGAATGGTAGCAGTTAAGTGAATTTCATTTGTATAATGCATTTTTAACCTTTAGTTGCTTAAATCTTGATGCTAAGTTCAAGTGTGCCAGAGTATTCATAATTGACTCCATTTCAAGGCAGAGCCCTTTAAGTTCTGTATAAGTCAAGTTGTTTGATTTTAGGGTAAAATTAGAATAGTAATATGCTGGTTCTCTTATATTAGTCTTCTTATTTATTACGCTTAAATAACAATTTGGTCACTTTACTTTCTAACTTTTTTCGTTAAGCTCACTGTACTTTTTTTTCTTAATTTAGTGACTATACTTAGCATATGAAGTCAATAAGGTCACTATAGTCAGTTTCGTTAGTTAAGTTGGATGGAAATCTTTGAAAAGACAAAAATATCCCTTGCCTTTAGAACAATGTGTTGTGCACGTGGAAAGCATAAAAAAATTTTAAAAACAAAAATACACCCTTATTAATATTAATAATTAAACAATTTATTGATTAAAATATTAAAAAATATATTATCATTACTCAAAGTAAATATCTAAATTCTAGGGCTTTGTCAATTGATGACTAGTTTAGTTTTTAAGAATAATTTTACTGCCCTCCTTTTAAGTTGATTAATTGTGATTTAGAAGTATTGTTTAAATTAATTATACTCCTGCTATCAAAGTTATCCTTTGATGACAAAATGTTTTTTGAGATCCACGTACTAGTCGACTAGCCAAGCAAGGCTCTTTTATGTCGTGCAGTTGGTTAACCTAGGAATGAAAGACTTCTGTAACCCATAAGCCTTTGTTTCAGCAATCCTCAAGAATAGCTAATGTTCTTTCTCATCTCATCTCTTCACACTCTACAAAACATACTATCTTTTTCTATCTCCGTGCACCAAGTGAAGAACAGAGAGACCAAACCCGGGTGACTTCTGCAGAGGTGACGCAAATGATGACAACAACAGCAATAAAAAACAAACCAGCTTTATACCACTAACCCATAATCCCAATTCTCGAAGAAAAATTCTCAATAGAAATATAACTTGCTCCAAAGATCTGGGTTTTCTAAATCTCCCAGATCTTGGATTTATTTTGCAATTTACATAGCTCATCGACACGAGAGAAACAAACCCACCAAAATTAGAAACTTGCGAAACGTTTATGTTCAAATGGTTGGTCGACCCTTTAGAATTTCAAATGTGTATCTGACGTGGTTTGATTTTGAAGCGTATAGGAATGGAAGAAAAGGCCAATCTGTGTGTGTGTGTGTGTGTGTGTTCATTCTAAACAGCCCCAAAACACCCAGTCTTTATTTGATCAAAGATCTAAACTCCCCTTATCTCTGATTTCTCCTCAACCCTCCAACTCATAGGATTTGGAGCAAAATACACCCATATCTTATACGCAAGTTTGCCAACAACCTTTCAATTGCGTCGATCGAGAACCCTGGGAGCTGCAACGGTTGTGAGAAAGGGTTAGGGAAGTTCAATGGTGGTGGGTGGCGGGGGGGACAGGGGGAGGTTGAAGATGAAGTTTGTTGTGAGGGTGTGATAATCAAACGTTTAAGGGTATTTTTGGGTTTTTAAAAAGATTATGAGTTTTTCATCCAATAAACTGGATGGAGTGATGAACGTAAAATAAATGTCAAGTATAGTGATTAAAGTGAAGAAAAAAAAAGTAGAGTTAGCTTAACGAAAAACTAGTCAAAGTAGGGTGACCAAATTGTGATTTAAGCCTATTGATTACATTAATATGTCATATTTGGAGTACTTTTGACTTGCTTCATTCAGTTCCTCTCTAAAACGCGCAATTGGGTGGCCTTCATGACTAAACACCCTCCAATTCCATCACAAGCAACTACAAACAGTTCTGAGAATTTGGCAATCCCAAGACAGGAGCATTACTCATCCTGATATTAGTTTGAATGCTTGAGTTACTGCCTTGGTCAGTAAAAGGTTTGCTTAATGCCCTTGCACTACTGAAGAAATTGCATATAAAATGTATGTAGAGTTAGTCCATGAAAATTGCAAACTTCATGCAATGCTGTAATTGGCCTAAAGCTCAAGGAGTAAAGGTGTATTATAAGCGCCTTAAACTTTGTCCTTGGTGTTTGATTCCTTAACCCCAATTTTTTCTGCCTCTTCCTTTTTTTTAATATTGTTGCTTGTGTGCGGGTAAGCGTGCACTTGATTTGTGTTTAGCTGATAACTTACATGTTAGAATGCACGTGGATCAATGAGGGGTAGTGATGTGGTAGGATACGAGGGAGAAGAAGACAATATAGAATTCAAGAACGCAACAAAAAAGGGAGGATTAATTAGGAGTAAGGCGTCTACTAGCTTCATATTCATACGGAATGATTCAAAATATATCAAAATCTGCCTCCTACTCCTTGAACTAGACTACTTATAGGTTGGCTACTAGACGTTGACTAGTGGGGTTGACGGGCTTGGAATCAGGCTTACTTTGGGAAAGGATTCTCGGTGGGTTCTGGCTGTTGATGAACAACTTTGTGCTAGCTTACTTTACTTTCTTATAGTGGAAACTTAGGAATCAAGATTCTCTATGGTCGAACTTTACTAGATAAAACTCATAAAAGAACATAAATCTTGGAAGATTCATTTTGTTTCTATTAGGTACACTTGGCTATATTTAGACCAAAACCAGGCGAAATTACCTTGTCTCTGTCTCTTTGCACAAGTCCAAGTGCGTTGCATCAGGTAGCTTCTTTTCTATAACCTTCCCCTCCCTAGTGAGACCTTGAACCAACAACAACCAGCAAGTGACTTCATTACTAACCCATCCTCAAATCGTAACTGTTTAAGAAAATACAAAAGCAGGAAGACAACTTTTAAACAAGAACAACAAAGTGGGAAATGGATGTACAAGTTTACTTATTCTTTTGAGTGTATGATTTGAATAAATTCATTGCAGGTAGTCCAAAGTTTTGATGTTAGGGCAATTCATTCATGTAATAGAAGAACACTACTGATCTGAATGCAGAAAATGCACTAGTTAACATCCACTGCCAGATGACTTTTTTTTTGTTTTTGTTTTTAAAAGTTAAATGCTTCTTATGGTGAATCTTGCTCATTGACTTGAATATGATTATTGATTACTACAGATTCCTTGTTCCGGTTGACGTTACAGTGGGGCAATTCGTTTATGTGATTCGCAAAAGAATTAAACTGAGTGCAGAGAAAGCTATATTCCTATTTGTCGATAACGTGCTTCCACCTTCAGGTAGTTGCAATTTGACTTTAATTGGTTCATTAATAGTTACTGGATGATTGTGATTTGATCTTGTCATTCTTAGTGCCATAACACGCATATAATATCAAATTCATTGTATTAAATCGAACTGTTATGGCAAGTCCAATGGTGGTACTTACTTATAGGTATCAAAATTTAATTTTGATACCTATTGGTTATTATTCATGGGTATCAAATGATCATCTCCAACCATAAGTATCAAAATGAAGGGTATTAAAATTAGGTGAGGTACTAAGGGAGGTATCAAATTTGGTACATTTCCTAGTACCACACCTAATTTTGATACCTTTTACTTTAACCATTGGAGAAACTAATACTTTTACATACATATCAAAATTTGGTTTTGACCCATACCATTAGACTTGCCCTTAGAATCTATTTTGTCACTTATTTTCATGGGTAAATCTAAATTGAGATATCTCGAAAGTGGTTAGGTGTAAATGTAATTAATGTTATTAAAGGTGGTGAATAAATCAAGTAAATTACTATTTTGTCGCTAATCATTAGTCATTAGTGAGGTGGTTGGACAACTCACTGAATTAAGTTTAGGTGTAACTTGGTCTTGTAAATCACGAAATTACCCTAAACATTAATGACAAAATTTACTCGATTACCCTTCCCGAATGTTCCAATTCGGGCCATCTAGCTACACCCTATTTTCAAATCTTATTCTCAGGCACAGTGGTGAGGTGATAGTAGAATTGGACATATCTTATTTTATGTGATTTCGTTGACGCCAGTGTGCGAATTTCGTACACGGGTTTGTGGTTTGTGTACTGACGCGTGTTGTTTGCTGGTACTCAAGGGGCGATAATGGCGGAAATATATGATGCGAAGAAAGATGAAGACGGGTTTCTGTATGTTACTTACAGTGGGGAAAGCACATTTGGAAGCCAGCTTCAGTAGCTTATATACATCATGTTCGCACTTGGCACCAACACTTTGATCGTTCTCTAATAAGTAAAATAAATTCCCGCCGTTCTCCAAATGCAGTACTCTGCTCGCGATTACATGTATAGGCTACAGCATACATTCTGTGTATATATCAGTTTCTTTTCTTGTAATTATTGGTTTGGTCTTGTTTGCTTGGAAACTTTGGATCAAAGAAGAAAGTAAATGAATATAAAACCCGGTTCATGTTCATCTTCCCCTTCATAGGTGACGATGGTTGATATTGCCGCCCCTTCCTGACCTGTTTTATCCCTCTCTTTATTCAACAAAAATCTAAAGCAGCTCTGCTCGTGAGTCGTGACTCCCTTAGTCAGCTGCCATTCAAAGTCCAAAATCATCCCTCCATAATGGGAGAATAAAAAACTTAGGTAAGGTGGTCTTATGCATATTTTTTGTAAGACTTATTATTTTTACTTAATCCATCGTGTGTTTGTGAGTTAAGTTGTGAAAGAATGAAGTTTTGTTTTACGAATTAAGAACCGTAAGACCATCTCTCACATGAGACTTGCTCTAATGGGAGGGAGTCAAACTCAAGCTCCTTTCCTTGATGAGGAATTAGAAAATGTCTCAACTACCTCGCTCTTCGTTTTGGATATAAGGAAATTGCTTTGCGAGAAGGGATTAAATTAAATCATAATCCTAAATAACCACAAAAACCTTGTTAACTAAACCTTCATTAATCTTTCTTTCACACTTGCTTTTCTCGAATGAAATGGCAATGGACTTCTCTCTCTCTCTCTCTCTGTTCGAGGAAAAGAACATGTACAATTGTTTCAACTTTGAAGAATTTAAGACCTAAAACTCAATCTGTCTGGCCAAAGACAATCTTTAGACAAAAATTAATGATCATGAAAGTGTGTGTACAACAAGTACAAGAGACATTCCCATGTTTCAAAGTAGAAGCATAGTTGGAATTTGCAGTACGGTCAATCTGGGACGAAATAATTGTGAAACTTCATACTGTTCTTAATGTTTTTGTAGGTCAAAAAAGTGAATATATTGATCCAATGTTTGGGATTAAAGATAATCTTTTTTTAAACCTCTTAATCTTAGCTGTAAATTGTACTTAATTTTAGTATAACCAAGAGCAACAACTTGAAAGATAACAACAAAGAGATTGTCTAGTGGAGATTATAGTATCGCAATTTCAACCCTTTAATTTGATTTTGTTGGAAATACCACATTCATTGACTTGTGGATTTGTAATATGCTTGGGATGTTTGGAATTATTTCTATTGGGATTTTAAATTTTGTTTAATTATTCTATTTTAATAATTTGTTGTGGAAACATTCTTGAAGTTGGTTCCACTCTTTGTCCCTAGTTTTGTATGCTTTGAAGAGAGTATAAAGTTGAGCCCTCTACTCCTATTTTATTCATGTTAATTGTTTCAAAGAAAATAAAAAATCATAAACTCTTCGAAAACAATAAATAATAATAATAAGAAATTACTAGCACCCTTCATCTCACACAACTATGTTACATTTCATTTTATTTGTTTAAACCATGAGAGACGTTTTATACCAAACACAAGTATTACGACATGTCGACGATGACACAACAATTTATATTAATGAAAACATATACTTTTTTTCATAATTATAAAACACGTAATTTGAAATATTTTTATGATTTACGAATTACATATTTTATGATTTTCAAAATAAATAAAAACTGTATATCAAAATTTATTTAAAAAACAAGGAATAATTACAAGCCGGTACATTTTTTAAAACATGTTTTCAAATAAATCCATCTATTTTTTGGACATATCTTTTAGATACAATTTTGGGGCAAAATTACCTCACTACCCTTTAAAAGGAAGAATTCGGTCGAAGATTGTCCCGCTTTCATTAGCCTATGGAATGTCGTAGAGACTGCGATTGGGGAGGCTGAGCTTGCGGCGCCGACGAAATGGGTGGTCGCTCGGTGGAGCCATGAAGATGAAAGGGGTGGACGTGGTGGTGGCGAGCCTGTGGTCACAGTGGGGAGAGAGAGGGGAGCGAGATTGATGGAGATGGTTGAAGGACTTTGAAGGGGATGGTTGGGATAGAGAATGGCGGCGGGCTTGGTGATGAAGATGAAGGTTGGGGTTGAGAGATAGGAGGTTTGACTGGCGATTAGAGCAGGGGCTCGAACTGAGCTGGTGGATTTGGCGAAGAAATTGAGGAAGATTCACTGGAGAAGGAGGCTGGAATCGAGACTAGAGATCGGGGAGGACAGATTTGAAGATGAGGGAGATGGCGGCTGGGTTTGGGAAAGATGAGATGGGGGTTGTGTTTGAATGGAGGGGATTCGGTGGAGACGGTGGCTGGATGCGGGGATGAAGGGGTTGATTCGCTGGAGAAGAAGGAGGGTCCGGCTGTTGGGGCTTTGATTGAACGAAGGAGATGGAGATGGTGTCGGGTTTGGAGGTGGCCCGTGGTTGTGAAAATTAGACAGAAGAGAGAGAGAAAGATGGGAGATGAAGATCGATCATTGTAGCTTTGATTGATTTTGGCATCAGGTTGATTTTGGCATCAGGTTGATTTTGGTATCATGTTGATTTCTGATGCCTGGCATCACACTACTAGAAAATTGTTTTTACATGATGGCCGAAAGCAATCCCATCGCATAATATATGAAAAGACGATTATTAAACCGTCACCTTAGTACTAAATAAGTGATTGCTAAAGCAATCGTCTTCACAATAGACGATGGCTTATTCAATCATTTTAGAGGACGTTAGGCGATTGTTATTTCCATCATGTTATCTTGGAATACGCGATTGTTTTAACCATCTCTCTAGTGAGCCATAAGTGATTGTTTTGGCTATCACATTATTTAGGAATACGCGATTGCTTAACCATCGTTTTATCTGAGGTTACACGATTGCATTGATCATCACTTTATCTTCTTATGTGCGATTGCTTTTATAATCGCTTTATTGTGGCATACGTGATTGTTTTTCCCATTGCTTTATCTCCGAATATGTGATTGCACTACTAGAAAACTGCTTATTAGTGACGGAAAATTTTCGTCGCTAATTAACATTTAGCGACGGAATATCACTACTAGAAAACTGCTAATTAGTGACGGAAAATTTCCGTCGCTAATTCATTTTTCCGTCGCTAATTAACATTTAGCGACAGAATATTTCCGTTGCTGGTCCGTCGCTAATCAGTGGTAGCTAATTTGAAACGGCCCGAATACCGTCGCTGATTAGCTACGGAATATAAGAATTCTGTCGCTAATTAGCTATGGAATATTTCATTTCTGATTTCCGTTTCTAATAGTTTCCGTCGCTAATTTGAAACGGAGTGTTCGTCGCTAATAGTTTAGACCAAATTTAAAAATAATAATTTTAGCAACGGAAATTTCCGTCGCTAAAATTACTAAAAAATATTTTTACAATAATAATGCTTAATTTTAGAAACGGTTTTTCCGTCGCTAATTTTTATTAAAAAATATTTTTTATGATATTAGTGTTTAATTTTAGAAACGGAAATTCCGTCGCTAATATGTACAAAAAAAAACTAAATGAAATAAAATAATTTTTTACCTGATAAAAACATATTATATATGTAAATAAAATTCACTTTGCATAAAAAGACACCACAATTAACTCAAACAACAATTAACAACTGTCATTTCCCGAAATACATAAACATTAATTAAACAAAGTTTTAAAACATTAACAAACAAAGTCTTAAAATGTCACATGTCTATCACAAAACAAATATCTAGTTGCATTCTTGGGGGACGCGGAACAGGATACTATGAGGGGGGCGGTTGGTGCCGCATCTGCATCTCCAATACGTTCATCTCTGCCATTGCTGCGTCCCGCTCCGCCATGTCTTGTTGCTGCTTCGCCAAGACTTCTTCTGTCCTAGCCAGCTGAGCACGTAGCGCCAGCACCTCTTCACTGTCATCTCTGGAACGAACATGTGACCGTGCAGTTGACGGTGAAGCCCTGGATTTTGCTACGGAGATGGAAGCTCCCCCATATTCCCCCAACCCATACACTCTTTGTCCCCTCTTCTTTCGTCCATCACCGGCAATAGCAAGCCACGCAATAGGGTCCCATTCAACCTGCCCGGTCTCACTAGGTTCCACTAAACCCGCCTCAACTTAGGCCTCCTTCACCCCAGATAAGCAGACTATATAACAAAATAAACAAGTAAAATATTAAAACACAATGCATAATTAACATATTAAATGACATTCACTAAACATTTTTATACTTACAAATGTGGATTCTGCCTTTTCATCAATCCGGTCATGTTCATCACTGGAGGTAGAAGTGGTGTGTGTACTCACAAACACGTCCGCCGGAGTGACTTGGGGACCGTATGCCTCAACCTACAATCATTATTACTACATTAATGAAATAATAAAGCATCTAAAAACTATAACAAACAAGATATATAAAGCAAATTTTTTACACTAACCCTCAATTTATATATATTCATACTAACACCCCCTATAATTTGAATTAATTTACACTACCACATTCATCCAACATTTGCAACATCTTAATCAAGATAAACAACAACAAATGTTACACTAACATTCCCTATAATGCACATCAATTTACACTAACACCCCCAATAATTTTTTAAAAATATATATAATATAAACCAAGTATATTAATTAAAGTCATGGATTTCATAGCATCAACATGACTACCCAACTATACATGTTCAAGCAATAAGTTACGCAAAGCTAATACAAATGTAACTAAATGTTACACTAACACCCCCATAGTTTACATCTATTTATACTAACACCTCCTACCCTAACTATTTTAACAACATAAACAAGATATATCAACCAAGTATACTAAATAAAGTCATGGATTTCATAGCATCAACATGACTACCCAACTATACATGTTCAAGCAATAAGTTACGCAAAGCTAATACAAATGTAACTAAATGTTACACTAACACCCCCATAGTTTACATCTATTTATACTAACACCTCCTATCCTAACTATTTTAACATCATAAACAAGATATATCAACCAAGTATACTAAATAAAGTCATGGATTTCATAGCATCAACATGACTACCCAACTATACATGTTCAAGCAATAAGTTACGCAAAGCTAATACAAATGTAACTAAATGTTACACTAACACCCCTCATAGTTTACATCTATTTACACTAACACCTCCCACCCCAACTATTTTAACAACATAAACAAGATATATCAACCAAGTATACTAATTAAAGTCATGGATTTCATAGCATCAACATGACTACCCAACTATACATGTTCAAACAATAAGTTACGCAAAGCTAATACAAATGTTACACTAACACCCCCCATAGTTGTGGTTATGGTTTAGGTTTAGTGTTATGGTTATGGTTTAGGTTTAAGGATTAAGGTTAAGTTAGTGTTTAGTGTTTAGTGTTTAGGTTTAACGTTAGTGTTATGGTTTAGATTTAAGGATAGTGTTATGGTTTAGGTTTAGGTTTATGGTTTATGGTTTAAGGTTTAAGATTTAAGGTAGTGTTTAGTGTGTAGGTTTAGAGTTGTGATTATGGTTTAGGTTTAGTGTTATGGTTATGGTTTAGGTTTAGGGATTAAGGTTAAGTTAGTGTTTAGTGTTTAGGTTTAGAGTTGTGGTTTAGGTTTAAGGTTAGTGTTATGGTTTAGGTTTAGTGTTATGGTTTAGGTTTAAGGTTAGTGGTATGGTTTAGGTTTAGGCTTAGGTTTAGGTTTAGGTTTAAGGGTTTAGGTTTAAGGTTTAAAGTTTAAGGTTTAGGTTAAGTTTGTGTTTAGTGTTTAGGTTTAGAGTTGTGGTTTAGGTTTAAGGTTAGTGTTATGGTTTAGATTTAGGTTTAAATATCTATTGTTCCATGCTGACCTTGTGAATCAATCAAGTGACCAGAAAATGTTCGAGAACTGACGCCGGATGACCACGGGATGATTTAAGTTATTGAGTGGTTGGAGATATTAGAACTTCTGTGTTTCAGAAAGGAATAGTAAAAATTTAATGTCGCTGGAAACAATTGTCAAGAGTAATGTTCAATACTAAACATTATTATGCATTAAGAGTAACGATGGAACTTTTGAGTTTTGACAATAATTAATCAGTTTTAAATCAGTCGAAGCAAGTAAAAACAGAACATTAAAATAAAGATACAATGTGAGTGAGTTCATGGATCAATTGCAGAGAAAAAAATCGAGGAGAGATTTAAGGAATTCCAGGAAACATGATGAAAATTGAAAATCAGGCAAAAAAATGAGAGATTCAGAATTATCGAGTCTAACGAACACAAACCGAACTGAGCACTGCATCCAAAGCAAGCACAATCGCCTGGATTCTTAAGTTAACAGATTTAACTAGTGGATTGAGTTTGCATCAGAAGATACTTTCGAACAGAGACTTTGTTGCATTCAAGTGAAGAAATTCAAAGCAAACAGTAATTCAAACTGGAAATAGCAGTCAATTTTGAATGGAAAATATAAAAACTAGACTTGGCAAATTAATGGAGTAAGTTGGATGCATTAAACTATTAAATATTGTCGTATTGTTTTAAAGTTTGGAATGATATCTTATAAATTTCTATTTTTTGGTAATATTTACTGTTAGTTTACTTCAAGTTTTAATGTTTGTTAATTAGATAATATTAAAAATCAAAAAATAAATAAAGTCTTCACTTGAATGATCTTAAGTCTTAACGTTAATCGACTCACTTTCGAATAATCGGATCCGAATCGCCAAGGCAGAGCTACCCAATTAAATAAATACAATTGTGATACGTGTGGGGAAGCCAAGTGAAGTCTTAAGTCTTTACGTTGGACGAGTGAAGTCTAACCGGTGAATCCGCCTATCCTTTTTATTAATTTTATTTTCGTTTTTGGGGCAGCCTTGTTCATCTAAGGCGTAGACTGTTGTAAGGGGCTGTTGTGAAGCCTCCTCAAGTTTCAATAAAGGCAACACGTTTGGAGTAGCTTGTGCGTGTTGTGAGTAATAGTCGTACAAGGGTTTTCGTGGCAGCTTGTGTTACATCAAGCCGTGGGCGATTTCATCTTTTCTTAGGGATACTCGGCCAAGGTAAGGTTGGGCAGTTTAGGAGTATTAAAATCAAAGGTGCTGGAACAGTTTATAGTTGTTTTAATTACTCAAATCAAGCTAGGGTTTTGGGTTGTAATTTCTAAAGAAGATTGGTAGTATTCGGGTAGGTTTTGTAGAGGGTTTTGGGACTGTTTTGGTTAATGTTTTAATCGGCCAAGGGCTGTTCAAAAAGCTGGAACAGATTTGTTAAGTTCAAGCATTTTGACACCGTATCAGATTGTTTGTAATTCGGTCAAAGCTCTTAGTAAATTTCAACTACTTGTCTTCTCTCATGCTGTTTTTGTATGCCACCAACCAAGACAATTACAGTTTGTTTTTTACTGATACAACTTAGAGCCACCCAATTAACATGTGATTAATTTGAATTAATGGACAATAATTGATTTTGATTTATTAATCTTCAAATGCCCAAAAGAGCTACTCTCAAATCTCAATACATACAAGCATACATACATCACACTCTGCAATGCCATTGAGTTAAACAAATACTAAACAAACCTCCATTACAAAATCTCCATGGCAAAAAATATATGTATCCACAGGATTAGCAAAGCTCTAAAATAACTTGATGCTCCCAAAATTCTCATTCAACCCAATAAAACACAAAATATTACCAAAGACAACATCTAAAGTTCAAATATTTCAATTATTTTAAAAATAGGAAATTGGAAGTATAATGTAGGTACACAAATTCAAAGGCTTGATGTACTAGAATCTGACAGAGAAATAGTTAAACCTGACGATTGAAGAACAGGAGTTGGAGGCTTGCTAGACGTGGGGAAGACAACCGGAGATGGGATTTCTTAGCCGGAACAGGTACGGTGCGGCTGGATCTGAAAACTCGGTTCAATCTAACACAAATTAAATCAATGGGAGAGTGAGACGGAAGAGGGAAACAACCAACATTCAACAACAACAGCAAGTGGATTTCAATTTGCTTACCACCGGCTGGACTGGTCCGACTGGAGCCAGGAGGCCAAGAGGCGGACAACCTGTTTGGCAGAGCAGAGGCGTGGAGAGAGGGATTGGAGGCGGTGTTGCCGGTGGCGAGGGTGGCGACGAGGAGGTAGCAGTGGAGTGGAGAGGGGGATTGGAGGCTGCTATGGGGATGGCGAGAGAGTGAGCCAGTGAGGGATAGATCTTGTAGGGTTAGATAATTAGTAAGTTGTATTTATAGTAGGGTTTTTTTTTATAAATATTAATATCAAAGTATTATTTTTAGTGGTTAGTTATGAAAAAATCAATTAATAAATTTTTTTGTGAATATTTATAATATTTCAAAAGTTTAATTAAATAATATTAATTAATAAAGAAACTAGTATTTATATTTAATTTAAATTAATATATTACCAAATCCAATTTATGCATCGTGATACATAAATTAAAATTACATTATTCAATGTATGAATATTGACGATAAAAAATTAAATAAGTCGGGCATTTTTGCCCGCACCTACTGCCCATGGATTTACCGAGCTCTGATAAAAAAAAGTCTGGGCTTTTTCGGTCTGGCCAAGCCCATCAAATTTATTAAAAAACATTTTTAGTATATTTAATACAAAATTATAAGTCATTAATAATATTTAGTATATTTTTTTAGTATATTTTTTTAATTTGACTTGTGCTGGGTTGCCCCGAAAAAGCCGGGCCCGACCTGGTTCGATGTTAAGCTAGACCCGATGAGCATTTTACCAAAATATTGTAGCTTTAATTAAATATTCTCAAACTATAGTATTTCTTAATCTAATTCCCAAATTATGGCACTTTCAAAAATACTAATGATATAAGGGTACCAAGGTGGACCGAACTGATCAGACGAGTGGTTGGGTTGCAGTGGGATCTAAGAAAAATGTTGAGTCAAGTGGTGGCTGGGAGCAGGTGATAGACAAAATGCAGAATGTGGGTGCTGGTACAGAAAAACCAGTATCAAGTGGGTGGTCAAAGAAAGAACTTTCTAGATCCACTGGTTGGGGAGGAACTAAGTCTGCGAAAGATATTGATCAGCCTGAGTCAAGTACTTCTTGGAGGAAGAAAGTTGTTAATGACAGCCAACCTTTTGGTGGACCGAAGTGAGCTCGACCCATAGGCCCGGTCCAGTCCATCCAATTTTTCAAGGGTCTGGGCCTCAAATTAGAAAGCTTGAAAAAACCGGGCCTCTTTGGCCGGGGCAGTGGACCGTGTTCGGCCGGAACTTGAAAAGCCCGAAGAGCTCGGCCCAGCCCGATCATACGATTGACAATGTTAAACTTAATTAAAAAATTAAAAACTAAAACATAAAACCTAAAAAGCAAAAACTAAAAAAAGGCTAAATGCACCATTAGTCCCTGAACGTTGGTCAAACTCATCATCAATCCCCCAACTTCAAAAGTGATCACCATTGACCAAAGATTACACTTTTTGTTCACCGTTAGTCCCTAGCCCTAATGTCGTTTGTCTATTGTCGTTAAATGAGCATGTGCCACTCACATGCACAAAATAGGGGGTCATGGATAACATTATCAAAATAAGGGGGTCAATTGAAAATTTCATACCCAGTTCATCTTCATCTTCTCCGACTGTTTCAAAATTTCATACCTATTTCATCTTCATCTTCGCTGTCGCCCCTCTTAGTGCATCCGCCCTCCCCATCACCACCAACATCGACTCTTTTAGCTCTTCCATTGCTGTGTCCAGCTCCGAAAGCTCCCCGTCCACCAACCTCCCCTCCCATCTCCCAATTCGAGTAGCGGTGCCGCGCCAAACTCTCCCGCACTCTCGCAAGTGGTGACTAGTGAGTGGTGAGATGAGAAGGGAAAGGGAAAACAGTTGAGGTTGGTTTATCATCTAATCAAGTTGCTAAGATGGAGTCTGATTTGGAACAAAAATTCGAAACATCAATTGAAAGTAAAGTTCCTGGGGCCAAGAGTCCTGTAGGCGACTTAGCAGGACAAGATGGGAATCAGGTTTTGGGGAATTCTAGAAGAGCTAATACTACAAGAACAAGTCATATGGAAAGATTTCGAGATATAGCCAGAAAGAATGCACCAAGATTCGCTCATTTCCCTTTTCAAGGGGAAGATGAGAACCTAGTTGTTGACGAGGCTGAGATGGAAGTTCTGCAACAGGAAAAGAAAGAGGAAATAGAAGATTGGCCTGGTCCATTCTCGACAACAATGAAAATTATCAAGGACCGAGAAATAAATGCTATGGCGCAGTAGAGTTCATGTTTGGACAAGAATGACCCTACCCCTGTGAAATGGATGCCTAGAAAGGATCAACACAATGTCGATGCAATTACTTCCCTTGACAGTGTGCCTGATGTACTGAGACATAAGCTTAGTCAGTTGCTTTGTGATTCTCGGAGGATGAATGCCCATTTTGTTGACGTCCAAAGGTTTTCGTAGTGATCATTTTACCTTAATTTGATTCTCACTTTAATTGATGGACCTCATTATCACATATGTATCCTTAAACAATACACACTCTTAAATATTATAATAAAGTTGATAAATTATAGTAATCCCTTTGTTTTAAAATTATCGTTCTCCTTTTATTTTTTGTCTGTTCTAAAATACATCTTTTCTTTCAAAACTTTCCCTTTTAGAATTGAAAAATACTTTTACCACTTTACCATTAGTTTTTCTACCTACTTTGATTATAACCACATGCTCAAAGGCATTAAAGAAAACCACACATTTCACCAATATTTATAATACAGTCAATTAATTTTTCTTAAAGAGTGTGCTGGGACAAAGAGAAAGATAATTTGAAAATAGATGGAGTATATGTTTTCTTAATTTTTTTCTCAATCAGAGTAAACATGACATTCTTTTAGGAACGAAAGACGCAATTAATTTTGTAATAAATAATTAGTAATTTCGTATCAACCACTACACGTCCATTAGATGCATTTGCAATTGTTTATGTTTTAAAAATAAATTTTATGTTGAATTCTTTATAATCTCAGGTGATGACACTAGCGATTGTAAAGCAATCACATAAACATAACGCGGTGGCCGAAAAAAACTATGAAAAAAGCAATCGTTAAAAAGAAGATTAAGCGATGGTTTCAAAAGCCATCACAGCCGATTCAAAGGCGATGACACTAGCGACTGTAAAGCAATTGTATAAACATAAGGCGATTGAAGAAAAAACAATGGAAAAAGTAATCGCAAAAAAGAAGATTAAGTGATTGCCTTTGAAGCCATCACAATCGTTAAAAAGAAGATTATGAGACAGTTTCAAAAGCCATCACAACCGATTCAAAGGCGATGACACTAGCGACTATAAAGCAATCGCATAAACATAAGGCAATTGATGAAAAAAACAATGAAAAAAGTAATCGCAAAAAAGAAGATTAAGTGATTGCCTTTGAATTGAAGCCATCACAACCAATAATCACTAAAAAATATTTTTATATTTTATATTTTTTTAGTTTTATTTTTTTATTTATAAATGCGATGGCAAAACTATCGCTCGGTATTAGTCAAATTTTGCGACTACAAATGCAATCGCGTACTTACGAAAACCATCACATTATCTTTCTATTTTCCACGTGGCCTATTTTCTTCAGTTAATTACCCTCAAATATTCAATGGTGATGGCACTGGCGATTGTTAAGCAATCACATATACATAAGGCGATTGGAGAAAAGTGATGGAAAAAAACAATCGCAAAAAAGAAGTTTATGTGATGGTTTCAAAAGTCATCGCAACCAACAATCACGTAAAACCAAATTTCTAGTAGTGTCAGATTGATTTTGGCATCAGGTTGATTTCTGATGCCTGGCATCAGATTGATTTTTTGGCATCAGAGTTTTCATTAATGACATTTTTGTCATTTGGCAAGCAATTTGTAGTTACATGAAATGTCCAAAAAATTGATGGTTCTAGATGAAAACATGTTTTCAAAATTGTACCCACTTGAAATTCCCCAAAAAAACAATTAGCTTAACTAAAAAAGTCTAACAAAACAATAATTTAAGAACGGAGGGAGGAAGTAACAATTTATGATTGGAAAGTGGAGCATTTAAGAGATGATTTACAGTCTCGAAGGGAAAAAAAAAAGATAGTTTTTCTCTTTTCTTTTTGTTTGAAGCGATATCCGATAATGATTTGCATAATTTTTCAAAGCTTCAAATGTAGTTTATTATTCTACAAGTAAATATGTTTATATTTAATTGCATCCAAACAAGGGTCAATTTGACGAACATAAAGTCAACTGATAACAATTGTTTTGGGATAGAGTTAGTAAACCACTTCTATTGTTTATCGGTGGAGTTGCTCATTGTAACAAATCATTGTACAGTCAATTAATTTCTCATTTCATAAATGAAAAAATAAAGTTAGAAGATAGTATTAATAACTACTTTCTCAATTAATTTCTAAAAATACTATTCTGTTTAATTTGTTTTTAAGTCAAACGGATTGTTTTTCAATAATATATAAATCATTAAATACATAATCCGTAGTACTTTTAATATTGAAAAAAGTAAAACACAATATGTGAAATTTTCATTTGAGAAACACTTAGTTTGACTCAAAAAATAAAAATAAGTCAATAATTTAGTAATGAAGCAAGTATTTAATACTTCCTTTGTCCCAAAACTATTGCCCGGCTTGACCCGGCACACGGTTTAAAAACAATTGACTTATTATTAATATTGATATAATGTGTATTTTTCTTTAAAGTTCATCTTTTCTTCATCTTTTCTTCTATCTCTTTTTACACTTATTTTGAAAGAGTTGAGTTATGTTTTACACGAATTAAAATTCGTAAAATAGTCTCACAAACACTACAAGAAAACTGGACATTCACAACATTTGATTCACAACGTTTTTTAAGAAACGTTGAGATAGGGTAGCTTTATACAACGTTTTTCATAAAACGTTGTGATTGGGTCAGTTTACACAACGTTTTTCAAAAAAATGTTGTGGTAGGGTAGCTTTCCACAACATTGTTTAAGAAACGTTGTAATAGATCCGTTCTTCAACAACGTTTTTTAGAAACGTTGTCGTAGGAGCCATTTCACAACGTTTTATGTAAAACGTTGTCCATTTATCACTACAACATTTAAACAATGTTATTCCGAAAATGGTGTAATAGGGTTTACACAACGTTTTAAGAAAAAACGTTGTAATAGGATCGTTTGTAAAATAAAAACAATTTATTTTATTAACAACGTTTCTCTTAAGAAAAGTTGTAATTGGGTCCTTCTTACACTACTTTTAAACGGCAAGTTGTCATAGGGTCGTTTTCAAAATAAAAAAATATATTTTATTTAACAACGTGTTTCTTAAAACGTTGTTATAGCCCGAAAAATAAAGGCAGGATTATTTCCCCGCGCGGTCTATTTTCCCCCACCCAACAAAGACACGGAGTAAATTGAAAACATAACAAAGTTCAAACATAACACAGTAAATTGAAAACAAAGTTAGCTTAGCGTTAGAAAGCCCTAAGCCTTCTCCATCTTGTTCGCGTCGCATCCCCCTCTTCTCTCCTTGCTCTCTCTTTTTATCAGTATCATATCACGCAATCAGGTGGTCTACCGCTCACCACTCGCTCGCTGTCGCTACTCCAGCCTTCGCCGGACAAGTTCTCCACCATAAGTCCCTCCATCCTTTGAAATTTCAATTCAATTTTCGTGATTTTCTTTGATAAACTTACTGGAGTTTTGTTTATTGGTTATCAGAAGTAGTTGGCAGTACAATGGACACTTATTGTTGACCTACCGCCGCAGTAAAAAATCTATTAAAATTGATTGTTATTCATTGTAGCAAATTTTGAGGACACATTTAGTTTCTCGAATAACACTTACTATCTGCAACTCTTCTTAGTTTTTTGTTCCTATGGTTTGAGAATAGTGAATAATGAGATTAATTTCATCCTTTAACTTAGTAAACATTAATACTGAAAATTGCACTCCAGGTGTTTGATGATATGACAAAAGAATAAATTGGAGAAATTTTTAACAATTAGGTTGGTCACTTTCGATGGTTTATCGGGAATGTACCACCCAATATAGAAGTCAATGGCTCTTTGGGTTGCAATTTTGTCTTCAATTGAGTTTGTATAAGGAACAAACCAATATGCATAGATATTTATTCCAACGGAACCTTGTTTGGTGGCCTTCATTCTTCTCAAACAACTATCCCCTTTGAAGCCGGAGATGTTCCATCTAGCAGTAGACCAACCACTCTTGAGGTACTCTCTTCATCTGTACCTACTGGTTATGCTCCTACTCTTAATTTTGGTTTCGGTCTTCACAACACATAACTTTCAATCAAGTGCAGACCCTGTTTTGGACCATTTTCCGTAAATTTCTGTGGAAATCCGTGCATGGAAATATGCTCAATTTTGGATATGTTGTATTTATATGTGTTAGGTAGTTAGCTGTAAAGTTTCATAATTTTCCGAGGTCGGAAGTTGCTTAATTGGGTCTTGAACCACCGTTGCGCATGTGAAACTGTTGGCAGAAATCCAGGTTAGTAACCTGAGTTTTGAATGACTATAACTTGATTAATATAGACTCGAATTAGGAGATTCAAAGTGCTAAATCGTAGTTTAAAGTGTCTAGTTTCATAATATGCAAGTTTGGTAAAGTTTGAAGTTTTGTGGAGTATTTGATGAATTTAATGGTCACGCAGCGGATAGCAAATAATTACAATACTTGAGCTTCATGGAGTTGGTTGATTAATAAGTATTATACTTGAGTTTCATCGAGTATAATTCAATGTCAAATGTTGGATGGGTGGGCTTAACCCATAATCTTCATAATTGAGGTACAGGGCTTGTCCAACGTGGAAAGTTCCATTATCAAGTGTAATTTTAAAACGAAACCTAAAGCAAATATGTCAGTAATTATATACTTTTAAATTGTTATATTAGGTGTTTAATTATGTTTGTATGTACTTGGGCTTGATGTGTTCAGTGTTTGAGCTTATTTTTGGTTAACTGATAAAAGTTGAGAACCCAAGATTAGACTAAGTTAGAGCATCGTTTATGTTAACATAGATGCTGGAATCTTCTTTCAAAGGCCTTCTTGCGGTTTTACAGAAGGCATATTAAAGAAAGGTCTTACGGAGTCTTGTCCTAAAGGCCCGTGTATGCCTACTCTTCATATATATATAAAGACGATTCTCGGCATCCTGCCTTTCAACTTTTCTCGGAGAGACGATCAGTTAGCAGTCTAGTTAAACACCTTGCTTTGAACTGAACTAGTAGACAGATACTTTTGGTCATTTTTCAAATGAGTTCGATCTGCCTAATCAATTTAGTAGTTCAGCTGACAGACACTGAAAGTTTCATGTAACACCCCGGATTCTTGCATGTGTATTGTGTGCTTGCCATCATGTTTTCTCGTTGATTATGAGCATGTTTACTTAGTCTATGTATATGATTTAGAAACATTCTTAAGTCATTCATGAAGCTCTTAACATGTTTAGAATCATGTAAGCTTACTTGTTGAATCGCCGATTCGATTGCTTCGTTTGAGCCTTAGGGTTTCTCGGGATTTCCTTCGTTGCTTGTATTCTTTGTGTTTTCAACTTGTGAGAAGTTCATTTGAGTTATAGACCAAGTGTACTAGTATTTATCATTCTTGCACAATCATTGTTTATAGACTTGTTACCTTTGGTTATGAGATGACCAATTTATTCCTTCACAGACCAGTCATGTTTTGGGCAAACTTCGGGAAAATTCTGGTACTAATCCACTAAATAGAATTTTCTAAAAATTTAGTATGTTTTACCTCCATACGTTAGGATACTCTCTGTAAAATTTGGTAATTTTCCAAGGTGTCTAAGTACCTCAATTAGGTCTTGACTTACGGCTGTGCCAGAATTCAGTTTTCAGAAAAACAACTTCTGTACTTGATTTTTGTTGTAACCATATCTTGATGAATATAAGTCCAAATGGAGTAATTTAAAATTCTAAAATATAATTTAATGAGTCTAGTTTCAGAAAAATCAAAAATCACCTCATTTGGAGTTGTGAGCGATTTATGGTCGATTTTACAAGATTGACTGTTCAGTAACTTATCAAAAAATGGTCATGAACTTAGCTGCAGCATTCCAGGCGCCCGCCTGGACTTTAGTGAGGCGCCCGCCTCAACTTCTGGGAGCTACCTATGGAATTTTTCCCCTGTTTTGCTGTTGTACGACTTATGGCACCCAAACCCCTATCCAAACCTTTTCTAAACCTCACTTAAACCTCCCTAACCCTCCTTGATTATGTCCTAACATCTCTAACAAGTTTTAAGTGTGGATTAGTGAGTGCATTAGTGGATTAAGCAAGCCCCAAATCAGATTTTAAAGGACCACAACATAGTGACACATGTCCCACTAAGTTTTCTAACCTTTAAACACCACAAATCTGATGTTTGACCTTATTTCTCTCCCTCACTCTCTAAAAAAATGGGATTCCTCTTCTCTCAAGTTCTCCCATGGCTCCTTGAAGGTATTCTCTTGGTCCTCCATCATCCCCTCATCTATTGCTCAAGCCTCCTTCTTCAAAAGTGTAGAGCTTGAAGAGTTGATCATTCTCAACCGATTGGTTTGTGCTCTTTCCATCTTCTTCCTTGGTGAAAGGTAAGCTATTGATTCCCCTTAGGATGTATGCTAGACTTGCCATGTCCCCCTCTTCTCATGATTCCCATGCTTCTACCATGTCCAAGCCATGTTTGATGATGAGTTGATCTTATGAGATTTTTGAATGATATATTCATCTTGTTGTTTTGGTCCTAAGCCTAGAATTAAATGTGTTCTATGCCTCCTTAGGAACAACTATTGTTCTTGGACTAATGATTTTTGACAACTCTTAGAGATTATGATTTCTAGGGTTCACATGCTATGAATTGCTCATCCTATTGATTGGGTCTTATGCTTAGAATCAAATGTGTTCTATGTCTTCCTAGGAACAACTAATGTTCTTGGACCATTGGCTTTTGTTAACTTTTGAAATAATGATTCTAAAGTTCCCATGAAATATTGAAAGAATGATAATTCTTGACTATGGTTGTTAAGTGGATTAATGGCCTAGTCTACTCGATACGAGAACTTAGAAAAGGGTTTTGGATGCATTTAGCATTTTAACTCTATTGGATGAATTTTTAGAGACGACTCAACGGAGTCAAACTTAGTGAGCCATTGAACAATACCGGCTCAATGATCAATCCCTACGACGTTCTAAACACGTTTCTCTAAGAATGATAATTCTAGACTCTTGAATTTGGATTGATTACCATGCTTGATTCTTGATGTCATATAATGGAATACCTATTTGACATGTTGAGTTCGCTCTTGTCGAACTCATTCCTGCTTGATTTTTGATGAGAATATTTACTTGTCATGAACGAGATCCATGCTTGATTCTTGATTGTTGATAATAGAATACCTATTTGACATGTTGAGTTCGCTCTTGTCGAACTCATTCCTGCTTGATTATTGATGAGAATATTTACTTGTCATGAACGAGATCGCTCTTGTCGACCTCATTCCCTACTTGAGAATTTGTTAAGTAGACACTACTTGGCATTTGCATGAGTCCAGCTGGCATCCTGTCCTTGTTCACACACGCCTCCACTGTGGCCACAGTGGGGAAGTAGCTCCCTTGCTGTAATCAATACGAGCATCATTGGTGTCTATCCCGGGCATTCCCTCGGAAGGTCGATGTACTTACACACATCCGACACATGCACACTCCAGATAACGCTTGTATGCAGGAACTACGTAGCGGCCCGGCTCTCCATATATCCTTATCCTATGTGATTTAATTTCGAGCACCTATGTGAAACAATGTGCATCTTGGATATATGATCTCTATGCTTATGTGACGATATCTTGCCTTGTATGTTGCATATTGCCATGACATGCATGATTGATAGCTTACAAGTCTTTATGACTTACCCATTCCCCTTTACTGCTTTAGATCCTAGCAAGACAGGTCCTTCCCGTTGAGGCTTGCGGTATTCGTGCCTTGTTCCTCTTTTGGTCCGGCGTTGCAGTTGAAGAGGTGGTTTAGATGTCCTCTTCCTTTATCTTGTTATTTTGCAAGGACGATGGGTTAAAGCAAGTCAATTAGACTATGCTTGGGAATTTGTTTAGAACTTGATCTTGTTACTCTTATTAGCTACTTGTAGTTTAACACTCGTAGTACTTGTAATCCCTTTAATGCCGGCATTGTGTAAGCCGAGCTTTGGTTATCATGTTTAATAGTTCACTACGTTTAAGTCTTCCGCTGAGCATCCTTTTAGCTCTTATTTAATTCTTGTCCATGAACTGTTAGCTTGGGTTCCGGCATGTAGTGTCGCCGATGACTTGGTTTAATTGCTTAACTGTTTTATCAGGTTTGAAAGGTTTTAAAAATACCGGCCTTTTAGGGCCGAGGCGTGTTACGTCTCTAATGTTGCGTCACGTCGTTTTCTTAAAATGAGTCCTTGCATGTTAATTGTCCACTTGATTTCCCCTATTTGGGCGGTCTGACCCTCGGTTCCACCTCGGGCCCGGGTCGGGTCGCCACATTTCAGGCAAAGACTATTAATCCGATCCTGTAGTCAACTACCTGAACTATTCAAAATAGAATAATAGATTGGATTTGCTCTCGTTAACTGATAAAATTTGAATTTGACCATGCGCTTCAAATTATTAAAATCATAACAGTGTACTATCAAACAATTTTTTGTACTCCATTGCTTTGTTGGCATCAGGACAAAGTTCTACCATAACTGGAACATATGATGATCAATATGTTATGTGGGTATTTCTTTGCCAATCTACTTTAGAAGTGATCTTTAGTTGTCTCTCTTTGATGTGCTGCACGATTTTTATATTGTTGTATATATGCTTGTGCTTCATGGTTCATAAATTGTTGTACTTTGTGTTTATTTTTGAAGTTCCTAATTTTGTAATTTGGGCATAAATTAGGAATGTATTGTAATCTCTTTGTCCTCTGGAGGAACAAACTTCTCTGTATATTTGTATAGAGTTAGGTCTTTTAATATGTCATTTATGCTCTCTTTTGTTCCCAACTAATTGAAGTAATAGTTGCCTGCAGAAATGGTAGTTTGCTCATCCATCATAGTCTGGATGGTGAGAACTTGGTTTTTTTGCCTGCAGAAGGTGGTGGGTCATAGCAGTAAAGCTATAGTTTTTTTTATCATGGAACAGTGCATATATCAATATGCTGATTAGGATTTAGGTGCAAAACTCCATTTTAACAGCTATTTTTCTGTTTTTCATCTATTACTGGTCTCAAAACTCACTTATGAAAGCCACCCTCTTTTCAAAGCAGAACAAAATTTTCTTCTATAGAAACCAAGATTAGTAGTGAAAAGAAAGAAGAGGAAAGCCCCAACTTCCATACTCATGTTATGCATCTAACGAAAAGCCACAAACATGAAGCATTGCTCATTTTCTGATCTTGGCATTTTCTCGACTTCCGCGTAGAACATTTGTGAACTCTCTCAAGAGTAATAGCTGAAAATCAAACCAGAGATGGTATAGAGACTGAAATTCGGGCAAAGTGTAACCAAGGCCAAGTAAGATTTTCTGTCAGAATAAGCCCACAACTTCACTTTCTCGTCAACACTTGTTGTATCCAAAGTCATTATTTTCTTATCTCCCAATGGAATAGTCCTAGGTGCCAATACAATGTCTGTGATATCACCATCATGTGCTTTGTCAGCTGTTTCTAACACTTTCCTAGTTTCAGCACATAACCACAACAATGATGGACCATGAGTGGCTGCCAATATCTTTCCATCTGGGGAGATGCTGAGATGATCATAGTGCACAGCAGTGCCATTTGAATCATGAAGTGGGATAGGAAACACCTTCAAAGTCTTAGGGTCCTCATCCATATGATAACAAACATTGATATTCCATACTCTCATAGAGCCATCCTTTGATGCAGTGATGATTTGATCTGAATTCCGTGAGAAGCACAACCATGTAACAGCACTCTTGTGGCCTTTGAGATGCATAAAATTTGAAACCTCTTTAACAGAACCATCCTTTGAGTATACAATCTCCCAAACCTTCACATCAGCCGTAAAAGCGGCGGCAGCAATAAACGTCCATTTGGAGATATGGTCGCCATATTGTTTTTGAGCAGATTTGTGTCAGTATTGCCCAAGATCTTTCCAGATTTTCCATGCCAGAGTATAATATCAGTTCCTTCTGAGCATGATGCAATAATTGTACTACCATCAGCACTGCCATAAGTTGCTTTAGTTCCAACTAGGGTGAGGATAGCTTTTTTATCATGGACTTTATGATGTTGCCACTTGATTTCTGGTAGAGGAAGCTTGGGCTGCTGGTTTGATTCAGCAGATGTTTTAGGCTTATCCTATGATGTATTTCCAATTTATTGTGTTTCCTTAAAGTGATTGTAGTTACTTTTGTGGGTCGTTGGTTGTCATCCCAACTAATAGGACTTGGAAAGTAAATGTTTTGTAGTGTGATCATGTATCTTTCTGAAGCAACTAACTTTTGTGCATTTTTTTTATTAGTTGCCAGAGCTTTATACATGTATGCTTCTTGATATAGGGTAGTGTTATTCAGTTATTTAACTTCCAAGTACTAGCTCTTACAACCAGTTTCTGGGCATGGAGACATATTGAGGTTTAAATCATACTACACCTCAAGTGTTTATTCACATTAGACATGGCTCATAGCGGCAAAGATATTGGCATACCTTAGACATTGATCCCTTCTTTAGAAAGAACATTGAGATTGTTTTACCATTCTTGGACATCAATTGCATCTAATGAAAAAATCAAGCCATCAGTTCATTAAAAAAAATTCTGGAAACTGGACTCGATATACCAATGCGTGTGATCAAGAAAATGATGGAAGGCTCCTTTTCCAAAAGGTGGATGGAACAGCCAACACATGCAACATATGAATTCTACATCAGAGTTATGCCTACCACATACATGTATAAGTAACCAACACTTCCTGGACTCGTCTACAATCTAGAACATATTTGTTGATTTTGGATTAGCAATACATGTGTAAAACTGAGTCACTGACCACACATAGGAGTCAAAGAAATTATCTTTAAGAACTGATGGTAGGAAGAGATACTCGTCTACAATCTAGAACATATTGATTGTTATTCTTTTAGTTTTTTTTTGAGAATATATAATAGATTAGGGCTACACATATAAATCAGTAAGTACCATCTTAGCTTCTTTTTGGTTGCCTTACTGGCCTTCTTGTGCAGAGAGTAGATACTTGAATATGTGGATTGACATGATGCTTGTTTGCTTAGCTTTTTCTGTATGCCCCTGAAATCTTTTGTGTAGTATAAGCGATAATTAGTTGATTTCTATGTCTTTATACATACATATACATCCCCCTTTCTTTATTCCTCTCTTCTTTTTCTCCATGGTCCCTTTCACTTGGAGCTTCTTGTACATTGGTGCCTTTACAACTCAATACAGCTTCAAAACTTGAAAAGCAAACCTACTGTAGATTTATCAAGTTTACTTTAAGGGTGTCTTATTATGAAACTCCAATTTGCTTTCTCATCGTATTTAAATTGCTTCCATACAGGTTGGAGCTCCAATTTGCATTCCTTGGAATGAGTTTATTGATATTGGCAGAATTGCTTTGATTAGGAACAATGGCGAGTCAGTTAATTATGCGAAAGGACATAAAGTGACCATTAAGGTATGAACCTGGACCTTTATGAAGGTTAGACTGTATTCCTTCCATGCAATTCATACTTTCAGCTAGAAGGTTTGATACCTCTTTCTGTAATTTATACACTTTCAGTTAGTAGTCCGTCTAACTAGCTCGCAAGGTGCCCTCAATACTTAAGACCATTACCTACCAATTTTCCACTTCTCCCTGCTTACTCTCCCTCCTGAGTGCTTGGCAAGACCCCTCCGAGCTGGGTGCTACAAATAATTGGATAGGTGGTGTTATCGAATTGCTCGTATGACCCATGATCTCTCATTCCTCTTTTCTTTCTGGTGATGGATTGTCACATTGTTTCAGATTTTGGAAAGTAATAGTCAGGATTGTTTCAGATTTTTTTTTCTGGAACTGCAAATAGGGGATGTGCAAGTAAGATTGAGTAAGATGTGTCGTACCCTTTTCTCTCCAAACTCACTCTTCTCATAATCCTAAATTTGGAAACTCTGGTTTTGTCTGTGTTAATAAAGTTGCTTTGCCCATAAATGGCAACTATGAGACCTCACTTATCTTTTGAGTTTCTTTGTGGGAGAGAGAGAGAGAGAGAGAGAGGCCATTGGCAGCTTTGCTTGGTGCTTTCATAGCTACTAAAGGGTGTGTTTTCTAGGGACATAATATCTTGAAATTAAGATTAATCCGTGCGTGTCTTTGTGCAACTCGTTTGAAGCATCGTGGAGCTAGTCACATTTGATGACGATTTGGGAAGAAATGTGCTCCATCAAAAGAAAGATTGATTGAAGACACTACCTTAAATTTTTGCTTAGTGTATACAATCTGTTCATGCGAATGATTTTACATTCAGTGCGGATAAAACTCAGATCCTTTCATGTAGGAGATAGATGGGCTCGGATCCTTTGCATCATTTCATGTGAGGAGTGTAACACCCGGGATCACTTGCGTTTAGTTAATTGCATTTATATGGTGTTCATGTGCTTAATGGTTTGTTTGAGAATGTTTATGTGTTTAGAGATCCTGTCCCAGCTGTTGGAAGAAGAAGGGGTTTCTAGGTTGTTAATAGCACGCAGTTGATACTGTCCAGCAGAAGAAGAAAACCCAAGAAGAATTTCTTGCACTACTCTTTGCAACTTCTATCTTCGTTCTTTTTCTATTTAATCTCTTTCATCCATTTCTTGATTTATATAAGCCGGAGAGGTACATTTTTCCATGGTTGCTGCAACAAACACACTTAAATTCTTATTACATTCATTTATAAAGTACGACTAAAGTAAGAATGTAGTAAATCAGATTTACCCATTTCTTTCTAAGGTTAAATTGTTTTACATCTTTTAACTCTTTACCTTTTTTGGTTGTTTCTCTTTTACAGGAAAGCCCAGAAGATGGTGGCTGGCATGATTTGGTAGCAAAGGGTTTCATAGAGTATATTGACACGGAAGAAGAGGAAACTACTATGATTTCCATGACCATCAGTGTGAGTATCAAAACGATTGTTTTGACTTGAATGCATGTGTCTGAGTTGGATATTATTAGGCAAGCATTCTGCGTATAACTTGCTTAGAAATATATATGCTGTGATTGAATGCAGGATCTTGTAAGTTCAAGGCTCAATCTAGAGGAGGCTTACTTTGAGACTTATACGCATTGTGAAATCCACCCGTCACTAATCTTGGGTGCATGTGTGCACTTCAATTATACCATTTCCTTACCACAATCAGGTATGTCTGTTATCAATGAACTACTATGAAAGTGATTATTTCTTTGTTCCTATTTATAACTTACCACTTTGCACACAACTGGAAATATCCCAAATTTGAAACTTCCAAACTAGCAACCATTTAATAGAAGTAATCCAATTTCCCCTTGTTAAGGTCTTCAGCTAACCAGTTTCTTGTTGCATCATTTCTCGTTATTCTATGGACTAGTGATTTTTTCCTTTTCAGGATAATTATACTATCAACTAATGGTTTAAAGGCAGCTTTAGGTGATTTTCTTGTGTGTGTGTGTGTGTGCATGTGTTTGAGCTGAAGTAATAGAACAGATTATTAATGAATTGAAGTGGTTTTTGATATTAATTTTTTTTGGCATTTGGGTAATGTTGATTGTGCTAATGAGCTGAGTAATCATTTGTATTTTGATGACTTTGTCCCTGCTATGTCCCAGCATATGGACCCGTACTAACTTCTTATCCTAAAAGTGTTGCCTCATGTAAAAACATGTTTTCTTATGCAGGGGCAGGTCCTTAGGATTATTTCTATAAACTTTTAACTTTTTTTCTTTTCTTTCCCTCACAGTCTACTTAACACTCATTTGCAATATGTTACTTAAATTAAAATTCTAATTTGGATCGATTTCAGCAGCAACATGAAACTTCAGCGTCAATTACGCAATTAAGGAAGAGAAAGATGGAGACCCAACATGTTTGAGTGTTGCTGCAGCTGTTCGTTTTGTAACCTTTTTTTCCCTTTGTTTTATCACTTATTAGGGATTTTACCTATTTCTTATGTTTCAATCATAGTACATTAATCTGTTGTGAGATTGTAATTCACATCGCTACTTTGTTATGAGATAGTTGATTACTAATTCACAATCGTAGTACATTACTCTGTTGTGAGATTGTAATTCACATCGCTACTCCTAAGTGTATATGTATTTTGTTGCCTTATAAGTAATACTAAGTGTTAGGTGGGGGGTTCAAAATTAGAACAAAATGCTATTTAAATTTTTTTTTGAAAAATAGATTTTACAACGTTTTTTAAACGTTGTAATAGACTTTTTGCAACGTTTTAAAAACGTTGTAATATACTTTTTGCAACGTTTTTTAAACGTTGTAAAAAAGTCTTTTTACAACGTTTTTTAAACGTTGTTAAAAGTCTTTTACAACATTTTTTAAACATTGTAAAAAGTCTATTACATTGTAATTTTGCGATGCATCAAATTGGAATTCCAATGCATCAAAATCATGCATCTTAAATTGAAATTTAAGACGATGCATCTAATTGGAATGTTGATGCATCAAAATCATGCATTGCAAATTGAAATCCATGCATCGTCTTTAAGTTAAGATCGAAAGCATTTTTTCGATTGAAATCATTAAAAGTGTATTCGTCCTTTTGCACCTAAAGTGTCGGTTAAAAAAACGTGAAATGTAATGGTTAAAAATCCACTGCAGGGGACCGACCAGTTTATCACCCATAAATGATTATAAGGAGAATATGAGGTAAATGTCAACTTAATTTGCTAACAAAAGCTATCCCTTATAATATATACCAATTGATCGTAGCACACATATTCTTTATGAATAATTGAGTCCAAGTGAGTAACTTAAGGAACAAAATGACATTGTAATTATAAGCACATAGATGTGTAAATGATTCAATTCGGTTTGATTCAATTTCGACAAAACACATGAAAAAAGCAGTAGGTACTAGTTTGCAAAATTTTGGAATCGGCCAAACCAAACCATAATGGTTTTGCTCGATCCGATTTGAAACCGTTCGTTTCATGATTCAAGTACATTAATACGTTAAACTAAACAAACCGAATAAAGGCGAAACAAATCAAAATTAAAACTAGAGTAGTTGATTTACTTTGTGTTCTTATCCCTTGATTTCAAAAGAATCAAAACCCTTTGGTTGAATCACGTTGATGTCTTCATCTAGTTCTTTAACGAAAAATATTGTTTTAGCATCCATTTTAAAAAGTTCTAAATCCATATGCCCTTACATTGATCAAAATCGATATAAGACGATGGGAAACAAATCTTATCACTGGGAGAATGTTTGCAAATAGTGTAAACACTTTATTTGAATATAACATTTTCCCACAATACGTGCATTGTCTTATATTTATCTGTAACGACCCGAGCCCGAGAGCTCGGTTCGCTACGCGTAGCCCACTGAGTACGCAGCACCTTGGGTCATCAGGCCCACCACAAGCCGATCCAAAAGTCCATGGATGATGTTGGTGCTCAGTAGTAGCGCATGGCTACCTTATAAATCAAACACAAGTCTCACATCTACCCGATGCGTAGCCCACACACTAGCCCACTGAGTACGCAGCACCTTGGGTCATCAGGCCCACCACAAGCCGATCCAAAAGTCCATGGATGATGTTGGTGCTCAGTAGTAGCGCATGGCTACCTTATAAATCAAACACAAGTCTCACATCTACCCGATATGGGATTGTGGGGTATTACAATCTCCCCCACTCAAATCCTTGACGTCCTCGTCAAGGTCGAATCATACCCCGGGCGATGCAGGAATCAAGAGGTGGCTCGTACGGGGATCAAGAGGTGGCTCTCACCTTCTACGGTGTAGCACTTTGGCCCGCACAACACTTTGTTCCCACATTTCTGGGACCCGCCTCGATATTCTCAGAACGACCCGAGCCCGAGAGCTCGGTCCGCTACGCTGTAGCCCCATTACCCACGACCTGAGCACCGAGCACCTTGGGTCAACACCTCGGGCCCACAAGGGTCTGACCCAAAAGTCAATGGATGATGTTGGTGCTCAGTAGTAGCGCATGTCTACCTTATAAATCATACACAAGTCTCACATCTACCCGATGTGGGATTGTGGGGTATTACAGCTTATCCACATTTTTTTAATAGTAGATGAAATCATGTGAATTATTATTCTACCCGTTCGAATTGGATATACTATACGATTATCAAAGTTGTAACGTGTTAATTTTTTTGAAAAAGAATATAACTTTGTGAAAGGAAATAAAAATGTTTGTAAAAAAAGATTAGCTTTTGTTTTTTTTTTTTCATAATAGAAATAGAAACGGCTATCAAACTTGTTTTTGTTTCTTGTCCAAAATAAAAAAGAAATAGAAACAAAGTGAAACAAAGTAAACATGTGAAGCAAAAAAAAAGAAAGAAAGAAAGAAATGTTACCAAACACTACATAAATAATTGTGTTTTCATTTCTTTTTTTGTCAGCTTCAACTTCCAACATAACTCCCCTCTTTCAAAACTTTTGTTTATAGGAAAACACTTGTACCATTTAATTTTGCCTACATGCACAAGGTGATTAATATAACCCACACATTACATCAATACTTATAATATAGTTAACTATTTTTTTAAAACTACGTGTCAAATAAAAAAAACTATTATTTAAGAAGTGGAGGAGTACCTTTTTAAAAAAATTATGGGATAGTAAAAAGGAACTACCTCTCAAGTCTAGCGAGTCTACTTCTTTTGATAAAAGTTATTTCTTTCCCTATTACCCTACATAAAAGGCCTAGTCAAATAATTTATTTTCGAAAAATGTCTCATTTATTTCAAAAGATCTTTTATAACCTCTTTTTTTTTTTTTTTTTTTAATAAAGCTCCATAATACCCTATTTTTTAAACAACACACATAGTCTTTCAAGTCGTTTGAACAACTCAAGAGTCATTCGTTCAAATGATTCACTGAGTCATTTTGAACGACTTAAGGGTAGTTCGTGCGACTCACTAGATCGTTGAGTCATTTAGAAAGAGAAAAAAAACAACTTAAGGCCTTAAACACTGAGTAGGTAGAGAGAGAGAGAGAGAGAAAGAGAAGGGACGACGTGTTTGAGGGGGACTCTGTGAAGAGGAAAGGGTTTTGAGAAGAAAAGAGGTTTTTGGTAGGTTTTGGGCGTCTTTTGGAAAGTTAACAATTTTTTTTGGTAAAAGACCATAAAAGATAACTTATCGGCTCAAGAGACCATAATTGATCTATACCACATTAATGAATTGATGACTATAACAGAAGATGAATTTTCCTAGATGAATAAAAATTACGTTTGGAAATTAGTTGATATTCTGCCATGTCAAATGACTATCAGAAATAAACGTGTTTTCAAAGTCAAGTAAAAGACAAATGGGCCAATTGATAATGTAATACCCCACAATCCCACATCAGGTAGATGTGAGACTTGCGTTTGATTTCTAAGGTAGCCATGCGCTACTACTGAGCACCAACATCATCCATGAACTTTTGGGTCAGCTTGTGGTGGGCCTAATGACCAAAGGTGCTGCGTGCTCAGTGGCCAATGTGTGGGCTACGCGTAGCGGACCGAGCTCTCGGGCTCGGGTCGTTACAGAGTGGTATCAGAGCTTAGGTTTCATATCCGGATGGTTTTAGGATTTGGAAACTACTAGAATTAAGAATTGATAGTAGTATTAGGATTACGCTTTTGTTATTGGCTACTCTATAACATTAAGTTATGATTGTAGCGTTAAGTTTATGTGTATGTGTGTTAGTCTTACTATCAAATTTACTCACTTGAGATTTAAGTATATAGGTAATTATGAGGGGACATGATTGATAAAAAAAAAAAACTGTTGCCATCATCGTTTTGCGTGCCAAGGGAATGATGAAGTTTATGTTTTGAACTTGAGACATGATATTTGGGAAATCATTAATTGGTATATGTGTGCCCCTTAAAATTTGATTTATGGCTTGATCTCTTTGGGTATTGATGTGTCGATCTCAATAAGAAAATAAACAGTCAATTTTTGGTTGTCGCAATTGATTGACAAATGTTGTGCTAGGTCATAAGACGTAGGTAGACATAAACGTATGTCATGAGCTTTTGTTGCAATTCTGGAATTCAATAAATTTAGTGTAATTTATCAGCCTAATTTAGTTATATAGTGGAGATGTTCATTTATTTAATTTATCAATTATTGGCTTCTCTGGCGGTCTCTAGATGTCATATTAGAGAATGTTGATGAATGAGACATTAATGGAAAAATTGGATTTAGAATTGGAGAGCTCGAGTAAGCACCTCTCGGAAATGATTGAATTTTAAAGTCAAAGAGATATAGTTATATTCTTTCAAGGAAATTATTTTATTACGTGTTACTTTTGAATTATGTCTTGATTTGATGCGCACAAGGTATATATATTTGAGGTTGAGAATTAATAGAGGAGCCTTGTCCTACTATGTTATGATATGTGTGGAGAAAGTGCACCATTCTTATTTAGCAAGTGTTAGAAAACAAAATTGATTCCCTATTAAGTATCGGAGTAATGCTAGAACCACTCAATGAGCACTCAAATTTGTGCACCAAATGATGTGGTTTCCAATGTGTCATCTTATTTGGCATTTTATGGGCTCCACTATAAGTTAAAAAGTTATGTTAACAATATGACACATAAGATGACACATCATTTGGTATCCAAAATTGAGTGCTATTAGAGTGGCCCTAACATTACCCTAAGTATCGTACCATCTCATTACCCATGTATATTTAGGTGACCATGACGTGGTGGGGGAGGTCATGTCTTTTGCAATGATTAAACTTTTATTAATTCTAGTGCTTTACATTCGATAATATTTGTCACATTTGCATGGATTATAAATGATTAATTCAAAAATTTGGAGGTTGATCCTGTTATAGACACATTGACTATGTTGGCCTTTAAGTTTGAGGGTAGAGAGAGGCCTGCCGATTTGGTTCATTTAGGCCTTGAGGATTTTGAAGTAAATTTTGGGAATGGTAATTGATTGTTTACTTTTAAGACAAAATAAAGACACTTGAGTTTCTAGTAGTGACTTTCGAATACCCTTGCTACATTTAAAGATTTAATGAATTAGGTCTATAAATAGTTTTTTTTTACTGGTGTGTGATTGTGTTCATTATGGATAACTTGGTCTACTCAAAGTTTTGGAATGAGCTTGAACAAACATCTAAGAACATCATTTTGGTCTTTATAAAGGAAATATCGAGGAGATTACTTGGTTACGTGGGGAGTCAATTGTGGATTATTTTATTGACCATGGGCTACTGATCTTGGTAGTTGATAGTGTTGTAAGACTATCACCCTAAGTTATCCTTTGAGATTTGGAATAACTTATTTTGTCTTTAGAATGAATTGAGTTTGAGTACACCTTACGTTATAATATTTTGAGATACCCATGTTTTACATAGTTGTATTATGTGCATTTGAAGTTATATTGGTGTGACAAGGATTTGTTTAATAAAAGGTCTTACTGACGAGCCTATGTTAATTTATTTCAATATTTCAGTTTAGTTAGATATGCTACACAAATAAGGAGTTTCTTTCGATGGGATATAAAAACATTGTTGTCAAGAGTATTAGTGGAGAGTTTAAGTTATTAT
>CM028383.1:6653709-6691209 GCA_013146195.2 Codonopsis lanceolata | reverse complement strand
GATGATATATTGGTGTATTTGGGGACTTAGAGAGAGCATAGCTAAACAACATGCTCATTTCCTTTTTTATTCCCCTTACTTTGTGGAACAAAATGATGGGGAACTAATGATATACTTGTTAATTCAATGTGTTAAATCCGATATAAGAATGCGTGGTAAAACTAGAAATGAACATATACTTATAAATCACTTGAGATGGTTTAGACATATAGAATGTATAGACAACCAACTGGACCAATCAGAAGTGGAATTATATCAAAATTAACGATGGTCATACAGGTGGAAAAAGACCCATATTAATATTTAAAAGGATACAAGTAAGTGTGGGTTGGATGATGACTTGCCATAGACAGAGCAGAATGACGAAAAACGACTTGTGTGACATGTTCTGGATAACATCTATGGGGAGAATTTCAACAATCAGATTAGGGTTGCAGGTTTTTGAACCATGGAATGAGATCACTTCAACTCGAATCAACAAAAGAGATATTAGAACTAAATGACATGTTCTTTTTTAAACTCTTCTGTGTGTGTTGTCTGAGTGCAACCACCATGCAAGCACTGAATTCCACTTGATCAAATTATATTATGCTAGTAGAAAACGTGGTTTTGCTCTACTGACTCTGCCAAGGATTTTGCTTGTAGAAAGGTTGTCGTTTCAGATATTATCTTGTACTGTGAGACAGAGGAGAGGCTCGTATAGAGAAACTATGTCATTACATTTAAGCATGTTACATGAAGATGAATCCATGAAGCTAATATGGAGAAGTTTTTGTATTTTCATTGACTTTATACATCCAAGAGAATGTCTTACAAACTTCAGTAGAGATACATGTCGTATATAGACCAGCTTCATGGTTTAAGTTTTTGTTAGGAATTGTTACTCCAATAAGGATTAGATACAATTCTATGTTATCGAGCTGTTTTCAAACATAGTGGAGATTGAAGCTGTAACATTTCATGAATATAACACCCCCAATTCCACATTGAATAGATGAGGAAATGATAGCGGGCTATAAGTGACCACTTTTCGGTTGGCCTGTGGTAGGCCTAGTTGACGTAGGTGCTCGATAGGCTAGTGGGTGAGCATGCATTGCATGTTGGGTTCTTAGGTCGAGGTGGTGACATTATGGTATTAGAGGAAACTTCGGCTGAAAATGTGGGAATAAAGTGATATGCGGGACAAAGTGCTGCATCAGAGGAGGTGCATTTGGAGCCGTATAACCTCTTGAAAGCCGCCCCTTGAACCCGTGCAGGCCGCCTTTTGAGTCTTGCATCTTGATGACTATTCGGCTTGACAAGGACGTCAAGAAAAGCCACCTGTTGAACCCATACAAGCCACCTCCTAAGTCGTACTTCTTGGTCAAGTGGGGTGTTACATGTCCAATTCCACCTTGGTGCTAAGGGGTGTCAGGTTAGTGGATGGCATGTTATACTTGGAGGGTAAACTGGGGGGCGTAGGGAGATAGAGGATTGGAATTTGATGCATAGTCTTAGAATTTTGGAATCTGATTTGGCCTATGTGATTGCTTGGACTGGCCTTATTGAGACTAGAGTCAGTCAACCAAAGCAACTTCCCTCGGTTCTTTCATGGAAGCTTTCATGAGACTTTTTCATACTAATTAAATATCTTTCCTAATTTTTGAATGAGAAGAAAGAACCCTAACCTTACAAATTTATGCTACCGATTCATGTAAAACTATGGTTATTTGGGATGTGTGTTGAGTTATATGGAATTTTTTAGATTTTGACATGGAGTTGTATTTGAGCTCACTTAAATATCTAGTTAATTTAGTAATGTTGATGTTGGTAACAAAATGGAGTTTGTAGTATAAACACATATGAGATTTGTTAGTCATGTTATCTATTGTTAATTAGTATTGAAGTGTGACATTGTTGTCCCGTCCTTGTTATAATAAATGATAGTTCAAGTGAGAGATGGCGGATATATGTTTTTGGTTTCCCTGTTTGATTTACTGATTTTGATCTTTGCAACTATGGGATGCTAATCGAAATTTTCTGGTTACTGCTTATGCTTCTATTTATTGCTAATGATCTTTTACTTAAAAGGTGATTGTGGAGAAGGCTGAGAGAAGTGACATCCCTAACATTGACAAGAACAAGTAAGTTATTCCTTATATTCTTACCCTGTCTGTGTAATCTGCCTGGTTCAGTGTTAATGAGTTGTTTCTCTCTTCAGACTTAATATTCTCCTCCGAGTAGTGATAGTGATCACCGAAGTAATTAATCTATTGTTAGTTTCCCCTAAATGGAGCCATTAGACACAAGTGTTCTGTGTGTTTCTCATGAAAAACCTCTAGATTCTTCTATTGTAGCAACATCATGATCATTTTTCTCTCTCTTTGGTAAGTACATCATGATCATATTTTTGATGCACGCTTCTCATACAAACTTCAACCATTTTTCTTCTTCAATTGTATCTTGAGTTTCCAATCTCTATTTTCATTTCTATAACGTTTGATTAGAATGCCTTAGCATACATTTCCTTTCATGGGTAGATTGTCAAAATCTAGTGAGAGATTGAAGCTTTGTAGAAGAACTCTTTCCCTTGTTATATTTTAAGAGTTTACAGACGTTATTTGATCTTTTGGAAGGTAAGAATCTTGGAAAGATGGATTTACTTATCCTTGATGCATTAGATTTATTGCTTTTGTATCTTCCCGACGTTTCCGGGCATTCTTCTTGCACTTCTTTTGGATTGTTTGCATCCTCGTAGCTGGTGCCTTTGAACTTTCAAGCTCCATAGAACCACCCTCTATAATTTCTCGTAGAAATTGAGAACAAAGAGGGGTTATCCGTTAATCCCAACTTTCCCATCAGATATAGGTAGGATGTTGGATGAATAATTAAAATTATATTAACGGAGGTTGAGGATGTAGTCAGGGACTCGGGGTTTCTTTGAAATGCGTTTACACAGAAATATGAATTGAAAATGGGTATTGTTCAGATGTTTGGGTTGCTAGTTATAGATAACTAGCAACCCCAACATCATGGAGGTAGCACATGGAGGGAGTGCATGGAGGGATGTTTGGGGTGAGCTGACATTGGTTAGGAAAGGACACAGCTGTGGAAGGGCATAAGGAGATTATGGAGCCTCCAGATGAGCTCGTCCTAACTCCACAGAGTTCTGCTAGTTAGTCTGGGCTTAAGGAGATCATGGAGCCTCTCGTGTACCTAAAAAGAAAACACTAGTGTAGTAAGAGTATCATGTTGAAGATAATCGAGGAGCTAGATGGAGTTTCTGAATTTCTTTCAACTTGATTAAGTGTGAAAAAAGAGTTCAACCTATTTATAGGGAGTATGATTTGCTAAAATACACAGTTACAATACAAGGATAAAGAATCTTTGAGAAATCAATCAAAGTTGATCTTATGTACATATTTGACCTTGATACTTTAAGTAGCAGTTTCGAGGGTAGAAGATGTTCCTTGATTAGTTATAATTAATGACTTGCTTTCCCTTCCTTGTATAGGAGTAGAAGAAAAGCTACTCGACTAAAACGAGAGGATCAAAATAAGTAATTAAGCAGGTGGTTTATGCCCACTTTAGGAAATTGCTTAAAAGTACCCTTAAAGCTGAAGTCTTTTTGCTTATCCAGATCAGCCATGCACAGACAAAGGAATGAGGCTTTACTGGAAAATCTTTGTTGTGCTATTACAGTTTTGATCCCTGACTTTGTCATGGCTCTTGATTATGAAATCACATCTCATATCAGTGATACACCGAAAGAAACCATCTTTGTACCCAAAAAATAAAAAAGAAAAGGAATTAAAAGAAAAGAAATAAACTATCTAATCTTATGGCCAAGTGGAATTCCCAGACATGATTAGAGGAAGTATATTGCCATTCAGAAAGCTCTATCACTCTAGTTTATTCAATAAAAAAGGGATTAGCTTTAGTTCCTTTCTTTCAAATCCTTCTACAAGCTAGTCTACTAGATAAGTAGAACTACCCTACACTTAGCTGCTGTTCTAGTGACTTTTGTATAATGATGCGGAAGGTCAACTTTGCATGAAGGACTCCTCCAGTCCTCCTTAGCTTAAAGAAAGTGGCGAGAAGTAGCATATACTCTACTATAGACTTCCGCCAATTGATCACCTAAATGAATGGTAAGCAACCTGCACATGTTCAGTTTCAATTTTGGACAGGGACCATTTTATGTTTCTATCTATATGATCTTGGAAGAATCATAGAAATTTTCATTACCTAGGATAATCGGACGAACGAAACTGAAGCTTCTGTATCTTTGTAATTTTGTATATGAATGGTAAGCAACATGCACATGGTTTTACTCTTTTCTAGGTACAATTTGTCACTCCCTTTGCCTTAGGGTTTCTTGGAGGTGGTTCCCCTCGCATATTAGAACTCTACTTATAGTAGGGATATCTTTAGCTTTTACAATCATCATTGGTCAAGCCATCAAACATGCATTGGAGTTCGACAAGGGCACAAGTTAGATTTGAATATGGATCTTTTCTGCTGGCCAGCAATGATTTAGATGAAACTAAACCATGCAATTTCAAATAGAAACTGAGTTTATGTAGTATGAGTGAAGGAAGATAAATGGTGGAGGCTTTGGTGTTGTTGGTTGGGTAGGTGGTGATTGTGGGTGAAGAATTTATGAGGTTTGGAAAATAATTTATATACAGACATGTTTATAGTGAGGCGGTGAGGGAGGAAAAAAAGGGGTGGGGGTGGTTGGCTGTCAATTTCTTAGAGGTGGTAGTGGCCCCTCAGGGTGTGCTAGAAAAATTGAGAACCGCAAAACCACACCGATTTAACTGAACTGTTGGGTTGGTTGTAAGGTGTGGTTTTCATATTTTGAAAACCGCGGGTCGTGCTGGTATGGTTTCTCAATTTTGTATATGAATGGTAAGCAACATGCACATGGTTTTACTCATTGTGAAATTTTTTTGGCTTAAATCTTGATGCTAAGTTGTGTAGTATTCATAATTGACCTCCATTTCAATCGCCCCCTAGAGAATGGAAATTACTTATTACACAACATTGCCTCATATTATATGATGACGATGATGAGAAATCTTTAATATCCCTTGCCTTTAGAACAATTGTTACAAAAAATTTTAAAAACAAAAATACACCCTTATTAATATTAATAATTAAACAATTTATTGATTAAAATATTAAAAAATATATTATCATTACTCAAAGTAAATATCTAAATTCTAGGGCTTTGTCAATTGATGACTAGTTTAGTTTTTAAGAATAATTTTACTGCCCTCCTTTTAAGTTGATTAATTGTGATTTAGAAGTATTGTTTAAATTAATTATACTCCTGCTATCAAAGTTATCCTTTGATGACAAAATGTTTTTTGAGATCCACGTACTAGTCGACTAGCCAAGCAAGGCCATGTCGTGCAGTTGGTACTAGGAATAGTCGTAACCCATAAGCCTTTGTTTAGCAATCCCAAGTTCTTTCTCATCTCATCTCTTCACACTCTACAAAACATACTATCTTTTTCTATCTCCCGCCACGCACCCTCCTACCCACCCACCAACCAAATTGTGCACCAAGTGAAGAACAGAGAGACCAAACCCGGGTGACTTCTGCAGAGGTGACGCAAATGATGACAACAACAGCAATAAAAAACAAACCAGCTTTATACCACTAACCCATAATCCCAATTCTCGAAGAAAAATTCTCAATAGAAATATAACTTGCTCCAAAGATCTGGGTTTTCTAAATCTCCCAGATCTTGGATTTATTTTGCAATTTACATAGCTCATCGACACGAGAGAAACAAACCCACCAAAATTAGAAACTTGCGAAACGTTTATGTTCAAATGGTTGGTCGACCCTTTAGAATTTCAAACGTGTATCTGACGTGGTTTGATTTTGAAGCGTATAGGAATGGAAGAAAAGGCCAATCTGTGTGTGTGTGTGTGTGTGTTCATTCTAAACAGCCCCAAAACACCCAGTCTTTATTTGATCAAAGATCTAAACTCCCCTTATCTCTGATTTCTCCTCAACCCTCCAACTCATAGGATTTGGAGCAAAATACACCCATATCTTATACGCAAGTTTGCCAACAACCTTTCAATTGCGTCGATCGAGAACCCTGGGAGCTGCAACGGTTGTGAGAAAGGGTTAGGGAAGTTCAATGGTGGTGGGTGGCGGGGGGGACCGGGGGAGGTTGAAGATGAAGTTTGTTGTGAGGGTGTGATAATCAAACGTTTAAGGGTATTTTTGGGTTTTTAAAAAGATTATGAGTATTTCATCCAATAAACTGGATGGAGTGATGAACGTAAAATAAATGTCAAGTATAGTGATTAAAGTGAAGAAAAAAAAAGTAGAATTAGCTTAACGAAAAACTAGTCAAAGTAGGGCGACCAAATTGTGATTTAAGCCTATTGATTACATTAATATGTCATATTTGGAGTACTTTTGACTTGCTTCATTCAGTTCCTCTCTAAAACGCGCAATTGGGTGGCCTTCATGACTAAACACCCTCCAATTCCATCACAAGCAACTACAAACAGTTCTGAGAATTTGGCAATCCCAAGACAGGAGCATTACTCATCCTGATATTAGTTTGAATGCTTGAGTTACTGCCTTGGTCAGTAAAAGGTTTGCTTAATGCCCTTAGTTATTGGTGCCCTTGTACTACTGAAGAAATTGCATATAAAATGTATGTAGAGTTAGTCCATGAAAATTGCAAACTTCATGCAATGTTGTAATTGGCCTAAAGCTCAAGGAGTAAAGGTGTATTATAAGCGCCTTAAACTTTGTCCTTGGTGTTTGATTCCTTAACCCCAATTTTTTCTGCCTCTTCCTTTTTTTTAATATTGCTGCTTGTGTGCGGGTAAGCGTGCACTTGATTTGTGTTTAGCTGATAACTTACATGTTAGAATGACGTGGATCAATTAGGGGTAGTGATGTGGTGGGATACGAGGGAGAAGAAGACAATACAGAATTCAAGAACGCAACAAAAAAGGGAGGATTAATTAGGAGTAAGGCGTCTACTGGCTTCATATTCATACAACATGATTCAAAATATATCAAAATCTGCCTCCTACTCCTTGAACTAGACTACTTATAGGTTGGCTACTAGACGTTGACTGGTGGGGTTGACGGGCTTGGAATCAGGCTTACTTTGGGAAAGGATTCTCGGTGGGTTCTGGCTGTTGATGAACAACTTTGTGCTAGCTTACTTTACTTTCTTATAGTGGAAACTTAGGAATCAAGATTCTCTATGGTCGAACTTTACTAGATAAAACTCATAAAAGAACATAAATCTTGGAAGATTCATTTTGTTTCTATTAGGTACACTTGGCTATATTTAGACCAAAACCAGGCGAAATTACCTTGTCTCTGTCTCTTTGCACAAGTCCAAGTGCGTTGCATCAGGTAGCTTCTTTTCTATAACCTTCCCCTCCCTAGTGAGACCTTGAACCAACAACAACCAGCAAGTGACTTCATTACTAACCCATCCTCAAATCGTAACTGTTTAAGAAAATACAAAAGCATGAAGACAACTTTTAAACAAGAACAACAAAGTGGGAAATGGATGTACATGTTTACTTATTCTTTTGAGTGTATGATTTGAATAAATTCATTGCAGGTAGTCCAAAGTTTTGATGTTAGGGCAATTCATTCATGTAATAGAAGAACACTACTGATCTGAATGCAGAAAATGCACTAGTTAACATCCACTGCCAGATGACTTTTTTTTGTTTTTGTTTTTAAAAGTTAAATGTTGCTTATGGTGAATCTTGCTCATTGACTTGAATATGATTATTGATTACTACAGATTCCTTGTTCCGGTTGACGTTACAGTGGGGCAATTCGTTTATGTGATTCGCGAAAGAATTAAACTGAGTGCAGAGAAAGCTATATTCCTATTTGTCGATAACGTGCTTCCACCTTCAGGTAGTTGCAATTTGACTTTAATTGGTTCATTAATAGTTATTGGATGATTGTGATTTGATCTTGTCATTCTTAGTGCCATAACACGCATATAATATCAAATTCATTGTATTAAATCGAATTGTTAGGGCAAGTTCAATGGTAGTACTTACTTATAGGTATCAAAATTAAATTTTGATACCTATTGGTTATTATTCATGGGTATCAAATGATCATCTCCAACCATAAGTATCAAAATGAAGGGTATTAAAATTAGGTGAGGTACTAAGGGAGGTATCAAATTTTGTACCTTTCTTAGTACCACACCTAATTTTGATACCTTTTACTTTAACCATTTGAGAAACTAATACTTTTACATACATATCAAAATTTGGTTTTGACCCCTACCGTTGGACTTGCTTTTAGAATCTATTTTGTCGCTTATTTTCATGGGTAAATCTAAATTGGGATATCTCGAAAGTGGTTAGGTGTAAATGTAATTAATGTTATTAAAGGTGGTGAATAAATCAAGTAAATTACTATTTTGTCGCTAATCATTAGTCATTAGTGAGGTGGTTGGACAACTCACTGAATTAAGTTTAGGTGTAACTTGGTCTTGTAAATCACGAAATTACCCTAAACATTAATGACAAAATTTACTCGATTACCCTTCCCGAATGTTCCAATTCGGGCCATCTAGCTACACCCTATTTTCAAATCTTATTCTCAGGCACAGTGGTGAGGTGATAGTAGAATTGGACATATCTTATTTTATGTGATTTCGTTGACGCCAGTGTGCGAATTTCGTACACGGGTTTGTGATTTGTGTACTGACGTGTGTTGTTTGCTGGTACTCAAGGGGCGATAATGTCTGAAATATATGATGCGAAGAAAGATGAAGACGGGTTTCTGTATGTTACTTACAGTGGGGAAAACACATTTGGAAGCCAGCTTTAGTAGCTTATATATATCATGTTCGCACTTGGCACCAACACTTTGATCGTTCTCTAATAAGTAAAATAAATTCCCGCCGTTCTCCAAATGCGCTTGCGATTACATGTATAGGCTACAACATACATTCTGTGTATATATCAGTTTCTTTTCTTGTAATTATTGGTTTGGTCTTGTTTGCTTGGAAACTTTGGATCAAAGAAGAAAGTAAATGAATATAAAACCCGGTTCATCTTCATCTTCCCCTTCATAGGTGACGATGGTTGATATTGCCGCCCTTCGACTGTTTTATCCTCTCTTTATTCAACAAAAATCTAAAAGCGACTCGCCGTGAGTCGTGACTCCCTTAGTCAGCTGCCATTCAAAGTCCAAAATCATCCCTCCATAATGGGATAATAAAAAACTTAGGTAAGGTGGTCTTATGCATATTTTTTGTAAGACTTAATTATTTTTACTTAATCCATCGTGTGTTTGTGATCAGTTAAGCTGTGAAAGAATGGAGTTTTGTTTTACGAATTAAGAACCGTAAGACCACCTCTCACATGAGACTTGCTCTAATGGGAGGGAGTCAAACTCAAGCTCCTTTCCTTGATGAGGATTTAGAAAATGTCTCAACTACCTCGCTCTTCGTTTTGGATATAAGGAAATTGCTTTGCGATAAGTGATTAAATTAAATCATAATCCTAAATAACCACAAAAACCTTGTTAACTAAACCTTCATTAATCTTTCTTTCACACTTGCTTTTCTCGAATGAAATGGCAATGGACTTCTCTCTCTCTCTCTCTCTCTCTCTCTCTATGTTCGAGGAAAAGAACACAATTGTTTCAACTTTGAAGAATTTAAGACCTAAAACTCAATCTGTCTGGCCAAAGACAATCTTTAGACAAAAATTAATGATCATGAAAGTGTGTGTACAACAAGTACAAGAGACATTCCCATGTTTCAAAGTAGAAGCATAGTTGGAATTTGCAGTACAGTCAATCTGGGACGAAACAATTGTGAAACTTCATACTGTTCTTAATGTTTTTGTAGGTCAAAAAAGTGAATATATTGATCCAATGTTTGGGATTAAAGATAATCTTTTTTTAAACCTCTTAATCTTAGCTGTAAATTGTACTTAATTTTAGTATAACCAAGAGCAACAACTTGAAAGATAACAACAAAGAGATTGTCTAGTGGAGATTATAGTACTTAATCATTGTACAGTCAATTAATTTCGCATTTCATAAATGAAAAATAAAGTTAGAAGATAGTATTAATAACTACTCTCTCAATTTCTAAAAATACTATTCTGTTTATTTTTTTTAAGTCAAACGGATTGTTTTTCAATAATATATAAATCATTAAAAACATAATCCGTACTACTTTTAATATTGAAAAAAGTAAAACAATATGTGAAATTTTCATTTGAGAAACACTTAGTTTGACTCAAAAAATAAAAATAAGTCAATAATTTAGTAACCAAGCAAGTATTTAATACTTCCTTTGTCCCAAAACTATTGTCTGGCTTGACCAGACACATGGTTAAAAAACAATTGATTTATTATTAATATTGATATAATGTGTAGTTTTCTTTAAAGTTCATCTTTTCTCCACCTTCTTTTTCTATCTCTTTTTACACTTATTTTGAAAGAGTTGAGCTATGTTTTACACGAATTAAAATTCGTAAAATGGTCTCACAAAAGACTTACTCATTTGAAAATGAAACTTTTAATAGTCTTTTTTACTTTTGTATATTTTCTTTTAGGGTGAATTAGAGATAGCCCCCTCAACAATGAGTAAGTTCAAATTTTCCCCTTAACTACCAATTGAAACAGTGTGCCCTTCAACTATCATGTTTCTTTTAATTGCACCTTCTGTCATTTGACTAGACAAAAAACGCCCATCAAAGACATGCAACAGTTTTTAGGTAAATTTCCTTACTATAATGCCCTTTTAATATTTCAGTTAATAATTTTACCCTTGACTATAAGTAGATGTGACAAATGAGCGGATACGGACGTGCTCATATAGGTGGTAAGTTCAAATGAACAGACGAATAAGTGCCTATTTAATTACATCGGCCTAAATGGACGGGCTTTAAATGGGCATGAGCTGCTCATTCATTTCCAATCAATTGAGTTTCACAATTTGATCTCTTGTTACATTGAGTTTCTTGTTTGAGGTGCCATAATTGTGACAAATTTGGGCATTTTCCGTTCTCTTTGATTCATGGTTAGTTTAGGGACGTAATTGAGCGAGGCGGAAATGAATTAGGGTTCTAATTCATGATGTGAATGATTTGAGATTTGTTCAAGTGGGTAATCCTAAAACCTTGAATTTAGGAATATATATGCTGTGGGGAGGTTGGGAAGTTACATTACCCGGGGAGTTTATACGGTCTCCGACCCCTTTCATCCATTAGGGGGGGGGGTGGATATCGTTGTCGTTCAACAGGAAGGTGGGAGCTTCAAATCCTCTCCTTGGTACGTTAGGTTTGGGAAATTCCAAGGGGTTCTGAAGGCAAGAGAAAAAATCGTTGGCATTAATGTGAATGGGGGAGGAGGCAGATTTCCATATGTATTTGGACCAACGAGGGAAAGCTTTCTTTTTTAGGGAGGTGGATGCTGTATAATCTCCGCGTTTATCTTCAGGTGAAGAGTTGGATGGCAAGAGTCTTGATAGGAGGCCAATGAAGTCCAAGAGTCTCAATATTGGGTTTGATCAGTGTGAGTCGGTTATTGATATGAGCAGTGGGAAAAGGACAAATTCTCGCCGTTCCAGAATATTGGGGTTTGTTCTTGGACTGAATTCAATGAAAAAGAAGAGGTTTAAAGAGGGAGGGGATGATTCTGATGTTAATAGGACGGATTCTATGGAGCGTGTTGAGATTGCTACTAATCTTTTGGCGTGCGTTGCGTTTAGCTAGAGCAGGTATATTTAGCCTATTATAGTTTATGGTCTCAAATAAGTATGTTCATTTGTACCTATTTAAATTTTTAAGTATGCTCATACCAATATATTTTAGTGGGCGGTCAGGACGAACAAAAGGACATTGGAAAAAATTGTCAGCTCAAACTATAAGTAATTAATATATCTAAATGGGTAGAATACAGATAACTTCCTCAATACTAAAAGGGAATAATGGTAAAAAAAATTACTTAAAGATGGTCATGCGAGTCTCGTGTTTGCATTTTACGACAATTCAAATAGTAATGTCTAAATAAAATGTGCTACTCAACGTAATAGTTGAGAGGGAAATTTGAACCCTAGTCTATAATTGAAGGAGTTATCTGTAATTTACCATTTCTTCTATTTGCATTAAAATGACATGAATTTTTGCAAGACACGAATAAATATCATTTTTTCAAAAAAGATTGAGAAGGAATTGGAAAATGATGGAAATCTTTAGGTTAAAACTAAGAAACGGAACTCTTTCATTGGATCAACAAAGATAGGAAGTAGAACTCTTTTTTATAAGTGATGCTAGTGTCACTCTAAAAACACTTAAAATTAGGTACCAAATTATGTGGTAGCCGACGTGACATTAGTGGATCTCATTTTTTATTAACTTACTAACCCAATCTTAATTAAGTTTAAGTCAACTAAAAACAAATAAAATTAATAAAAATAATTATTATTATAGTGTTTTCCCCGAGATTTTCCGACCGTACAACCCTAGGTAATGACGGCATATTCTTCATCTTTTTCTCCGGCAAATGCCACCGGCCGCCAATGCATCACATTCCACCGCCAATGGCATCACATTCCACAGATCTTCATCCCATCCAAAAATTGGGATGCATATAGAGTGCATTTTCTTCATAGGATTTAACCAACATAAGCTCCCAATTCAAACCCTCCAAATCTGCTTCCTTTCGTAGTCCTAAGTCCTAACTGTCCTTTGTTTTTTACACAATCAACTCAATTCTCCCTTCACTTGAACCAGAACCAATCAAACCTCTCTGACTTGGAGGAACTTTCCAAGAAACCTATTTGCCATTTGATTGTGAAAATCAAGTAAGAAACAAGGGACTGAATTCAATAGTGAAGAAACAAATAAGGGAAATATTGGGAGATTATAAGATTTTTGGTATAGGTTACCATGATTGCTTGGGGAATACAAAATTTATACTAATTCCTTGGTAAACATATTTTACCGTGGAAAAAGTTTCCTTGGCAAACTTCTGAAATTTCCATGGCATTTGCTCCCTTGGTAACGTTGCTGAGGAATTGTAATTCCTTGGTAAATTGCCTAGGAATTTGTCCTTGGTAATTTCAGATCTATTATTCGAAAAATGAACATGTTTTCCTTGCGAATATTTTTCCAACGAATTTACCTACGAATTTATTTCCTTGGTATAAATAAAAAATCATTATATATATATATATATATATATATATTTTTTTTTAATTTCCTTGCTAAATTTCCTTGGCAATATTTATTTTACCAATGAATATTTCCTTGCTAAAATTCCTTGGTATCTATTTAATATATATAATATATTTATATTTTCAGGATTTCCAAAGAACTTTCCTTGGTAATTTCCTTGCTAAATTAGACTAGTAAATAATATTCCTTGACAAAATTCCTAGGTAAAATGATGGCATATTTAGTAATAATTACAAATACTATTTGTACCTGAAGAGATATTCAAAATCTTAATAAACATCAAAAACAATATCTAAAACATATATTCATTTGAAACAATATGGAACAACTACTTGTTCATTCAAAACGATATCTAAATATCCACATTTGTTCATAATATCTCAACGATCAAAAGAACTCTATACAAATGTCTTGAACCTCAGTTTTGTGAACAATTTCGACCCAAATTTTGAATCAAATCCCACAATGAACTAGGTGAAACTAAGATAAAGTAATGTGAATATTGTCACCCGTTGAATGAGGAGTCTGAGGAGAGGCTTGGTTCTCATTTTACATAGATGAGACTACTCAGGTGTGGCGCCTGTGATGTTGTACAATTACAATTCTTTGATGATGGGGAGGAACCACTAACATTGGATGTGATTGCGAATGGAGTTGTCAAAATCGTAGAGACGATCCTTTCTCCCAGTATTACCCCCGTCCTTCTTAACTGCTGCTCTCCAAAGCGACCTAAAAAACGTTGAGGAGGTTGGGTTGTAGCTTCTACTTCAGCCATTGGATCACTCTCTAGCTTGGTCAATGCAACTTTGAAGGTATACTCATTCTGAACACAATAAAATAAATAAAACATTAAGTGCCTAAAGGGAAAAAAGTATAAAAAATTGACCTATCGGCAGAAGACTTTGAATGTATTGCAGGAAAGGCTCCATCGTGATTAATTTCCATTTGTGTGTCAAACATATTAACTAAATACTTTATGGTAAATATCAAAAGAAGTGCCATATTTAAGAGAAGAAATAGTTCAAAACAAGAATGATCAATGGTATCCCTGTCAGCCACAGACCACTTAAAAAGCTTTTGGAGCATATAAGATGAAAGCTGTAACTACACACATCAGATAAAGATGATATCATCGGAGCTTGTAAGTTCTGCTAATGTACTTAATGGAAACTAAGAAGATTTTGTTTATTTTTTCTATTTTAACTTGTTTCTAGAAAAATTAATTTGTACTAGCAAGTAGTGGTAATAAATATTATCCATTCACAAGTTTATGTCAGTTAGAAACTTCTACCAGTTCGAGTCACTTAACACAAAACTATAGAACTTTTTATTTCATAGTACTTTCAGTGTACTTATAAAGGTTATTTTTTTTTCTACAACTAAATAAAAATATGTTACATATCAGTTTGAAAACTGATCTTATTGACTTAAAAAGTCAATATATGAAACTCTCTTTCTGGGATGAAGGGAATAAATGATTTACCTGATATATCGGGTACAGTCAAACAGCGCTAGTAAGTGTAAGTGTACGTGTGTGTGTGTGTGTGTGTATGTGTTGATGTAGGCACTTACCAGAAATGACACATTGAAGAGCATCGCCAAGGTGGGTTGCAGCAACTAAGATCATCAAAGAATATAAACTTACTGTAGCACTAAGTCCAATGGGTATCGAAGAAATCAAGATAAGTGTGGTGAGGCTGAATTATCAAACATAACTATTTACTAGAATGAAGGTAAGTGTGGTGAAAGTTCTAATATTATGTAGTAGTGTTGGATTTGGAAGAAGATCAGCTAGTAAAACCAGCCGTGGACTAGCCATGGACCATCCCACTACTAAACAAATAATATGCAGCACCTGCCCACGCGGTTTCACCAATAACACCAACAGTCCTCTTCAATTCAGAAGTGGCAAAACCGAATCTGAGTAATCTAAGGTAAAGTTAAAGAAAGAGCATGGTATTCAACTAACAACCCACTAAGTCAGACAATCTGAAAAGAAAAAAAGAATTTTTTTTTTACTCTCTGGGTAGGACAGAGTAACGAGAGAGAGAGAGAGAGAGAGAGTTCAATAAGTCATGAATGGAGCAGAACATACATGGAATAAATAGGCACACAAGCAAAGGATAAAAACAACATAATTGTAGTTCAAACCTTTCTTAAGAATACCATCAATGACGATGGAGGTAATCTAGGATTTGATGTACTTGCAGTTGAGATATTAATGCTTTTTGTACCAAGAGAATCCAGAGCACGTTGCAAAGCTTTCAATGTTTTGGCGATGAAACCTGCAAGAAATAACCCGTCAATTCTCAGTTACATTCTCGTGCTAATACCTGAGCAAAGATCATGTCTCACACATATCAAATATATTAGAGAAATCACAGGTATCAAACACTTGACAGAAAATCATAGGTGCATCTACAAGTAAGAAATCTCAAGTTCTGACAACTTCCTCTACATATTCTGTATGAAATCATTCCCCCCCTATGATTATCATAACATTCAATGAAAATTTAGGAGCTTATAACTCTGTTCTTCCACCTATTCCAACAACCACCCAACAGGCTAGCACTATTAACGGCCGGCTCCACTCTTGATTCCTTACACATATAGAGATAAGTAGTAGATGATACAACGGCATGCTTAGCAAATATGGCAGGTTGTCCCAGAAAATCATGGTCTACAAGGAAAAAGGAAATAAGTAGCAGATGATGAAGTGTGGAATCAAGATGATTCATCACTTAACATTGTATTTACACTATACCATAAAAAATCACATACAACAAGGAAAGAATTACTAACATATTTTCCAGCTTTGACTAGCCAGTCGAAAAGATGTCTCAGAGAGGAAAAATCATGCAAAGAGTCATATATAAAATTCAATCCATGTGCTTGTGTCAATGTTTACATGTATGTGCAGTATCACAAGCCTTGCACGTACTTGTGTTCTGGCAGAAATGAACTCCTGCAACATCTTCAAACCATAACCAAAACTTAAAAGAAAAGAAGAAAAACAATTGTTATAAATAAAACGAGAAGATGGGCCTTCGTCCTACCCTGAGTTCGTTGAACTAGACTCCCAGTACATGTCTCAACAACCTTTGCCTGCATAGTGGCATAATTTCAAAATACACTCGCACCAGTCAATTCCACCAAAGTTAAATACATTCCATAATCCACAACTCCTAGATCTTAACAGATTGAGAAGGATTTATACGGAGCAATGATTAAATTAGCCTATACATGTCACTAGTATATGATGTAAAGATGGATATCTTCCAAGATCAAGAAGAGAATACAATGCATTTGACACACTAAACAATCACTGCAGGAGGAGTGTTATCTATGCCATGATGCATCATGAGATCACCCAGAAACTGTACTCAACATGAAGCACACGCCATCTTAATTTGAAAAACTAATAAGGTAGAAACTAAATTCCACCTCTTCCGCAAGAATAGCTACTCTACTTTCAAGTCAATCAAGCTTACCCTTCCTCCTGAACTCTGACTAATGTTAAGAAACTAGACTAATGTCATATAAAATTCCTGAATATTAGTCAATGACTAGTACCACCAACTGGCACGCTCCCATACGAGAAAATCCATTGAAATGCAGTTCAATATTGACTTTTTCACACAATGAATCAAACATGGTATACATGAATACAATTACATTCATATTATAGATGGAATTCTAGTAAATATATCATAGATGATAACCCCTTCCCCCAAAAAGAACTTCAAAAGTACAATCTTAAAAGACATATTTACCAAAATGAACAACCTAATTTGTTCAAAATTCAACTAACATTAAAACTAGTGGTATGCAGACATATGGTAGTTCAGCAGATTAGATGAGCACCCCTGTTTTACTGCCATCTCATAATTCTATTCTACTATTAAGACATCAGTCTCTTGCGGTACATACACAAGAATTGAGACAATTTCTCAAGTATCATTCATATCAACAATCAAGAATTTTGAAATCGAGAGTGAACACGAGAGAGCGAAAAGAGAAAGAAAGGGTTACTTGACAGATTGCCGCCGACGCCGTTGTGTGCTTGGGAGGGAGAGACGAACTGAATACTGAGAAAGTGGGGTTTTGAGAAATAGGGGGTTTTGACGGATTGTTTTCTTTTGTTTTAGGAACTGATTCCCTCACACAAAAAATAGGTATCAATATTAATTACAAAGTAATTTTTTATATAAATTAATTAGGTAAAATTGTAAGCCGATCCACTTTTTAAAGTTTATAACTCCTCTAGTCCAGTTTTTTTTTCTCAACCAAAAAAAGACACTTTTGAGGGTGAAATAAATGTAATACCCTTAATGAGCCTGACGCGTGTTACATTTTTGTATCGCGGTTCAAAAATATCAGATTAAATTTATGAACCGCAGTTCAAAAATTAATGCTATGACATTTATGAACCACGATTCAAAAATATACTAAGAAATCAAACTTTGAACCGCGGTGCAAAAATTAATGCAATGAAATTTATGAACCGGATTCAAAAATAGACTAGGAAATTAAACTTTGAACCGTGGTGCAAAAATTAATTGCAATCAAATTTATGAACAACGATTCAAAAATAGACTAGGAAATTAAACTTTAAACCGCGGTGCAATAACTAAAGCAATGAAATTTATGATCCATGATTCAAAAATAGACTAGGAAATCAAACTTTTTACTGCGGTTGAACAATTAATGCAATGAAATTTATAAACCACGATTCAAAAATAGACTAGGAAATTAAACTTTGAACCGTGGTGCAAAAATATTACCTAATTCATTTTTGCACCGCGATATAAAAGCATAAATAATCAGTTTACGTCATTCACCTTCTTCTTCCATCTCCTCCGTCGTAAGCCTTCTTCTTCCTCCCCTTTCTCCATCTTCGTTCCAACTGAAAAATTCTTCAACCCAACACAGATCCATTATTGTTTCATATATTCATGAATCAAAAGAACTATCCTCGTTTCGTTGCCCACAATCGTGATTTTCGAATTCAAAGTATATTGTCGGAGCTGTTGAAGAAGACGATGAGAATTTTGGAACAATATTTTGAAAAGTGGTCTTTTGCGATTGAAAAAAAGAAATGTGGACTTTTGGGGTTAAAAACTTTTAAAAAGGGATCGGCCATAATTTTACCCAATTAATTACTAGTGTTTCTATGATTTATTCCTTTACAAATACGTAAATAAATGAAACTTCTTTTATCAACTTTTTATGAATAATTAAATTCCTTAAAACATCTGATCAAGTAATATAACAATTATTTTTTAATATTTCAAAAATACAATCGATCAAATAATACCATTAAAAACTAAATGTTAGTAAAAGAAAATGTTCTTCTGAGTGGACTGTCAGGAACGCTGACCTGACCCTTACCCGTTGACCGGCCAGCAGGACCGTCATCGCTCTTTTACGTCTCATGTCAAATATGGTCATAAGAAATTAGAGTTCATGTTTATCTAACTAGGATATCAATTCTAGCAATTCAATTATCGTTCGACTAGATCTCTTTTACTTATGCAACAATGTCATATTATGCTCTCATCTCATCAAGTACTCTCCATCACGTGAAGCATGTCGATACGAAGACTATGTTTGTATATTGCTGGGCATGAGCCCAATTGAGTCATTCAAAACTAAATGTTAGTAAAATAAAATTTTCTTCTAGGCGGCACGTCATGAACGCTGCCCTGACCCTTACCCATTGATTGGCTAGGAGTACTGTGGTCGTTCTTTAGCGTCTCATGTCAGATATGGTCTTATGAAATTAGAGATCATGCTTATCTTACTAGGATACCAATTTGACAATTCAACTATCGTTTGGATAGATCTCATTTACTTATGCGATAGCGTCATATCATACTCTCATCCAATCAAGTGCTCTACATCCCGTCAAACATGTCGATACGGAGACCATGTTTGTATCTTTCTGTCATGCCCAATTGAAGAAACGAGCTAACAATAGAAGTTATGATGACACAACTAGATGATCTCATACATGAGCGCCTAGATAATGTTTATATTGTGTGTATGTGTCTTACAACAAAAATACACACAATCTTAATATTTATAATAGACTTAATTATCTTCTTTAATTTGTGTGCTAGATCAAACATGATACTCTTTTAAGAAAATGATAAGAGTTCATACGATGTAATTCATATACAAATTCATACCGAATCTACTTTACTACTTTGTCAATTTTTTATTCTAAAAAATCTTACGCGAACTTGAAAATTGATTTTCGTTAGCATTTTTATAAACACTTATACATGGATGTATATTCTCGTTTTTTGTAATTATGTTGCTGGTTAAATATGTAAATATTAATAAATCAATTAAGATATATGTGTATATTTATATACTAGTGTTTAAAGGTATCTAATGATAAATATGTTTATAAAGAGTTAAATGTTTTCTATTGAGAAATAATTATTATGTGTGTATATAACACACACATATATTACAAAACCCCAAGGATTTCACCAAGGAAATATTTCCTTGCAATTATTCCTTTGGAATTTTGTTGGTAATTATGGCGGGAATCTTCCCACCAATTTTTTTTTTAAGGTTTTGCCTAATTGCCAAGGAATATTTTCCTTGGTAAATTTGGAGGGAAGTTTAGCGCCAAAAAATACTCGGTTCCATAAAATATCCCGATGAAAAATATCCTTGGGTAATTTTAGAGGATTAGTTTCCTTGGTAATTTTCTAGCTAAATTTGGAGTGATACTTCCCAAGGACTTTATAAAGGATATTTGCCTACGAAATATTTTCCATGGTAAATTCCTTGTAAATTACTGTAGAAATATTTTTCCATACTAAATTCGTTGGAATTTCCGAAGGACAATATTCTCCTTGGTAAATTCCTTCCAAAAATACCCAGGAATACATTTCCTATCTGAATTCCTCGACATTCTCCATGGAAATAGTTTTCCTTGGTAATTTCCTTGGCATAATTGGGAAATAAATTTCCTAGGTAAATTCCTTGGAAATTACAATGGATTTATATTTCCTTGGTAAATTGTTCATGGCAATACTGAGTTTTTTCGTAGTGTTGTGTAAAATTGTTTTTCCACCGTCGGTGGGCCAAAATTTTACTCAACTTTCGCCCATATTGGAAATATATACATATATATATATATATATTTTGTAGCCTCCCGCGGTACAAATAATTGAAAGGATCTTTTGATCAATCCACAAAAGATTTTGATTCTGAGAAAGACAGCGGGTAGGAGAAATGGAAGTTTGGGCTCTAGAGGGATTTGGTGTTGCTCATATTTTACAAGAGATGCTTACTTAATACTTATAAATCTGATCATATTTGAGCTCGCAAGGAAGTACTTGGTACTATGCTCATTGTGGGAACAATACCTAATCCTCAAGATGTTCCAGAATCTTTTCGACTGCTTATTCGAGAACTATGATCTTTGGCTCTGAAACTGAATCATTCTCTTGTATCTGAGAAGAATTTCCAGATTAATAGGAAGGAAGCTTAATCGGAATGGACTGGTGGGCTTTTGGCGTAATGCGTGCCCATTGTGGATGGCCAATGCGCGACTACATTGCAAAGTAATCGCATTAATGGGCAATGCGAGCGCATCACTAAGGGAGAAATCCGGAGATTGTTTCTGTCAAATGCGAGGTCGCTTTCAGGGGGGAAGGTGACCACACCCGATGGCTAAGCGATCGCATCGCGTAAGGCAATGTGATCGCATCGATGCAACAAATTTGTTTTCAGGGTTTCCTTGTTTAGGTAGTTTGAGATTTAGTATTGTATTCATCTATAATTGTAACCCTAGAATGTGTTTAATGTCGACTTAATAAAATTTCAAGAGTCTGTTGGCCTCATTCTCTATCCCTCTCTTTTGTAATTGATCTTGTTATACTTTATTAATTGTTTACGAAGTTTTCTGTTGTGCATAACAATGGAGTATATATATTTCCATGAGGTTGTCCATTGTCATTTCACAGGTAAGTTAAAATGATGTCAATAATTGTAACGATCAAAATCTAAGAAGTCATGCATGCTTATCAAAATAATTATAGCATATTAGCAATTTAGCAGGCAACAACTATTGTGTTAAAACCTAGAAGAAATCATTTGGGATTTTTAATAAAAAGATGTCTGTAAATTGGTAAATAAATATAGAGGTGACAAATTGACGAGTATGGATAAACATGGGCGTGCTCATATGGGCGGCATGTTTAAATGGGCGGGCAAGTAAGTGTTCATTTAATAACATGAGCATATATGGGCGGACACTAAATAGGCATGAGCGTCCATTTACTCATTAATATAAGATTATCAAATAAAAGTAAACATTACAAAATTTGAAACAATAATAATGATGTTTTACCGTTTAAAAGTCAATTTTAATATTTTTTTTTAAAAAGAAAAAAAATCGATTTGATTGATTTTAAAAGTACTACTCCGTTTGTCTTAAAATTTATGAAGTTTGGGGGGTTTTTTTCACATAGATTAAAAAACATAATGTAAAGACTAAACTGTTACTATCCAAACATTAATGAGAATAATGAGATGTTTTGATATTCTTGCCTAAAAAGTCAAATTCGAGTTATGAAGTCAATAAATATGGGTGGAATTGGAAAAAATGAGAAAAAGTTCCTTTAAAATTACAAAATGTTATCTATTTTGGAATAAAAAACTCTCCCAAAACGTCACATATTTTAGAGCGGAGGGAGTACTATATTTATCATATTTGAAACAAAGCAACTTGGAGGTGACCTTAATAACACAAACATTAGAATAAAATTAAATTATTTTAAGGTTTAAATTAGTAGCTAAAAAAATAGAGACGAGCAATGCTCCTTTTCGTTCAACAGGGAGGGAGAGTACAAACAGTGGATGAGTATGCCAAGACTACTCTTGTTGGGTGTCTTCATGGTTTTGCTAAGTTCCACTACGGCAACAAATGGGGACTATAGGATGTTTGAAATCGGTACAGGGACACACCCATATATAGATGGCAACCAAGTCAAAGAAATTTTTTTATTTACATGGGCGCCCATTTAAGCCTATATTAATTAATGTGTAAAAATGAGTATATCTACTTGTACCCACTTATAATTTTAATGTATCCATACCCATTAATTAACGGGCGATCTGAGTAGGCATGTGAGTATGGATAACATTTTCCACCTCTAAATTAAACCAAGTCAGCTTAATTGGATATATATATATATATGTGTGTGTGTGTGTGTGTGTGTGTGTGTTTGCTTGTTAATTTAACTAAAAAAGAATGGAGTACATTCTATCTATGGATTTAATATCTTGAAATCGAGCTAGGCTCCATGTTATCAAGTACTCCCTCCAATTTATGTAAATAATTTATTATTTTATTTTGAAATATTTTATTTAAAAAATCTATTTTTAAGAATTAATAGATAAAAATATCATTTTATTATTAATATATTACTAAAAATATCATTTAAAAAAAGTAACTTTTGACCAGAACGAAGTAAGTAATTACTTGTTTACTGTTAAAGATAGCAATCTAAATTGCAGTTACAGATTGAGGCATGGAAAGGAAGTGAGGACTGATGCTAAATATGGAGAACTAAACTCCAAACTTAAAAGTTTCTTGAAATCAATTACATTGCAAAGTACGGGTGGCTGGTTGTAATTTTCTTTTAGTTCAGGAGGGTGTTAGTTGTATTTTCAGATTGTTGGCAGTTAGGGCCGTTAGTTAGTTTCTGTTATTCTGTTCAAATGTGAACAACCTTCCTGATTGTAACGGCTATGTTCAAATACTCATATATATGCACAAGAGAGCAATCAAGTTTTCTGATTGCTCATCTCCTTCTTCCTACTTTCTTGTCATGGTATCAGAGCATTAGATCATTCACCCACTATCACAAGTTCTTCTCCTTCCCCGAAACCCTAAACAATGGCAGAAGAAAAATTAGCCACCCAAATCGACCAATCCAATTCGAAAAACAAGGGGGTTTCCATGGAAATTGGAATTGATTCCAATATGCATCCGTTATATCTACACAACAATGATCATCCAGGATTAGTTCTCATTGCTACAAAACTCACAGGAAGTGAAAATTACAACTCATGGAAGAGGTCTCTCGAGATTGCATTGTCGGCCAAGAACAAGATCATGATCCCGAATGGCACTTTTGTGACACCAGAAAGGGAGGATCCACTCTTTCCTTTATGGGCCAGAGCAAATGACATGGTCATTTCTTGGATCTTCAACACAGTCACAGAAGAAATCAGTAACAGCCTGAAATTTGTGATTGATGCCAATTCAGTTTGGAAAGAGCTTGCAGAAAGATTCTCCAATATTGATGGACATAGGGCATTTCAGTTGCAAAAAGAACTGCATAGACTTGAACAAGGTACTGCCTCTGTCGAATTTTATTTTCATAAAATGAAAGGCTATTGGGATGAAAATGCAGCCTTAGATCCCATTACTGCCTGTAAGTGTCCTTGTACTTGTGGTTCTGCCAAGATTCAAGAATCAAGAGATCAAAGAATCAAGTTGATGCAGTTCTTGATGGGGCTGCATGAAAGCTATATGAACACAAGAGGACAAATATTGAGAATGAAGCCTTTGCCTACAATTTCTGAAGCCTATTATATAATTAGGCAGGAAGAAACTCAAAGACAAGGATATGTGCCTGAGTTTGGTTCTATTGCTGCCAACATTAATCAATTTGGACAATCACAGATCATGGGAGAGAGATTCACTGTTGGGCCCTCACAAAACAAGACAGGATATACTAGAACCCCTTTCAAGAAAGGAATTTTCTGCAACTATTGTAATAGGGAAGGACATGTCAAGGAGGAATGCTATAGACTGAAGGGTTTTCCAATTGGGCATCCTGGAAATCCCAACCATCCAGCACACAAATCCAAGACAAATACTGCTGGTAGACAAGTTGGTAAAGGCCAAGGGAATCAGGTTGAGTCATCAAATTCCAAGGTCATGCAAGTTCAGGCTACATCTGTTGGAAATGCAGAAATTAATGACAAGGCTGGATTGGGAGTGTCCAAGATTGATCAACTACAGGAGCAAATAAACCAGGTCATGGCCATGCTAAAAGCAAAGGATAGTCCTGAAGATCATAATGCTGGTCAGAGTGGACACAAATTTGTTGGTATGACACACATGGCAGGTACCTCTATTAACAACCATCAGTCTAAATTTTATCATACTTTGCATACCTGGATTATTGATACAGGAGCCACTGACCACATATGCACATCATTATCAGTCATGCATGATGTAGAAGTCACTAATCATCCTATTTTTCTATCTCTGCCTAATGGTTCTAAAGTAAGAGTCATTCACATAGGAAAGGCTTACATTAATCCTCACCTTACACTGGAAACTGTGTTTTATATACCTGATTTTCATTACAACCTTTTGTCTGTGTCAAAACTAACTATGCAAATAAGATGTCACACACTTATCATTGGAACACAATGCCTTTTCCAGGACCTTCAGATGACCAGGACCATAGCTATTGGTGACATGATTGATGGATTATATCTTCTCAAGGCAGACCAATTTCCAGACTCTAAACATGTTTGCACTATTGCTTCTAGACACAAAGATATTGTTAGCTGGCACCAGAGACTTGGACACACTTCCTTGAGTACTCTAAAAAATATTGTTGGTTTAAATTCCCTTTGTAAGCATAAAAATCTTGACATTCAAAGAATTTTATCTTGTGATATTTGTCCCCTTGCTAAACAACACAAATTGCCATTTATGTTGACAAACATTAAGAGTAAAGCTTCTTTTGATCTCATACACTGTGATTTGTGGGGGCCATATAGGAAAACTACCATGAATGGATGTAGATACTTCTTGACTATTGTAGATGATTTTTCAAGGGGGTATGGACTTTCCTCATGTCCACTAAGGCTCATGTTTTTTCTTTGTTAAAACAGTTCAATGCCTATGTTCTAAACCATTTCAAGACCAATATTAAATTTTGTAGGACTGATCATGGGACTGAATTCTATAATACTGAAGTTATACCTTATCTTGCTAGCCTAGGGATTTTACACCAAAGCTCATGTGTTGATACTCCCCAACAGAATGGGGTTGTTGAAAGGAAGCACCAGCATCTTTTAGATATGTCTAGAGCTATTAGGTTCCAATCAGGTCTTCCTATCCATTTTTGGGATACTGTCTTTTGGCTGCCACCCACATTATAAACAGAATCCCAACTGCAGCTCTGAAGTTTAAATCTCCATATGAAGTCCTTTATACCACCAAGCCTTCTTATGATCATCTGAAAGTCATAGGCTGTTTAGCTTATGCTTCCACTCATCCTAATGACAAGTTTGCTCCTAGGGCTGTGAAGTGTGTCCATTTAGGGTACCCTGCAGGACAGAAGGGATATGTTCTATACAACCTTGAAACCAAGAAAATCTTCATCAGCAGGCATGTCATCTTTCATGAATCCATCTTCCTTTTCATTAACAAAGAATCTATGAGATCTGATCATCCTGAGATAGACATTAACCTTTTTCATGATAATATACCAGAAAACAGTAATAGCACAAACCCTAATCTTAATGAATTTGAAGATCTTCATGATCCTGTTGAAATAAGAGATGATGCCAAATCTGATGATCATATAGATGTTAGAGAAAATGCCAACCCTCAAGTTGCTAGTAGGGTTTCAACAAGAGTCAAATATCCCTCTGTCAAGTTAAAGGATTACATTGTTTCATCTGTTTTTACTAAACCTGTGCATTTCTTTAATCAATATAATATGCAGCAATGTTGTGTCAATTCTATAATGCTTGTTCAAGAGCCTCAATCCTATCATGAAGCTGCACAAAGTAATGATTGGGTTGAAGCCATGAATAAAGAAATTGCAGCCCTGGAATCAAACCAAACATGGAACATAGTGAATCTGCCCCAAGGAAAGAAGGCTATAGGATGCAGATGGATCTACAAAGTAAAATATAATTCAGATGGCAGTGTGGAGAGGCTTAAAGCAAGATTGGTTGCCAAGGGTTACAGCCAAAGAGAAGGCATTGACTATTCAGAAACCTTTGCCCCTGTGGCCAAAATGGTGACTGTTAGGGCTATTCTAGCTGTTGCTGCTGCACAGAAATGGGAAGTTCATCAACTAGATATGAATAATGCATTTTTACATGGTGACCTGGAAGAGGAGGTCTATATGCAACTGCCATTAGGGTACAAGTCACAGGTGAAACCAAACAGTGTTTGCCTGCTAAAGAAATCACTGTATGGCCTAAAACAGGCATCTAGGCAGTGGTTCTCAAAGCTCACTGAAGTTCTTCTAAGTCTTGGCTATACACAATCCCTAGCAAATTACTCATTGTTCACTTTGAAAGAAGGTACAAAGTTCACTAGTGTTCTAGTATATGTTGATGATGTACTGGTGGCAGGCAATGACTTAGACAACATTGCTTCTTTGAAGAATCTGCTGCATGAAAAATTTAGCATCAAGGATTTGGGACATGTGAAATACTATTTAGGTATAGAAGTCATGAGATCTGTGCATGGTTTTCATCTTAGCCAGAAAAGATATGCCTTGGAACTAATTGAGGCTGCAGGATTGTTAAATGCCAAACCACTCACCATTCCTTTTGACCCTAATAAGAAACTCCTACAAAATGAAGGGAATCTTCTTGTTAATCCTACAGAATACAGGCAACTGGTTGGAAAACTCATTTATCTTACAGTGACCAGACCAGACTTGGCTTTTGCAGCTCAGTGTTTGAGCCAATTTGTGCAAAATCCAAGGGATACTCACTTGAAGGCCTTGCATAGAGTTCTTAGGTATGTTAAGACTTCACCAGAACAAGGGATCTACTTGCCTTCAGCCAATCATCTTCAACTTCAGGGTTTTTGTGACAGTGATTGGGGAGGGAATCCTAATGACAGAAAGTCCATAACAGGCTTCTGTATGATGCTGGGAAACTCACTGATTTCTTGGCACTCTAAGAAGCAATATGTGGTTTCTAGATCATCTACAGAATCAGAATATAGGGCATTGGCCACAGCTAGTTGTGAAGTGATTTGGTTGACCAGCTTGTTGAAGGATCTGGAAGTCAAGCTGCCAAAACCTGTAACTATCTACTGTGACAACTCATCTGCCATAGCAGTGGCAAACAATCCAGTGTATCATGCTAGAACCAAACACATAGAATTGGACTGCCATTTCATTAGAGAAAAGATTTCTAGTGGTCTGATCAGTTTGCAGCATATTCCAACTAAAGGCCAAATTGCAGACATTTTTACCAAATTTCTGGGAAGAGCTTTGCACTGGAGATTCCTTTCCAAGTTGGGAGTAGTGAGCATTCACCTACCCTCAACTTGTGGGGAGGGTGTTAAAGATAGCAATCTAAATTGCAGTTACAGATTGAGGCATGGAAAGGAAGTGATGACTGATGCTAAATATGGAGAACTAAACTCCAAACTTAAAAGTTTCTTGAAATCAATTACATTGCAAAGTACGGGTGGCTGGTTGTAATTTTCTTTTAGTTCAGGAGGGTGTTAGTTGTATTTTCAGATTGTTGGCAGTTAGGGCCGTTAGTTAGTTTCTGTTATTCTGTTCAAATGTGAACAACCTTCCTGATTGTAACGGCTATGTTCAAATACTCATATATATGCACAAGAGAGCAATCAAGTTTTCTGATTGCTCATCTCCTTCTTCCTACTTTCTTGTCATTTACGAATAGAAAAATTACTCTTATTTCAGTACTTTCCAAGTCTCTTTAATTCGGTCACACTTTTCACAAGATTGCTTGAAGGTAATGTAAAAGTAAAACCATAAAGATCTATCTTCTTCTTATGACAAAAATTAAGGTTGAATTAAACTTCTTCTTATAAACTCTTTTGGCACATGTAATTAGTGGTAGAAATTGAAAGCATCACTAATGCAATCGTTAATTTGATCACAAAATGGTCGTGGATAATTAATATCCTTAATTATATTCTTTTTGTTTTGAGCAAAAAGTTTTCATTGAAAGTTAAACTTTGTAAGAAAATGACATTTTTAGTAGTTTATTAATAATAAAATGACACTTTTATATCTTAATTATTGAAAGTTGACTCTTTAAGTAAACATCTCAAAATGAAATAGTTGACTATTTACCCAGAACAGAAGGAGTATGTGGTAAAAAAAATTATTTTCATTCACATTTAATTGAAATGGAAATCTCCAATACAAATATTGATTTGACCTTATGTGACATAATTCCATCACTAAAATGAAATTAGACAAAAAATAAAAAATAAAAGAAAAGAAGACAACTAATAAAAAAAAGTTTTTAAAAAGAAAAATATTTACTAGGATGTATTTACACGCTTAAGTAAAATTTAAAAACTTAACATTATTATCCATAATATGAACAAATTTAATTGAAACGTTTTATCAACACTTCTCATCCACGTTTACATTCAATAAATTTTTTATTTAGTATAAATTTTAGGTATTATCTTATTTCAAATTAGTATTGATGATGCTAAGAGACACGAATGTGACTATGACATGCTCCTGTACACCAATTTGAACTTGTTAATCAATTACTAATAATTTACTCCCATCTCCGTCACTAATATCCAAGTTCCAGAAATATATAGGAGTACTTTATTTGAAAAGTATGGAAGCTTTAGGTATTCATTATTAATTATAATGACATCAAGGAAGCAGTTTTTTACATATAATATTCAAAAAAAAATTGTCATTTATTTGAAAATAAAATTTTAGGTAATACGGTCTCACGGATATATTTTTATAAGACGAATCTTTCTTATTCGACCCATCATGTTGGTGAGTTGAGCTGTAAAAAGTAAAACTTCGTCTTACGAATAAAGATCTGTAACACGGTTTTAAATAAGTCTTACCCTTATTATTGAATGGGTCTAGACTCAAGAGGAGCATATAATTTGCCATGCAAGAACTTGCGAATTAAAGGAGTTGTTTGCTCAAGGGATTTGAAACATTTCTGTAGTTGAAGGGTAACATGTTTAAATTAAAGACACTTGAAAAGGGTAACATGTTTGATGAAGTTGAGACTGTGAAGGGAGACAAGGATCAGCTTTTCCCAATCTATTGCAAAAGGGGATTGTGAATTTTGAATAATTTAGAGATACTTATAATCTAATGCTAATGTTTATAATTATAATTTGTGGGTACAAAAGTGTGTAATCATTGGGTTAAAAAAGAAAATCGATAGCAATAATATTCAAATTCATGCCAACGTTAAAGGAGGAAAAGACTAATTTTAATGAGCGTTCTACGATGGAGATGGAAAAGTGTTTAACAGTACGTATTTTGATTAGTAATAATGCTACTTTTGTCATAAATCATAGGTTATTATATGTTAAAGTGGAATAAAGATGGTGGAGATCCTTGCAATTTGGGTCTAGGCGTACCTTTACTTAGGTTTGAAGTATGAGTTGCATGGCAATGGACAGGAAGCAGATTGCCTAATTGGTAAATTGTGTGAAGTTTTGACAAAAATTTGGGTAAGACGGTCTTACGAATATTTTTTGTATGACGGATCCTCTTTATCCGACATACCGTGTGTTAGTGTGTTGAGCTGTGAGAGAGTGAGACTTCATCTTACGAATTAAGATCCGTAAGACGGTCTTATACTAGTAAGCTTTATATTTATTTTCTATATAACATTGGGTTTGAGATTAAGCCTCCCTCGTTGCAGAGTTTGTTGTTGCATGCAGATTGCAGTGGATCCACCTGGGGGATCATGGATCCCACTCCCACCGGATTTTTATTTTGCCCTACAAAAATGGTGTAATTTTGGATAGAGACCCCATTCAAAATTTTCTCTTCTTTAGAACCCAACTTAGAGCTTTTTATTTTGGGTTAAATAGTTTATTTAAGTGATAAAATGTTATACGAAAATAACGTTGTAGCTTTAATTGAACACTTGTATTAGAATAATTTGAAGGTACAATTGAAACAATAACATTGTTACGAAATGCGGGTAAAGAAACATATGATTGTTTCGAGAACTTCGATGGGAACATTGACGAAAGAAATTTTTTGTGACCCCGCCATTGCTGCATGGCCATGGGAATTTGTATCTAATGAGAAAGCCTACATTCATTTCAAATATATTCGCTCTCTTGTTGATAATTACCATCGAATAGCTAAGAGTTCGTCAAATAAATCATGGTCTCTCTTTCTTATGTCTTTCCTCTATCAATATTGGCGTATTTTGATAAATACATTCTTCTCAACACATATACTCTTTGGTTTTAGTAGACCGTTCTAAGTTATACTTAAAGGGTATGCATAAGTACTTGTAAGACAACACCGTTAGTATAACTAATCTCTGTCAACTTTGGGTAAAAGATTGGTCTTGCCGAGGAAAAGTTATTAAGTGAGATGGTTAAGTCATCGGTAGAATAATGTAGTATGATGCATCAATTGGTGTACGGTCGAGATTCAATAAGATATGGAATGTGACAGAGAGTGAGATAGACGATTTAGAGCCTCAATTGTATATCAGTACCTATAGGAGAAATTGTGAGCCGATCCCCTTTTTCAAACTTTTAATCGCTTAAATTCATCTCTTTTTTCAAATACTAAAGTTTATTTTCGTAAAATCGTAAGGTTGAATAACGAAGAGGGTGAGGAGATAGGGTGGTGATATTCTTCTTCATTTTAAATTCAATTACATTCTCACTCTAACTTCCTACTCTCTTTCCTCTTCATTTATTGATCTTGTCTTCGTTTGTTGTGGCTGATGGCTTATGACTTATGGCTGATAGCTTAAGCTGGTAGCTGAATGACTTTTGCTTGATTGCATGATAGACTGTTTGTTACAGCTGTTGAAAAGCTGCTTATGAGTCGTTATAATTATTTGTTAAAAAAAATACTTGAAAATTAGTATTCATATTTTTATGTATATTTCATAAAAGGATGAAATGAAGACAATCAAATATTTATTAATGAATAGTTGTCTTCATGTTTAAAACAAAAAACAAAAAAGCTTAAAATTTTGGCTTTTTGGCTTTTCAATGCATAAAGGGTGTTGTACCTTACTTATTGGCTTTTGGCTTATAAGCTGAAACAAACACTTTAAATATGACTTTTCAAAAGCTAAAAGCCAAAAGTCACTCCAAATAAGCTGCAACAAACGAGCACTTCTTAGTTTCATAATAGGCTTATATATATATATATATATATATATATATATATACGTATTAACATTCCTATAGTTAGAATGTTTTATTTGTCAATTTGTCCTTTTCTTTTCCAATTGAGGGTAGGAATGTTAATACAGCTTAATTATGTCTAAGATTTACATGAACTCATTTATACATGTCAAAGGCTCCAAGTCGAAGCTCGGCTTTAAATTAGGAATAATTGAAGTTCGATCCATTTTTTTTAAATGTTAACCGCAGGAGTATTTTAAAAAAAATTTACCGCAAAAGTACAATTTTCTTTTTTTTCTTCCTTAAATGTCCATCGTTCCCACTGAAGCAATTTAAAAGAAGCAGCCTTACGAAAAGGAGACCAAGTCTCGCTATCAAGAGAAACACACCACTGCTGAGTAGTTTGAGTGCTTCTTCCTCCTGTTACTTCTTTTTATTCTCTATGTCACACTTTCTTTCTCTTATTCCTCCAGCTTCGTTTCCATCTCTCTTTTCTCTATTGCCGACCACTTTTCATCTTGTTCGATCATTTTCTTCATAACTTTTGATCCCAGATGAACCACATGTCCCACCACATATCAAATCGAAGCTCTCAATTTAAGGCCAAAAAACGATGTTTAAACACTGTTTTGGGCTTCGAAAGTTTTCCGATACCCAATTTTTACACACAAATTTGGGGCAAGTGTTTAATTTATTTATTCTAACGCCAATTTTTCCATTTTGATGCCCACCTTTATTGATATTTAGTGGCAATTTTAATTTATTCATCCCGACACCAATTTTGTTCATTTCGATGCCCAACTATATTGATATTTGGTGACAGTGTTCAATTTTATCCATTTCGATGCTCAACTTTGTTGATATTTTGTGGTAATATTTAATTTATTCACTTCGACACAAATTTTGTCCTTTACGAGGCCCAACTATGTTGATATTTGGTGGTAGTGTTCAATTTTGTCCATTTTGATGCTCAACCTTGTTGATATTTGATGGCAGTGTTTAATTTATTAATTCCGACACTAATTTTGTCCATTACGAGGCCCAACTATGTTGATATTTGGTAGCAGTGTTCAATTGTGCATTTTGATGTCCAGTGTTTTCATTTTGATGCCCAAATTTAGTAGTGGCTTTTTTGAATTTTGACGCTCAAATTTTGACATATTTCAATTGTGCATTTCAATGCCAAAATTTGGCAGTGCCCTTTTGAACTTTGACGTCCAAATTTTGACAGATTTCAATTGTGTATTTCGATACCCAATGTTTTCATTTTGATGCCCAAATTGGGCCGTAGCTTTTTGAATTTCAACGCGCAAATTTTGACAAATTTCAATTGTGTATTTCAAATTTTCAATGCCCAATGTTTTCATTCTGATGCCCAAATTTGACAGTGAATGACATTTTGAATTTTGATGCCCAAATTTTGACAGATTTCAATTGTGCATTTCAATGTCCAAATTTGGGCAGTGACTTTGTACGCGTTATGTGCGCGCGTTTGTTGTTCATTAAGGGTATCTTCATTATTTTATTACCAAAATTATACTTTAGCAGTTGAAAACACATATAGAGAATTTTTTCGGTTATAATATCATCACATGAGACTGACCCAGTTATCACCCTTTAAACTATATCTGGTCGTAGTGTTGAAACTTGGCCCCAAGCCTTTAATGGATTTTGGCCCTACCTTAGGCCTGTCCATATAACATATTTAAATGATGGGAAAAATGACATTTCAGTCCATTTTCTCAAATATTTAACCGCTTAAATACCTTATTTTTCTTTAAACCGCTAAAGTTTACTTACGTTAAATTGTTCTTAAAATACCCAATTACAGAGCCGATGGATATTTCTTATTCTTCTCTATCTTCGTCGAGTTCGTCTACCTCGATCCTTGTCATCCCTTCTTCTACATTTGTTTTTTCAACTTTCTTGCTTACAAGAGATTCTTTGGTCTCACTCTTTTCACCATCATAAGAATCGATAGCAAGAAAATTTGGTGCTTAGGGATGAAAAAGAAAGAGAGTGAGAAATTATGGTGGTGAAGAAGAACATTGGTTACTTTACTCCACCACTCTAAGTCCTTGTTTGTTGCAGCTTATTTAGAGTGACTTTTGACTTTTGACTTTTGGCTTTTGAAAAGTCATATTTAGAGTGTTTGTTTTCAAATTATAAGTCAAAAGTCAATAAGTAAGGTATAACACCTTTTACGCATTGAAAAGCCAAAGTCAAAAAGCCAAAATTTTAAGCTTTTTTGGTTTTTTTTTTTTTAACATGAAGACAACTATTCATTAATAAATATTTGATTATCCTTATTTCATCCTTTTATGAAATATACATAAAAATTTGAATACTAATTTTCAAGGTTTTTTTTTAACAAATAATTATAACAACTCATAAACAGTTGTAACAAACAGTCTATCATACAATCAGCCACAAATCATTCCAACAGCTTAAGCTATCAGTCATAAGTCATAAGCCATCACCACAACAAACGAGCCCTAACTTCCCTCTCTTCCCTCTTCATTTTTAGGTGGTCAGAAAAACGAAAACAAAGAGGAGAAGACCAAGTTGGGACTAGCCACACCATTTCAATTCTCCTCCTCCTCCTCTTCTTCTTCATTAAGTTAGTGTGTGTGTGTGTGTGTGATTCAAAATATATTCACTTTTATGTGTGTGTTGCTATGTATGTAAACCTGCTTCGATGAAATGTCATAATAAGATTTAAGTTCGTTGTTGGACACCCTTTGAAACTAGATGCATCAATTTCGAATCACGATTCATCATTTGTGAATCGTGATGCATCAATTTGGATTTGCGATGCATGAAAGATGCATCAATTTTGAGTAATTTATTGAAATTGTACAGGAAAGAAGGGACACAAGGTTCTAGTTCATTTTGCTATGCACCAAATTAGAATTCAGATGCATCAAACCATGCATCGTAATTTGAAAATTTGCATCTAATTGGAGTTCTGATGCATCAAAATCATACATCACAAATTGGAATTCATGCGGTCTGATTCATTTTGCGATGCATCAAATTGGAATTCCAATGCATCAAAATCATGCATCGTAAATTGAAATTTAAGACGATGCATCTAATTGGAATGCCGATGCATCAAAATCATGCATTGCAAATTGAAATCCATGCATCGTCTTTGAGTTAAGCTCGGAAGCATTTGTTCGATTGAAATCATTAAAAGTGTATTCGTCCTTTTGCACCTAAAGTACCGGTTAAAAAAACGTGAAATGTAATGGTTAAAAATCCACTGCAGGGGACCGACCCGTTTATCACCCATAAATGATTATAAGGAGAATATGAGGTAAATGTCAACTTAATTTGCTAAGAAAAGCTATCCCTTATAATATATACCAATTGATCGTAGCACACATATTCATTATGAATAATTGAGTCCAAGTGAGTAACTTAAGGAACAAAATGACATTGTAATTATAAGCACATAGAGGTGTAAATGATTCAATTCGGTTCAATTCAATTTCGACAAAACACATGAAAAAAACAGTAGGTACTAGTTTGCAAAATTTTGGAATCGAGCCAAACCAAACCATAATGGTTTTGCTCGATTCGATTTGAAATCGTTTGTTTCATGATTCAAGCACATTAATACGTTAAACTAAACAAACCGAATAAAGGCGAAACAAATCAAAATTAAAACTAGAGTAGTTGACTTACTTTGTGTTCTTATCCCTTGATTTCAAAAGAATCAAAACCCTTTGGTTGAATCACGTTGATGTCTTCATCTAGTTCTTTAACGAAAAATATTGTTTTAGCATCCATTTTAAAAAGTTCTAAATCCATATGCCCTTACATTGATCAAAATCGATATAAGACGATGGGAAACAAATCTTATCACTGGGAGAATGTTTGCAAATAGTGTAAACACTAGGTTATCACCCGTGCGATGCACGGTTGATTTAATGTTGTTTCTGAAACTTATTTTTGTAGATATAATCTGCAAGCTATTTGAATGAACAAACAACATCAAGATATCCTCATAATTAATAAATAAATAAATAAGCGTGAGATCGCACCAAATCATCAAACCGAAAATTCATGCGAATTATAAAATCGAACAATTATTCTTAGTGTGAGTGTGAGATGGAGGAGGGGAGGAGAAGTATCACGAAGACAGACTCGTCAAGGAGGTGTTTGATGGAGGGGAAGTATTTCGTAGTGGTTGTTTATAGTGTTGGTGAACCACGTTTAATTAAATTGGATAACATCTATTTTAAATTGACCGAGTTTTGGTAAAATAATAAAACTTAAAAAACTTCTACCATGAGAATTGAGGAGTCCTAATCAAGTGAAACTAATCTAAATCAAATGTAATAAAATCTACAAGTACAAACCGAATTGGCGTAAGAAAAAAAGGTTAACAAAAACTTTTACCATGAAAATTAAAGAGTTTTAATCAATTGAAACACGTCTAAATCAAATGTGATAAAATTCATCCGTCAAAAAACTTTTACCATGAAAATTTGGAGTCCTAATTAAGTGAAACACGTTTTAATCAAATGTGATAAAATTTATATGATATTAATTGATTTTGACAACAAAAAATTGTAAAAAACAAAAAATAAAAAAATTACCATGTATAAAGAAGGCACCGATTTTAAAATCTATCAGTTTTAATTTTGGTAGCAATATATATATATATATATATATATATATATATATATATATATATATATATATATATAGAGAGAGAGAGAGAGAGAGAGAGAGAGAGTATGCACGATTTTCATAATTTTTTTTTTGCTAAAGTTGTTTATAATAAGTTAATTTTCTAAACTTGTAATAAATAATTAAAAATTTTAATTAGAATAATTTGAAAAAAACAAAAAAATAAGGTAAATATTCAAAATTGATCATATGAATATGTAATCGAAATATTAAAACCTATGAGAATTGATAAAATCTATCTTCAAAAAAATTACCATGAAAATTTGGATTCCTAATAAAGTGAAACGTATTTAAATCAAATGTGAGAAAATATATTCGGTATTAACCGATTTTGGCAACAAAAAATGGTAAAATAAAAACATTTTACCATGTATAAAGCGGAAATCAATTTTAAAATCTATCTGTTTTTAATTTTTGGCATCAAAAAAAAAAAAGAAGAATTTATATATATAGTACCGTATGCACAATCTTAGTAGTTTTTTTTTGAAAAAAAGTTGTTTATAATAAGATTATTTTCTAAACTTGTAATAAATAGTTAAAAATTTGAAAAAAAAATGAAAAATAAGGTAAATATTCACAATTGATCATATAAATATGTAATTGAAAGATTAAAACCTATGAGAATTGATAAAATCTATCTTCAAAAAATAATTACTATGAAAATTTGGAATCCTAATAAAGTGAAACGTATTTAAATCAAATGTGAGAAAATATATTCAGATTAACCGATTTTGACAACAAAAATAGTAAAATAAAAAACATTTTACCATGTATAAAGTAGACATCGGTTCTAAAATCTATCAGATTTTTAATTTTTAGCTGACAAAGAAAAAAAGAAGAAGAATTTATATATAATAGTACCGTATGCAACATTTTTAATAGTTTTTTTGTTTTTGAAAAGTTGTTTATAATAAGATTATTTTCTAAACTTGTCGAAATAGTTAAAAAATTTGAAAAAAAAAAGAAAAATAAGGTAAATATTCACAATTGATCATATGAATATGTAATTGAAAGATTAAAATCTATGAGAATTGATAAAAACTTTCCCATGTATAAATCAAATGTGATATATATATGTATATATATATATATATATATATATATATATATATATATATATATATATATATATATATTAGTAGAAGAACAAATAACATAAAATTATCTTGTGAATAATTGGTATTAATTAAATATTATGAAAATGAAAAGAGATGAAAATTGAAGAGTTTACCAAATTAAACTTGTATAAATTAAACAGATAAAATCAAATTAGTTTTAAGATTTTTATCTTATCTAATTAGATTTAAGATTTTTATCTTTAATTAATCAATTTTGAAAAAAAATAAAAAACATTTACTATTTTAATGGTGACACGTGACATCACAAAAAATCCCTTTTAAAATTTAGTTTACGTAAAG
>CM028383.1:6521677-6653609 GCA_013146195.2 Codonopsis lanceolata | reverse complement strand
AATCCCTCCTCCTGTCAGCGGCCCAAGTCCCCGATCGTCGTTATCGACTCACCGCCGATCCTTCCCTCCCAAGATCCAAGTCACTTGCTAGAAAGAGGAAGGCCAGCCTTGGTCGACGAGGAGGATGAAGAGAATGAAGAGGCTGGGCCCATCGGTCGGCTATCTCCGCACAAGAAAGGGAATCCATGGCCTGGGGAGGGGCTCTCCAGCCAGAAGAAGTCTGGATTCCCCTCGGTCGGGCCGATGACTTTGAGCCGCCTGCCGATCGAGAGGTGGCCAAGGAATGGGCCAGATTATTGCCGATGTTCCTCCTCTAGGAAACCTTGATTTTACCGCCTGGGTGATGACATTACTACCCTGGCTGTATGGTATCTCGCGGCGCCCAAGGATTTGGTTGGCATAATGAACTCACCGAGCCTCTGGCCTCGATACTTGGTCGCTTTTGTCCGTAACCGGCGAGGTGAGCCTTTTTCCTCCCTTTCGCTTTTAAGTTTATTTCATTCTTGTTTTTGTTTGGTACTTATTTGATTCTCGTGACCGCAGTTTGTGCCATGATGAAGTCGCTTGCTTAATCTCGCCTTGCTCGACGCTGAATGGTGAGAAGAAACCGCGCCGAGAGGCCTGGCCGCATGAGGACGATGTGAACGCTTGAAGGCAAAGGTCGCGCCCTGGAAAGCGACAACATCAAGGCGCGGTTGAATGAAGCGATGAAACTTGTGGACGGCTGAAGTGGACAATGAACAAGTTGTCCGACCGGTCGACGAGCCAAGGAAGCCGAGGGACTAGCCGTAGACTTTCCTGGCTATCGGAGAGAGAGGGCGATGAAGGAGAAGGATGCCGCTTGGCACAGTAGCTGGGTTCGCTACTAACCGAGGCACTGGTGGCCGCTGCAAGATTATAAGGATGGCGAGGATTTTCTCGGATGACTTGGTGCCATACTATACTAAGGGTTCTCGCCACATTCTCCGATGTGCAGCAGCCTACTTGCAGCCGATGGGGAGCTAGTCGACGGGGCTTCGAGCCTTTCTCCTGCTCGCTTGTTCGCTAAGGCCATGTCTTGGTCCCTTACCAAGGTGACGAGCTTCACTTTGTACATACGAGGACCTAGAGGTCGGTTTGAATGAGTGGTGCCCCGATGCCTTCAGACGTGAATGTGTTGTCTGTGGTCGGCCATCAAAAGGAATGAAGATGTTCCTTTGACTCGAGCCGACCATGCGCTTTTTTGGGTGAACAAACTAACAACAAATGCCGATGATGTTGGAGCGGCCGAGCATCGAGCTTCCTTCAGACCTCGATCCCCACCGCCTCGATTTATTATCTCGCCGCGACGAGTGGTTTTAGGCCTTCGTGCCCATGTATCAAACAATTGTTGCTTTGACGCTTCACTTAACTTTTTCTTGTTTATCGATTATCGACGATTGACCCGTCCTCCGTCACTTTGCTTCTTTGTGGTTTTTGCAATTTATGAGAATGTCTAACTTCTTTTAAAGTTTGTTTGTAATCTTAAAAGGGCCTATCCTTGTCGAAGATAGGTCTTTTTCTGGCCCGCCTCGTACCGAGGATAGGTCTTTTTCGCCTATCCTCGTATACCGAGGATAGGTCTGGCCTATCCTCGTATACCGAGGATAGGTCTTTTTTGGCCCCCTCGTGTACCGAGGATAGGTCTTTTTTCGGGCCTCCCCTCGATACCGAGGATAGGTCTTTTTCGGGCCTATCCTCGTATACCGAGGATAGGTCTTTTTCGGGCCCTCGTGTACCGAGGATAGGTCTTTTGGCCTATCCTCGATACCGAGGATAGGTCTTTTCGGCCTATCCTGATACCGAGGATATTTTCGGGCCTATCCTATACCGAGGATAGGTCTTTTTCTGGGCCTATCCTCGTATACCGAGGATAGGTCTTTGTTTTTGACAAGTGAGGCTTTCTTTACATGCCGAGGGGAAGTCCTATTTTGGTAGCACAAAACATAATGGAATTTCTTCATTTTTCTATCCCATTGCCACAGTTACATCATTGATAGTATTTCTTAAGTGATCGGCATGCCATGGGTTTTTCGCTGGTGTTCCGCCTAGTTCTCGCCACCAGATGTCCCTTCTCGAACAACTTTGGTCACCCTAAGTGGTCCTTCCCAATTCTGAGAGCTTGTTTCGCCGAGCTTGCTCGTTGCTTCAATCTTTCTTAAGACCAAATCTCCTACCGAAAAGCTCCTGGCCCGACCTTCTTATCATGGTTTCTCTTGTGAGCTTCTTATAGTTGATCATCTTTAGTCTTGCCTCAATCCGCTTCTCCTCAATGTTGTCGAGATCCAATAATCTTGATACTGCTTTGACTTTGGTCGAAGAAGGTGACCCTCGCTGGAAGCGCTTAGCTCGACCGGGCCATGGCTTCCGATCCATAGGTAAGTGGAGTTTCGCCTGGGGCCATGGATCTGTGGTTCTGATGTTCCACAAAACGATCGGCAATTGCTCGAGCCACCTCCCTTTTTCCTCGCCCGCATCCTCTTTAGTGCATGCATGATTTTCTTGTTTCCTCGCTTCTACCGCCGTTGCCTCGAGGATGGGCCACCGAGGACATTCTATGTTTAACATTTAGTCTTTCGCAGCCGTGAACTTCTTAGAGAATTGCGTGTCGTGATCTGAGACTACCATCCGGAAGACCGAATCGACGTAAGATCTCGCCAGATACAAACTTCACCGCTGTCCTCGTGATACCGGCTGGGCTTGGCTTCTATCCATTTGGTGAAATAGTCTACTGCTACTATGACATATTCGCATCCATGCTTGGCTTTAGGGAAAGGACCGATGAGGTCTATTCCCCACATGTCAAATGGCCATGCCGCGATCACCTGTCCGAGGTATGGATGGGAGTCTAGGAATATCCGCAAATCTTTGGCACTTGTCGCATTTCTTCACATATTCTCAAGGCTCTCCTCATGCTCTACCAAGAGTATCCGTGAAAATTGATCTTATCGGCCAAAGTCCTCGCCTCCCGGTGACCTCCACATTCCCTTCATGAACTTCACTAAGAGGCCTCAGACTGCTTCTCGGTCTTACACAAAGCAAGTGGTTTCAGATTGGATCGCTTGTACAAAGATTCCCCAATGACCGAGTACCGCATGCTCTGCTTTCTTACCATCTCGGCCTTATCTTTATCCTCTGGGCAGTACCTTGTTCGATGTATTCTTTGATCTCGCCGATCCAACACCCTGGCTTCTTCGATCATCATCATTTTCTCCTCGTTGATCGCCGGCCTTTCAAGAAACATTAGCTCGACTCTGCTGGAATGTCCTCGCTCGTAAGAAGCAACTTTTGACAAGAAGTCTGCTTGCGTTGTTCTCCCTTGCAACTGCTCTAGCTCCCAATATTTGAATTCCTTCGCCTCCCCGACTAATTGTTGATATTTGGCCAACACCGGGTGATTTGCCCCATATTCGCCTCAAAGACTTGTTTCACCACTAGCCTGAATCATCACAGACATAACGTTTCTGCCTCCCACTTCCTTGCCACCGACACCGGCCACTGCCTCATACTCGCTTGGTTGTTTGAAGCTGAATCCGAATTCAAGAGCCAAACCTAGTTCTCTTCCGGTAATCATTAAGATTCCCGCCCCACTTTTAGTTGTGCCCAAGATCCATCCACGAATATGGCCCAATGCTCGGGTGGTCCGAGCTACTGCTTGTCTTCAATCTTTTCTGTGGTCGCATTCTGGCTGTCCCCGGCTTCCTCCGTATCATCCTTAGTCGCTTTCGTGAATGAAGTTTCGCGATGAAGTCCGCTAAAACATACTCGAATAGTTCTCCTGGCCAGATTCAATCCCATATCCCGATAGCTCGACCGACCATTTTAGCATTCTTCCCGCCATGTCCGGCTTATGCAGACTTGTCTCATTGGGAGGTCCGTAGACCACTATCTGATGAGCTTGAAGTATGCTCTCAATTTTCGAGCAAAGAATTACTAGGGCGAGCACCCGTTTCTCGATCTCTAGATATCTCTCCTCGACCTCGGTTAAGGCATGAGACACATAGTAGACCGGTTTCTCGCAGCCTTTTCTTCCTCTCTGACATCTTGCGATCGCCGAGTCCGATGCGGCCAAGTATACATACAATTTTTCCTCGGGAATGGGGATGCCGAGCGAGGTGGCTTGCCAAGGTATTCTTTGAGTTCATTGAAGGCTTTTACGCTAGCCGTCCGACCACGTAAATTTCTTTCCCTTTTAACGCCTTAAAGAATGGTAAGCTTCTCTCCGCCGACTTGGCGATGAAGCGAGCGGTGATCCGACCATTGAGTTTCTCGCACGTGCTTGATACACTCCTGAGGGTCCATGGTAGTTAGAGCCTTTATCTTTCTGGTTGGCCTCATTCCTCTCGTTGACCATGTACCCAAGGAATTTCCCAATGACTACCCCAAAAGCGCATTTTGCCTGGGTTTAACTTCATTCAGGCTTCCTCAAATTCGCAAAGGTTTCTCTTAGGTCTTCGACATGGTCGGCCCGCTTTGTTTTGATCACCATATCGTCGATGTATGCTTCCATCGCTCCTCCCTACCGGTCGCCGAACACCTTATTCACCATTCTTTGGTATGTAGCCCCGTGATTTTTAGCCCAAAGGGCATCATGGTGTAGCAAGATAGTCCTCCCCGCTCGAATGCCGTATGGATCCGATCGCCGACCACATTCAGATCGATGATATCCAGAGTAAGCGTGCCGACAAAACTCAAGATTTTGTGTCCACCAACGAATCCACGAGTCGGTCGATCCTCGGCGAGGATACCGCCTTTGGGACAAGCCTTGTTCGGATCGGTGAAGTCTACACACATTCTCCATTTTCCGCTCGACTTTTTCACCATGACTACATTGGCTATCCAAGTGGCATACGTAACCTCCTTTATTATTTTTGCCTTGAGCACTGGACACTTCTTCCTTGATCGCTTCCTCGCTCGGGAGAGAAAATTCTTGCCTTTTGTTGTATAGGAATGGCGTCGTGGTCGATACTAAGTTTATGTACACCACGCCCCGGCCGATTCCTTCCATGTCCTCAACCCTCCAGCGAAGACATCTAAACTCTCCTTCAAAGTTTGATGATGGTCGCCGTTCCTCTTACTCGAATCTCTTCCGACCTTAACTTTCTCGCCTGGGAAATCAAGGTTGATCACTATTTCTTCCGTGTCCTCGTCTGCTTGATCTCTAGTCGGCCTTCGTTGTCCGAGCTTTCTACCATCTCTATTTTCTTCGCCGCTTTTTCGATTTTATCTGGGATTTAGGCGCCATCGCCTTCATGTCTTCTTTCTGGCGAGTCGGCGTTTCGCGCTAATTGCTATGTGGGCTTCAATCAGTGCATGGCGACGGGACAATTTCCTCCCTCTTCTCTTGCCTTCTTTGTTGGTCTTTCCTCCTCCGCCACCTCCGCTCGAGGTTGGGTCAGATTCACTTTTTCCTTGTTCTTCTTCTCCTTATAGATATATTCAAGAGGCCGGCCGGGTCATTGAGCACTATTCCCGCTCCGTGGCTTGTGGGATATTTCACCCTTTCGTGAGCTAATGAGAGACCATCCGAAATTTGGTTTGGGCCTGGGAACCCTGTGATTGCATCAGATGGGATGGGAGGTCAATCACAAGGAAATCCACCTCCTCCGTTCGAGGTGTGGCGGTTTCTTCCCCTAGTACGACCTTGAGAGTGATCGACCCCTTTACCGCGACTTGGTGTCCGGTGAAGCCTTCCAATTGTATCGAGCTGGGTCTGAGATGAGCGTCCCCCAACTTCAGACCGACAAAGCATTTATAGTAGAGAATATCCCTTGATGCCCCCGTGTCTATCAAGACCCTTTTCACGTCGCTGTTATGAATTCCAACTCTCAAGGTCAGAGGTCGTTGCCTTGCCGTTTCGCTAACGGCTAGCTCACTTGGCATAAATGTAATGCCCCCTTCTTCGTCTTTTTGAGGCATCGTGTTCACCACATGCTTCAGATTGTAAATCATGTTTTTAAGTCGAGTACCACTCGGGGTGGCCTCTCTGATTGTGTCGATCACATTCCTTGGCCTTGGGTTGTCCGGTTGCGGTTCTTGATTCCGTCGTTGTTCTCCTCCTCGGTCTCCTCGATCTCCTCGGTTATTTCTCTGTTCAAACCTCCTTAGCTCGCCTCGATCTATTAACTTCTGTATTGCTCGCTTCAAGTTGATGCATTCTTCCGTTGTGTGGCCGACGTCTTTGTGATATGCGCAGTGCTTGTTGGGATTTCGGGGATACCGTGTTTCCTTTAGCGGGGGTGGTCGCCCAATTCTGTTCTGATCAAGGAGGACGTTCATGATGTGCTCGCGACTGGCGTTTAGAGGAGTCCAGTCTATATCATCCCATTTGTTCCTTCCTCGGTTATCCTCGCGTCTGCAGGAATCGCTTCGGCCATCCCTTCTCCAGTTATCCTGTGTCCGGTTGGATCCTTCCTGATCTTTCTTCTTTCCGTCTTTCTTTGCATCCTCGGCGTTGATCACCCTCAGAGCGTGGGCGTACATTTCTCCTACTGACCCATGGTCCCTGAGCATCATCTCTTGTCTCATCAGGCCTTGCTGTAAGCCCGAAATAAAGCACATCTTGATGGATTCCTCCGAGATGTATGGTATTTGGTCGACCATGGCCATGAACCGATCCATGTACATCTGATTAGACTCATTGTGACGTTGTTGAATGCTGCATAAGTGCTGCTCGCTTCTGGCCGCTGTGAAGCAAATTGCGTCACGAACATGCTGCAACTCGTCCCACGTTCCCATCGAACGGGGTAACCCGGTGTACCATTTCAAGGCTTTTCCTGTAAGGTGCTGCGAAGATTTTTCCCCAAGCATCTTAGGTAAATGGGCTATTGCGTTCATCTTGACTTCAAAGCTGGCGATGTGGTCGACAGAGTGAGCCCCTGGTAAGAGTCAAAGTTAGGCAACTTCTTGTCGAGGCGGTGGCAATGGGCCTTCCTCATTCTTTCTTTGAGCGGTCCGTTCTTGGATGGAGGGAGCATCATCGGCTTCCCTTTTTCGATTGCTTCGAGTCTACCCCGAAGATATTTCACCTCTTGCTCGACCTCCTTGGCGGGGACTTAGGGCATCTTTTTGACTTCCGTGGTCGCGTTCCGACCACTTTTTCGTTGCTCTATTCCGGATTGTTGAGGGTGAGAATTGCTCGCACGTTACGCTCTTTCACCGCCTCCGCTCTTGGCCGAGATTCTCCTCTTCGCTCCTTTCCCTTGTTCGAAGGTGGGCATCTTGATTCATCAGAAATGTGAGCCGGCTTATGAACGCCGGCTTTCGGGCGTGCTCGATCATCCTCCCTCCCAACCTTGATTTCACGCTTGGGCGAGGAGTAGCCTTTCTTCTCTCTTTGCCCCTTGATGGGGCTTCCTGCTCATCCCGGGTTCCCGAGTGACTATCATGTTCGGGTGGTCCCCACCTTTTACTCAACTCAGTACACTCTTTGTTCCGCTTCTGGATTTCTTGGAGATAAAGTTTTCGGCGCTCCCAATACTTCAGTTCCTCCAAGTATTTTTCTTGTTCGCTCATTGGCTCCTCAGACGCGAGTCTTAGAGCCTACTAGGTGTACCTCGTCGTTCTCCTCATCTCCCCCAGTAAGAGGAATCCGCCGCCGGTTGAGGTCGGCCCTAAATTACGAGCCACATCGGTGACTCCTTTTCCTTTGAAGGCTTTCGAGCTTGGGGTGGTCAAATCTATTTACGTGGGTCCATTGGCCACTTGGGGAGGTTGCATGGTCGAAGGGATAGGTTCGTTTGTTCTGGTTGGTTTTGTTTTGTGGGGTTGTTCTTTCCATGATTTGTGGTTATGGCTAAGAAATGGAAGACTGGGAAAAGAAGGAAAGAGTTTTCGTTTCCGGCAACGGAACCACTTGATCACGCCAAAATGTGGGTGACTACACGTGGAGTACACGTAAGATTGGACTAAGTGAAGGATGCGTGTTGGAATGGTGAGATGGATATCATGGCCGTTGCCGCCTTTGGTTTCCCAATCGCCTTCCTTGTTTCCTTAAGTAAACCTGTCAAATAAGAGAGAACAGGTCGGGGAGCCGGGAGGTTATCGGCCTAAAGCCCTCCCTGCGTGAGAGTCTTGGATAACAATGGAGTGAGCAGGCACTCGTAATCACCCTTAGCAATACTTATCTAGCTATGAGCTTAAGAACAAGGAATGTCTCAAGTGTGAATAATGTCGTACCTGTGAAGTTTGGTTACCTTCCTTTTATACTCCTCTCCTGTCCGGCTTGCCGACAAGCAAGCGACAAGACGTTGGAGCAGATCGTTGGTCGGCCGAGGTGGCGGCCCTTATTGGTTATCTCTTTTCGGGTTTGTCGAGTATCAAGCGGGTCAAGCTGTTGGTGGAGCGGCGGCGCAGAGCACGTTGGTGTTTCTCCAATCGAGCAGGGCCACTGGCGCATTTGTACTATGATGGCGTTTCTTCCCGTAGGTCATTGGGACTTAGGCTCCTGCTTTCTCTTGGTGGTCGACTAGGGTCGAGGACCGTCCATGTAGGCCTGCTTGGTGACAAGCCGACTAGTCTAACATAATTTCGCTTCGGCCTGGTTTGGCCTCGGCTTTGGTGGTGCTCGGGTCGAGGATGGTCGCCGATTGCGTGCCACGTCGGCGTAGTGGCAGTGTCGTTGTTCCAACAGCCACGTGTCTGCCACGTGGAGGGCGAGTGGTTGAGTCCCTTCAACATACATGCATAATATTTTACTCAACAAATAAATTATTTAGAAATATAAATGGAGTTTATACATATTATTTATAAATTATAATTTTAATAAATATTCACTACGTCCTAAAATTAGTGTCAACTATATTATTTAAGGGCGTCCCAAACATTATCAAATTTATTTTTTAAAACATTTTTTCATGTCAATTATTAATTTTTTATTTGTATTTGTGAGATTCAAAAAAAATGGACCTTATTGATTTGACACCATTAATGATAAATTGAGAGTTATTAAAAGAAAATTAATTAAAGTTCAACACTATTTTATATTCAATATATGTATTAATATTAGAATATACTTTTTGTATTTATTCATATATTGTTTTCCGTGCATTTGCCAAACACCTAAAAATGTTTTCTGACATATTTTTAAAAGTTTTACCAAACACATAAAAATGAAACATAGAAATTATTTCCGTGAAACAAACGGAGCCTAAAATTCAAGTTTTGTAACAGGAATTAAACTTGGTTAGTTCATAATAATTTTAAGGAGCTCTAAATCCCCTCCGAAAGATGGTCCTCAATTGAGTATAATAGCACTAGAAGAGTAGAAGTCCCTCGCCAGTCGCTAATGACGTTTCCCAAAATTTAGTCTTTCGAAAAAAAGTTTATCTTACCACTATTCCAATTAGGGGTGGAATCGGGACGGGATCCGTTCCGATTAGCCTTATCCCAATCCCGTCCCTATAAAATTCGAGATTTTAATTTCATCTCGATCTCGTTCCCGATAAGTGTTGGGACCCGATGTGTCAGGATCTCAATGTGTCGAGATCCCGACAGTTCGGGAGATAAAAATTCCATAATTCTGACTATAATATTTATGAATAGTATCTCTGACACTAAAATTATTTTAAAATGTCTCCATCATGATTAAGATTTCAGACTGTATATTTACAAGTACAACTTTTATTGATTACCACTACGGTGACAACATGCCTTGAAGATGACATTCACGCACTTTGCCTTCAAGACAAAGTTGTCACTATAGTGGTAATCCCGGTGGTAAACTTAGTATTTTCCTTACAAGTATACTTGAATATTTACTTAATGGTAGGTATTGATGAATCTGTAATTATGAACAAAATACACCGCTCACTCGCATGAGACGAGTTGCACTAAGTGCAGAAACTTGATAGAAAAAAAAACCACAATATTGTGAAAATAAATTTAACAAATACCATTAATTAATTTCAACAAGCCCAAAATAGATATTGTTTGAAAAATAGTCTCTTGGTTTGGCAACTGTACACACTCAAAAAATTAAAAAAACTTAAATTTTTTTTAAACAAATTAAAAAAAAAAATAGTCGGGACGGGTTGAGAATCTGGACGGGATTGATATATTTCCTGAATCCCGTCCCGAAATAAGTCGGAACGAGAAAAATTGCGACAAAGTCGGGATCGAGATTATGTCAGGTCGAAAAATGTCAGGTCAGGATCGGGACAGGTGTCGGGTCGGGACGGGAAAATATGATTTTTTGCCGGCCCTAATTCCAATTTCCAAATCTTTGAAAATTTGCATGCAGTGAGTCCGTTTTATAAATGTCCATAAAAAAGAGCTGGGCACATGACACTATTATCCATGACGGGTAATAGTGTAATTCTTTATTCCCCTCTCTTAATTACATCTTTGGCACGCAGTAAGTCCTTTTTTATGGAATACTGAAATTTATATATATATAAATTATAATTATATATATGGAGGTGTTTTATTGGTGTGTACGCTATTTGATGTTTTATTCTTCAAAGCAACTACTACTTCATTGATAGAAACTCCACGTTTCTTCCATATTATATAGGTAGAACGTACCTTTAGGCCACTGTATTTTTTAATTTTTTTAATTAGGCTATTGAGACGTTAAAATTTTAGGTGCATCCGATGTATCAAACTTATCTTGCATATTAACCAAAATTTTGAATGGACGTTAACTTCACATGTTAACTTATATTAAATACCTAATTTATCTTTGTCTTCATCATCATCTTCTCCGGATCAATTAAATTCAAGAACTCTCCTCTTTCAAAAATCCCTAATTAAATCCCAAAAATCCCCCAAAAAATTCCATCAAAAACAATATGAAGATCCGAGAATATCCCAAAAGTCTTCATAATGATAGTCTTCATGAAATCCAAATTGGGATATTCTACTTATTTAATCTTTTGAATATTTATTGTCTCACAAGTTCACATCTTAGACTTCATAGAATTACAAAAATCGAGACGATTCTTCTACTTTCATCATAAATAAGGGAGGTAGACAACTACAAGGGAGGTAGGAGATTCTTCTTGGTTATTTGGTCTATAGAATTAAGAAGTGATGATGAAAAATATATATAATCTGACGGTGAAGGATTCACTTCCAATCTCGATGATGCCTCCGCCACCTCCATCGTTGAGGAAGTTATCACATCAACGACTCCGACACCAACTCCAAACCCAATGTTTTTTCTCTCCAGATTTAATTGAACTACCTCAATTCGAAGATCCGAAGCCTCTCGTACTCTTCGTCTTCTTTCTTTCCCTAATTTTCACCAAGATTAAAGCCGATTCCTCGAACTCTCCGTCTTCTCGCTGACCACTGTGGAAGCTGAGGATGAAGAAATCGATGCTTAAAGAGAGATTCAGACATGGGTTTGATCCGGGTTTGATAGATGACGGAAAAGCACACAAATTCATAAAAATCTGGTCTGCTAGTGATGCAAATAGAGTACAGGTACCATGGAGGTTCGGTGTGTTTGTCATTTATGACCGTAGCGAAATTGGGTGACGCAATAGCGCCTGTAATGATGCCAATCAACGTATGCGTATCGCAAAGGAGCCAATAATTGCCGGAGATGGTCGATTGCGTTTTAAAATATGTCTTCTTTTTAATAATTTCTTCTTAGAAAGTCGCCTTTATCATTTGATTCTTATTTTAACGGCTTCACTTCCATGCATATGAATGTCCATGTTTGATCTGGGTTTGATAGATGACGGTCTGGGTTTTGTAAACCAAGCAGTTAGATTTGGTTTTTATTATAAATTGGGATTGATTTTCGTTTCATCTGGGTTTTTCCTCTGATATTTTATTAGAAAAGATGACAATGAAGATGAGGGCAAATTAGGTAATTAATATAAGTTAACGTCCAAACTTAACATCCATCTTTTTGAAAAGTACAGTGACCAAAAATGCATTTTGCCAATTATTTACGAAAGTCTGTCTTATACATATTTTTTGTAAAATTGATCTCCTAATTAGACCCATCATGTATTAGTGGACTGAGCTGTAAAAGAGTGGGACTCTGACTTAAGAATTAGGATCCATAAGACGGTATTACACGAGACCCTACTCTTTTATAGTCTGGACGGTGCTCTTGTAATACCCCATCTCACATTGGGTAGGTGTGAGAATTATGTTCGATTTATAAGGGCCACACACTACCTCTGGGCACCAACATTATCCATATACTTTTGGGTCGACTTATGGTGGGCCTGATGACCCAAGGTGTTACGTGCTCAGTGAGCCAATGTGCCGGCTACACGTAGCGGACTGGGCTCGGGGTGTTACAGTTCCTTGCTTTTAATATTGTGCAATTCTCTAGCATTATTTGTTTTCAATTAAGGTTAGGTTATTTGAAAATTCAAGAAATTCAATGACATTCTTTGAAAATGGAATGGTGTAAAGTTTGCGGAGAACGGAAGGAGTTGTATTTGATTGGCAACTATGTCGAGGGTCCTTTATAGTCGGAACAACTCGGATGTGGTAGATATGAGGTTGAGTTTGTTTGGGTTGTATTCGTCTTCACGTTGACACTTTCCTTCTTAACGAATAGAATTTTTTGCCAATCAAAAAAATAAATATATATAAAGGCAGAACGTGTAATTTGCTAGCATGAACGATACATAAAAAAAGGAAAAAAGGAAATAAATAGAACTAAACTAAAGAATGTTTAGACAGAATGTTTTTATATATCAATCATGAGTTCATGACGTGCTTTGCGCATAAATTATGTGGCCATCCTACGTTATCGTGAGTCAGGACTCAAGAAATGCTAATTTCATCACAAGGTCTTGATTTGTACATGCACCAATTAAGCACATCTCCGGTTCGGTAAGGATGGAAAACGATTTATCACCATTATCCTCGTCGACGGGACGATCTTCTCTGGTGGCCTTACCATCAAGTTATGTGATCTACATTATTTGCGGCAGCTACGGCCCTGGGGTGGCGTGTGAAATATACGGCATCGACATTAGTCACATCACGAAAGGCAATGATCAAACAACAAAAGGGGTAAGATCATCAGCACCATTGCCGAAACCAGTATGTAGTTTTACTAATGAGGAGGTTCCTTTCCTGATGGGTTATTTCATGGTTGGTGATTGTATTTATATGATCGGGGGCGAACGGATTGTTCCCCTTCAAAGTGGTTCCGAAACCGTTAACGAGGTTTTTACCTTTAATACCAAAACATCCCAATTGTCCTCTCTATCTCCCATGCATTGTCCCAAGAGCAATGCAATAGTTATAGGCCCAAGTAAAAATGGGGAACATTCTTATTATTACACAATTGGTCGAAGGTTATCCTATCATGATTTTGAGCTATTCATGGTTAACGATGATGAAAAGAGCAGCGGCCAGTGGACAAAACTCCCTCAACCTCCTGTCCCGTGCTTCCCTAAACGGTATAGGTCAGCCATCGAAACTGAAGTTTATGCTATAACAGGGTATACCATAGTCGATAAGGAGCAATTTATTCTCATATCAACAAAAAGCGCTGGTGTGTTTGCCTATTATATCAACAAGCGTCTCTGGACTTGCATCGATGCTTCTGCCGTTTTGCCATTTTTCTTTGGCGCTACATTTGTACCCTCAACGGGTTTGTACTTTGGATTTTCACCTACGTCTAACTGCAAAACAGGAATTGTTGGTCTTTCTGCTGCACGTGGACTTGATCTTGTTCTTCGTAAGCTGCTATCTGGGAAATTCCGTCAGTTCTACAGTTGTCTGCCTGTTCATAGCCTTGATCCCTTATTTGAGGAGCCAATATTTAGCGGAACACTCATCTTTTTGAATCCGCTTAACAATGACATGATTTGTTTTGTTCGATCTTGTTCAGATGAATCTTCTTTAGACACGTCGGATCACCCCAGGATGCTAGTTGCCATCAATGTGTTCCACCCACAGGTGATGGATTCAGATGGTACCATCAATGCCGTTGACACTTTCTCCATGGGATATCTTCTTGATGAGTCAAGTGGTCCCAAGAATATTTGTGCTTGTCTATTGCCATAAGTCTCTCTTATCCCTCCATCCTCCCCTCCCCTTAGATCCCTCTGTATATTTCAGTTCATTGATATTTTGTTCTCAATTGTCAGGTGTAACTTGTCCTAGTATATGTATGAAAGTACCCGTTGCTGGTTCTTTATGTACAAACACACTTCCAGATCAAATTGTTAGAATACACGAAGAGAGCTTGTGAAAGAAGAGAGAGAGACGGGCATAGGAATGGAATTATCAATCGCGAGTCTTACTCCATATTGTATAAAGAATATATACTACTTTACAAAGTCTAACATTCCTTAAATATAATCCTAAAATTATGGCTAATCACATCTAATTATAGCAGCCTATATTGAGTACAATATCACTGTAATTTTGGACAATCAATTACAATATTGACAGCTAATACCCTCCCTCAAGCCAGACGACCAAAAGGGAGACACAACTTTGACTGATAAAGCTTGGAACCGCGGTTTAGGTAAGTCTTTTGTGAACAAGTCGGCCAGTTGATCCTCGGATGGAACGTAATGAAGTTTCACAAAACCACGGGTAACCAACTCCCGAAGGAAATGATAATCAATCTCTATGTGGCGTGTGCGAGCGTGGAAAACTGGATTACGAACCATTTGCAACGCAGAGATGTTATCACAATGTAACGAGGGATGAGAGATGGGAATGTCAAGCTCACGAAACAAGCAAACCACTTAAGTTCCATAGCAGTGGTGGCCAATGCACGGTACTCACTACTCAGCTTCACTGCTAGACTGCGAAACTATATTGGTTGCTTCTTCGCCGTCCACGATACCAAATTCAGACCAAGATAAATGCAAGCACCGGTGGTAGACCGACGGTCATTGGGATCACCAGCCCAATCTGAATCTAAGAACGCCCGTAGAGAAACATCGGTGGATGGATAAAACATGAGACCCAAACTTAAAGTACCTTTAATAAACCGAAGAATTTGTTTTGCCGCTTGCAAGTGACTTGTTCGAGGTCGGTGCCTGAATTGGCAAACTTGATTTACGAAAAAAGCAATGTCCAGTCTTGTCAACGTAAGGTATTGTAGTCCACCAACCATGCTACGAAAAAGCGTAGCATCAAACAATAAATCCCCATTGGATACATTTAAACGAGACCCCGAAGCTGTAGGGGTAGAGAACGCTCAAGGAGATCTAGAGCATACTGGGTTTGGCATAATTTGATAGCAGCACCAGATCGAGAAGCCTCAATTCCCAAGAAGTAACCCAAATCTCCCAATTGGCGTGTATCAAAAGTAGCACAAATGTATTTAATGACTGAAGCAACCACAACCGGAGATGTACTAGTGATGATTATATCATCTACGTATACCAAGAGTAATATCGTAGAATTACCAGTATGCCATATGAACAACGATGAATCTGATATGTTGTTGAAGAAACCTTGCCCAATGAGAAACTCGTGTAGATGCTGGAACCAAGCTCGGGGGAACTGTTTAAGTTCATAAAGGGCTTTGTCGAGCTTACACACATGAGAGGGAGCCAACTCATCAACAAACCCCGTGGTTGTCCGATAAAAACGTCCTTTTGAAGAAACCCATTTAAGAATGTGTTCCGAACAACAAGTTGTTTAATGTCCCATTTATGAGAATGGGCTAAAGTGAGAACGGTGTGAATCGTAGAGGGCTTGACCACTGGACTAAAGGTTTCATCGAAGTCCAATCCGGCTAGTTGACTAAAGCCCTGAGCAACGAGTCGAGCTTTATACCTTTCAAGAGATCCGTCGGCCTTTCGTTTGATCTTGAAAATCCACCGACAACCAACAACATTCATACGGGGATCATACATGACCAGATGCCATGTTTTATTTTTATGGAGAGCATCAATTTCTTCCGACATTGCATCACGCCAGTGTTGGAAGGTGGCTGCTTGTTTGAATGTCCGCGGCTCATGTTGAAGGGGATCATTCCGAATAGCGACTAAGGCATGAGGAAGAGAGTATGGGGAAGTATTACGAAAAAGTTCACCCATGTTCCGATACCGAAGAGGAGTTGTAGATGAGGCTATAGTATCGACAGTAGAAGAGGTAGCCGCTAGAGAGGCATCTGGGTTTACGCTGGAAGTAGGGGATATGGGAGGCGTAATATGGTCGGTGAAGGAAGGGGGGTTTATTGGGCTATTCAGGAAAATGGGGCGCTGAGTGTTAGTGGGCTGTATAGGAGGGATTACAATTGGAATAGGTGGAGCAGTGTGAGGTTGAGAGGGAGTGACGATATCAGGCTGAGGGAAAAGTGAGTTGGGCTACTGGATTGAGGTTGGTGGGAAATCTGGAGTAATGCGATGCTGGTCATGGAAACGTGGTTGGTCCAGCAGGGGATTTGGCCTGGGATTGGAATTAGACCGGGAACAAGTCTTTTGTAGGGGAAAATGGGTTTTATCAAACACCACATGTCGTGATATGTATACCCGACCGCTCGCAATATCCAAGAACATGTATCCTTTACACACATTATCATAACCAAGAAAAAGACAGTGAACAGATTTTGGCATGAGTTTATGAGAATTCTGAGCAGTAATATGAGGAAAACACGAATAATCGAAGACTTTAAGAAACCGATAGTCTGGTTTTCTTAAAATTAATTTCTGATATGGAGATATGTATTTGTGTTGACGCATTGGAAGTTGATTAATGAGATAAACCGCCGTACTAAATGCTTCTAACCAAAAATGATAAGGAACATTAGATTTAGACATGAGACACAAAACAGTTTCAACTATGTGACGATGTTTCCGTTCGACAACACCGTTCTGTTGAGACGTGTATGGACATGTAAGTTGATGTCTAATACCCGATTTTGTCAAAAAAGAAGTAAATGCACGCCCAGTGAATTCAGCTCCCCTATCAGTTTGAACCGTTTTAACAGTATGAACTGCAGAAATACAACGAGATAATTGATTTTGAACTTGCGTTTTAAAGTTGGCAAAAACATTTGTAACATCAGATTTATGGTACAAAGGAAATAACCACACAAAATGAGAGAAGTCAACTACAATAGATAGATAAAAACGATATTCGTGTATAGAATTAACTGGGGAAGGACCCCAAACGTCCAAATGAAACATATCAAGAGAATTCAATGCATTAAACGTCCGGGAGGTAAAAGGCAATTTACTAGATTTTCCCATAGGGTCTGACATGACAAAAATGTTTATCATTTATTTGGCCATGAATAGGTAAATGAGATTACTGACATAAAATCCTAAGAATTTGACTAGACGGATCACCTAAACGCGCAAGCCAAATATCTTGACTCGTGCGTTCACCAAGAAGAGGGTTAGGGCTTTCTGAAGAGTCGAACTTGAACGACAATTCGTATAATCCGTCGGAATTATTGCCAGAGATAAGAGTCTCCCACGTCAAATTGTCCTTTACACGAAAACCACACGAGTCAAGTTCAAAATAACAATTATTATCTTTTGAAAATTGACGAATAGATAATAACGGTTTATGTAAACTTGGGACATATAGAACATTATTAAGAGAAAATGAACGATTACTAGACTGAAGAGATGATTTACCAATATGCGATATACGTAAACGAGACCCACTGCCAAAAGTCACTGACTCGTTACCTGAGTACGGAGAATATTCATAGAGAGATGACGGGTTCGAGGTCATGTGATTGGTTGCCCCTGAGTCCATAATATATGGTTCTGTTTAAGCAACGTACACAACATTGTATCTATGTGAACAAACTTGAGCACTGTGACCATTTTTGAAGTAGACTTGACATGTGACATCAGTATCTAGGAAATTGGAGTTCTAGCTTGGGTTGTAAGGAGTTTGGGCACATTGGTCCGATCCCCTTCCACCACCACCACTCTACCACCACGCCTCTACTTTGTCCTCTTCCATTAGCAAAATTGGCCCGATGATTGGAGTTGTTGATGGGTTTCTCTGCGACAAGGGCTATTGTCTGATGTTGTTGTGGAACACAGAACTTATTTGAGTAGTAACTCTGTGAGATCGTTAACAGAGATGGTTTGACGTAGACTCGTCGAATCTGTGGAGGTAAGAAACTCTTTATACTCGTGACCAAGACCCCCAAGAATGCGCTGGATCAACTCCTATTGTCGTAGCAAAATTGGCCCGATGATTGGAGATTGTCGATGTTGTTGTGGAACACCTTATTTGAGTAGTAAACGTGAGCTAGTGCGTAGACTCGTCAAGAATGTGGAGGTAAGAAACTCTTTTGTCGTGACCAAGCCCGCAACTCCTTGTGTAATCTACAAATGCACAAACTACAACAGACAAACTTGACTCTTTCTTAAGTTCATGTAATCTGTCCTTAAGATTCTCGATCTGCAACGCGGATGTGGCTCCAAATCTTTTCGCCGATACCTCCCATGCTTGAGGAGCAGTGTTGGAGGAGTTTAGGTACGATAATATGGGAGGAGTTACTGTACCTTTAATCCATCCACACACAAGATCTGTGCCGGTGGTCCACAGTTCGTGCAAGGGATTTTTGGATCCGTCTTCAAGAGTTTTAGGTGGTGGTTTAGGATCAACAATGAACAACAATTTGTGGGTTCTCAGCATGGTTTTGAGTAGGCCTGACCAATTGACATAGTTGTCTTTGGTAAGATAAGCCTGTCTCATTATTGCATTCGGGTTGTAGAAAACAGGAAGAGTATCGGTTTGGTCATAGAGTTGGTTTGAGAATTTACAGGATTGCTGGATAGGGATGAGCCTACCATGGACTGCTCTGATACCATGTTAGAATACACAAAGAGAGCTTGTGAAAGAAGAGAGAGAAAGAGACGGGCATAGGAAGGGAATTATCAACCGTGAGTCTTATTCCATATTGTATAAAGAATATATACTGCTTTACAAAGTCTAACATTCCTTAAATATAATCCTATAATTATGGCTAATCACATCTAATTATAGCAACCTATATTGAGTACAATATCACTGTAATTTTGGACAATCAATTACAATATTGACAGCTAATACATATAACTTAGTTTCTGCCTTGCCTTTATAGTTGAAGGTGTTATATCTATACCAATCAAGTTCGTTATTTAATAGTAATTATGAGTTACCTCGTGCTAACTTGAACTTTGAGCAAAGCGGAAGACTTTCTGCTTGAGCTACGATCTTCGTATTTCACGATCAACAATCCTATAAGTCTCTCGTCGGATTGATATCACGTAGCACGAATATCAATCTCTAGTTCACACAGCAAATCCAAGCATCTCGATGGTTAGGCTAAAGGGAGTATTTGGTGAGATAGTATTAGGAGAGAGAGAGAAAGGGGCGGCCAATAGGGGACATATTCTCTCTAGGCGTGTTCTACTAGTTAGGGATTTATCCCTTTAGTTACCCTATTTATATTATTGTACAAGAAACCCTATTTCATGTAGGCTAAGTTAAGTCAATCTCGAACCCATTCGGATTAGGAAACTAATTAACCTTTAATAATATAAATACATTCCATGTGAGCGGAAGTAAATAATTGGGCCACAAGCCCAATTGCTAACATCTCCCACTCGCACACATGAACTCACCTCTCTTACCACATCATATCATCAAAACCCGTTAAACACTGCCTCTTCATAATGGAAATGAAGCGTACGACATGACGAGAAATATAAAGGGTGGAACGCTATACCAAATCACCATCTGACTAGCATAGAATGTCCTCGTTAAAAAACAAAACTCGTCTATACCCCAGACTGTATATATATACATCAATTTAAGCATCCTCAATCCCTCGAGAGCGGTGCTTAAACCTCAACATGTTTGTATATCAAGATCAATCTCTTGAACCGTATGTTCAATATGATCGCCATGACATTGAAACACAAAAATAGAGATGTATAGCATACTATCTTCCTTAGACACTCATATCAATCACTTTTGATTAACTGCTTTCCCAACAATGCTTCATAGGGCTGTATGTGCATAGTCCGTTGGTCGGCATGCCAAAGTAGTATCATCAACGTCTAAGTTCATGATATAGTTCTAAGTCACATAGGGTATAATTGTGACCTGGATTTGATCACTAGAACTCACATAATGATGAAGCAGGGATCATTCAATCACTTTCTTGGGTCGCATTATAGTCACATGCAGTATGATGTGTATGCTATGATGGAACTCCCACATGAAGTAGGCATGTCATGCTCAAACGCCATACGAACCTTAGTCTAGCCGCCCTTATGGCGTCTAACCTGAGTACTTAAAAGCAGTCACTCTACTAGTGTCTCTTTTAAAATCTCACATTCGGACTTTTTCTTGGGATATAAAGTTGACCTTTATAAACGGTCTCATCTTGGCCATGTGCCAAGGCAATAAATGTAATGTCATTTGCATACCCCCCCCCTTCGTAGGTGCCAAAGACTTTTACTATCTCAATTTCCTCGCCCACCTAGCGACAAGGTGAATTACCCATGTGAGAGGGCCAATTCAACATCCACGACATCTTTTTAATCAAAATATATATGCTACACAATTTCATATTAAAACATCCAATTAACATATAAAAGGAATAAAATGAAACTGCAATTTATTCAAACTATAATGAAAGTAATAATCAAATATCAACAAAAGTGTTCTCAGAATAAATAACAAATCCTACGAATCCTTAGACCCAACATATGATCCTGAAAGATCTCTCTAGCTAGAGGCTTAGTTATAGGGTCAGCCAACATGCTTTTAGTAGGAATATATTCTAGAACAACTTTCTTTTCTGCAATTATGTCTCTAGTGAAATTATACTTGATATTGATGTGTTTCGTCTTCCCATGATACTTGAGATCTCCAGTGTAACCTAAATCAGCCATGCTATCACAAGCAATGACTACAGGACGATCCACATGCGTCGTAACATCAAAATGTTGAAGAAAACTCCTCAACCACACAACTTCTTGAACCGCAGTTGAGCAAGCCATGTACTTTGACTCCATCGTAGATAGGTCGGTGCTAGTCTGTCACTTGCTACTCCAAGAGATAGCTCCACCACTAAGGAGGAAAGCGTAACCCGAAGTAGATTTATAACCATTTACATCTCCAGACCAATCCACGTCAGTGAAACCTTTCAAGATCAAATCCCCACCTAGGTAACATAGGGTTAAATTTGTTGTTCCCACCAAGTAACACAGAACCCTTTTCACTGCCATCCAGTGTTGAGGTCCAGGATTACTTTGGAATTGACTCAACATCCCAACTGCAAAGCATAAGTTAGGCTGAGTACATACCAAAGCATACATCAAATTTCATACCGCATTCTCATATGGAGTCGTAGACATCCTCTTCTTCTCTTCTTCATTCTTAGGGCATTGATTGTTAGTCCCAACGGGCACAATAATAAGCTAGAAGGGGGGTTGAATAGCTTATTAAACACTTAAAACTTTTCGTAAAAGTTCCTAGATCAAACACTTGCAATCTATTAAAAAGATTGAAGTAGCGGAAGTCTTGAAAGGAAGACATGTCAAGTCTGCCGGTGAAGCACTACCGGTAGACTTAGCTGTTTACTAAAGAGTGTTGCTAAAGGAATAAGTTAAGGGAATGGAAGACATTATAAAACAATAATCAACAGAAGAAGATTAACACATTTTTTTAGATGGTTTGCACTATAATGAGTGCTACATCCACCACCAAGGCAGTCAACCTTGTCCAGTCTAATTGCACCACGATTCAAAATCATAACGAAACAGACCATGTCCTTAGTCTTCTTCTTTCTTTTCCTCCGTCGTAAGCCTTCTTATTCACCCTCCTTCGCCTTCGTCGCTACTGTGAAAATCTTCCAACCCAACACATTTTCATTAAAGTTTCCTTTGTCGCGGTTCAATAGGTCGATCCCCGTTTCATTGCCCAACAATGGTGATTTTCAAATCCAAAGTGTGTTGCCGCAGCTGTTGAAGAAGACGATGACATTTTTGGAACAATATTTTGAAAAGTGGTCTTTTTCGGTTGAAAAAAAAAACTTGACTAGAAAGGTTAGAAACTTCTAAAAGTGGACCGCCTCAAATTTCACCCAAATTATAACGTCTCCGGTCCACTTTCTTTTTATTCAACCGGTTAAATACACTTTTTTTTTGGTAAAATGTCGAAGATATCATTAATGAAGGAAAGACGTGCAGACAAATCCCCTGCCCATATTTGGGCATCACAATTTAAAAATTGGGTATTGCAATGCAAAAATCCTCACCCAAATTTGGGCATCGCAACCCAAAAATTGGGCATCACAACTCAAATCCCTTTCTCGATCATTCCTTCACCCCACTTCCACAGTCTTGCCGCACAAATTTACATCACTCTCATCTGCCTCATGTTAGTTATTTCAACTTCTTGGGTTTCAAATTGACTACACTTGTAATTATTCAATCCTGTTGGCAACAATCCTTTTAGAGCTTCGTATACCATTTTGCCTCACGGCTTCATTCATATCCGGTCGTTTATCTGGGTTCCCATCCTAACACTTCTTCATGATGTGTGCAAATGAACTCGGTCGTTTATCGGAAACCGATTGGAGGCAACGATGCCCACAAGGTTTTAACCCAATTCCTTTTTAAAGCCTGCTTTTCTAACATAGGTATTGTGCAGTGGGAAGGTAAGAGCGGTGGAATTCAAGCTAAAAAAGTAAATTCATGGGAGAAAGAACTCCACGCTTCGGACGAAATCCATGCGAGTAAGCAAGGAAGCTTGATTTAAGCAGCTCATTTACTGCACATGTAAATCGAACCTGGGGGCTTGGATTTGAAACTCATAGATGCCATGATTGGTTCCCTTTTTCAACCCTTCAAGTTCACGCTTAGAGAGAGAGAGAGATGAAAAGGGAGAGGGAAAGCTGCTGCAACTTTTCTTCTTCCCCAATCTACCGAATTGCTTCTATGGGAACGATGACATTTAAGGAAGAAAAAAAAGGAAAATGTACTTTTGCGGTTAAAAAAAATAAATCAAATACTTCAGCAGTTAACATTTTAGAAAAATGACCAGCCCGCAATTATTCCAATTTTAAAGGATACCAGCCTAGGTGAATCTTGGGTTGGACTTTGAGTTAAGACTGGACGTACTGTCTCGGTTCGGTTCGGTTCTCTTATGTTCATATCTAGAATTGGCTGAAATATGTTTACCACCCTCAACTAAATGGGACAAGAGGGCCTCAAGTATATACCCTATCCCATAATACACACATATGTTAAAAAAAAATTCATCTTGTCCCATTTAGTTGCCATTTGTGCCCCCTCCGTCAATAACCGTTATAAAATTTATGTTAAATTGCATGTGGTCATACACGTGTGGGTTAATATTGTCATTTCAACACAAAATCATACTTAGTATTAACCAATAACATGTCCATCCACATAAAAAATGTTTTTCATAAGAAATTGAGACAATAATTACCGGACATCATATATATGCAGTAATTAGGGGTGTAACCGTGCAAGTGGTCTGATTCGATTTGGCCCAAACCGCAAACCGAACCACCTTTATCAATTCCAAAATATCTCAAACCGAACCGAATTGCACGAAATCTGGAAGCGAACCTAACCACTCGATTTTGGTTCGGTTTTATAGTTTCAAATAAATTCTTTTAATGAACTTATACAAGATTTAAAAAAAAAAACATACTCACACTTCTAATTAAAGACATTCATTTTTCAAACAAGCCTAAGAGGCTAGAAGTAGCAGCACCAATAAACAAATAAGGATTTCAATATTTAGTGTTTACTCTCTTCACAATTTCTTACAAATTACACGCTATAAATAAACACAAATAAAATGTGAAAGAAACAAACAACAACATCAACAAACATCAACAACAATAAACAAGAGCGGCAACAAACAATAAATAAAGTTAAAAAATAGAAATATTAAAAAATAAATTTAGTATATATAAAAATATCTATATTATAAAAGAGCTCAAGGTCTAATTGGTGACCCTGATCGAGTTGTGCTAAACACAACTGACGGTCCAGATTGATTCGTAAGTATGTGAGTTACAAATGAACCCCTCTGTTATGAGTTATGTTTGAATTACCCCTCTACAATTACATATAAAACTTTCAGTTGTGAGTTTTGTTTGAATTACCCTGTCAATTATGAATTTTATTTATCTCATACCAACACCGTGCCTATAACACGGACACATATACTAGTATATTTTTAAAAGGTGGTTCTATTCAGTTTGACATCGAAAATCTCAAACCAAACCAAACCACTTTTTTTTTTTCCCCCCCAAACCAAAACCGAACCGTTTGAATGAAAAAACCAAACCAAACCGCTCAATTCAATTCATCGATTCGGGCTTACACCCCTAGCAGTAATGCAACCAAACAAACCTCCTCTACTTGGTAATATTTGCATTAAAAAAGAATCATGTACTAGCATACAAGTCTCGTACTGAATTATTTTCAAACTTTTCAGGGGCCTCGTCAAGTCTGCTTATGCTTTCAAGTGGCGTGGATTGAGTTTCAGTCTCAAGAGCGAGCGTACTTTAGAGCTGCAAGTTGAACCGAATATTTTGAATGTTCAAACTTGGTTTATAATTAACATTACAATCTTGAAAAAGTGTTTGTGCTTCGCTTTGATTCGATTGATTCTCGAATCTCGAGCAAGTCTCTTGATGTGATGAGCTTTTAATTGAGCCAAGCTCGACTGCCGGAGGAGCTTGCTAAATCATATTAACAAGAGAATGACTACAATGAACAAAGCCTCTCTTGTTTACACTACACCGATTTCGATAAGTTGAAGCACTAATGCCAGTCTGTTCTGCAAGCCATAATAAAGTTAGCAAACATGATAGAGAGAAAATAAACAACCACAGAAGCACAAGATATACACGCTTCCTCCCTTCACCATCAAGGAATTAAACGGGGCTTACATTAACCAGCAGATCCACCACTTAGGAGTCAAGAAGATAACATTGCCACTAGCAGGATTAAAAAGACCTAACATGCGAAACCATCCCAACAATATCTGTAACCAATACGGTATTATTCTCTCACAAGGGAGAGACCCTCTGTTGGTATCACTAGGCACATCTATAACAACAGACTAGATGCCTTTATATAGGAGCTTGACATAGGAAAATATATATAAAGAAAAAGAAATAAATTAAGATATATCTGTTTTAAAAAACTGAAGAAACTGCCTAAAACTCCCCAATCTTGATTCTGGAGGTAACGGATTGAAGAAACAGCTTATGCACATACATGTGACTTGCAAAGGCAGTTGAGGTGGTGGAGTAGGAGTGAAGGGTTTGAGACGGGCACCCTTTCCACCAAATCAGAGCACTGTCCACACATGATTGTTTGCTATGAGGCAGCAACAGCTCTGCCGACCTCCAGACATAGTCTTCAGTGGAGTGATTTGGATTTGCAGCTGGTATGAGGCACCAAAGATGCTCTGCCTGTCCAATGACTAAACAGTGAGACAGATATAAGCATACACACACGTGCACACACACAGACGGATAGTGGTTCATATATGTTATGGGGTAATCTATATAAAAAGGTCCCGCTGAGGAAATGGTTTAACCTTCATTTAGTATGTGCAGTTGATATAGCAATTAGAGATTTTTCATCAGATTAAGCAAACCATCAATCAATCGCCCAGAGTACCCTTCTCCTTCATCCAATAAAGTAGAAAAGAAAAGAAATAAACCAGTGATATTTCAGTTATATAGCATAGAAAAGTAAAAAGCTGTCGATCTCTCATGTCCAGCAAGTAGAGTTTAGCTAAATCAATTCCCAATATCCACCACATTGAAGAAATCACTTCAGTAGCAACAAGCAACGGTAATGCTACTTTGTTTGTTTGATTGCATCTTTAGTCATGCAGCCTACAGGTCTGGCAGAGTGCACTTATTTGTTTGGTGAAAGAGCATGTTGGAAGTCGACAGGACTTTCTTCCAATCAGGTTGGAAGAGTTTCGAAGTTTTGAAAGAACTGGAGAAGGATCGGCTTGTGTTTAGGGTGGTGGAGAGATCCAGAGGTAGACCGCATGAGATTGTTCTCTCGCCTTTTGAGTTTGTTTGGGTCAGTGAGTGGGTGGGAAGGTTCTCTTCGATCAGTGATGTTTGGTGGAAGAAGTTGCAGAAGAAATGGCGCGACGTCATTGTGGCTGAGGAGAGGAATGCTGCAGGTTGTTTCATCAAAGTCATAGTAAGGGGAACAGGGAAGTCGGGAATGATCTGTATCCCCGAAAATACAGAAGCTGAAGGTTGGGAATGGGTGGCGGACAAACTGCGCAGGTTTTCCGGAGACGGGGATATCAGGGTGAAGCAGCCCCCCAAGGCCTTTAAGGAAGTAGCAGAGACGAGTACAGGAAAACAGAGTAAGCCAATTTCTTTGCCTACAGATGCGACGAAAGGAAGAGGCTTCTTTAAATCTTTCAAGGAGGATGCGGAGATACCTCCATGGCCAGACTTGGTCATTTGCAGAGCTAGGTTGCACAGATACGGATACGCGGATACGGATTCGTAGATACGAGATACGGGGATATGAGATTTTTGAAAAATCCCGGATACGGATACGTGGGGGTAAAGTGTAAATATTCAAACTATAAGGACCAAAATGAAAATATTTAAACTATAAGGACCAACATATAAATATACATATATTATTATAATAATATTAACATACATATATTATTTAGATATAAATAAACAACATATATAATATACATATATTATATACAAATAAATAATATATACTAATATACTATAATACTAATAATAATATATACATATATTATATAGATAGCCTAGCCTTACAGCCTACAGGGATACTAAGATACCGACAAAACCAAGAAGCCAAAATGAAAAAGAAGGCTTCGACTTTGACTGAAGAAGAAGGCTCGACGAAGAAGAAGGCTCGACGAAGAGGAAGGTTCGATTGAAGAAGAAGGCTCGAACTCGAAGCAGGGGCGGCGGCTAGGGTTCGAGGGTCAGAGGCGACGGCGGTGGCTAGGGCTCAAGGGCGAGAGGCGACGGCGGCGGCTAGGGCTCAAGGGCCAGAGGCGACAGTTCGCCCCCTGGACGTATCTAGGGGCGTATCCCGCGTATCTGCAGCGTATCCGTATCCATCGCGTATCCGATACGCGAGACGCTGCCTTCAGAGCGTATCCGTGTATCATAGTTGCAGAGGCAAGGCCAAGGGGGAGATGGGTGTTGATTTCAGTTGGAGGAAAGCTCTTGTACAGGAGGTTTGGAATTTTTGGAGAGATCTTTGGTGGGAAGAGTGGGGGCGATGGACTGCCCTATTACGGATAGGATGGTAATTCAAAGGTGGGTGGACCGAAAATGGAAGACAGCTGGAGGCGTTCGTGTTCTGGAGCTGAGTGAGATGTCCTTCCTGTTCGTTTTCCCGTTGAAGGAGGAGGCCGGACGAATTCTGAAGGAGAAGATTTGGAAGGACGACAACAACTCTCTGGTTTTGGAATGTTGGGATCCCGAAGCATGCTGTCACCAGAAAGGTAGTCGACCAAATGAAATTTGGATCAGGACGGTGGGTTTGCCGTTGCATTTTTGGGGCAAGCAAGTTTTCCGAGCGATTGGGAATGCTTGTGGAGGCTTTATTCGAGTGGATGAAGACACGGAGCTTCAAACAAATTTGAGGTGGGCGAGAATCCTTATTCGTTTCTACAAGGAGATTCCGGGTTCAACCAGAATTGGGGTTAAGGGGAGAATTTTGATGTGCCTTTATGGGCGGAGACGACGGCTTTCTGTAGACCTTGGAAGAGATTCGGGAGCAGCAATGGAGACAATGGTGACCCTGGTGAAAAGAAATTTGGGGAAGAAGGCGCAGGCGTTCATCACGCGCCCAATAAGGACGTGAGAAGGAGTTCCTCTGATCAGTTGCGTACTCGTTACGGTAAGAATAGTAACATGTCTGGTGCAGGCATGTGGGCAGATAAAAATTCAAAATTTAAACAGTCTAAAGGAGGCAACGTCGTTTCTGGCAGTATAAAAACCCCTGGTGATTTGGGCCTGTCTAAGGATAGTAACCGTGGGCCTGGTTACAAGCCTAAGGGAGGACATGATTGTGGGGAAGGCACTTCGAAAGGAAATGATCTGGGCAGCAATTTAACAATGAGGAAGTTAGGGGCACCCAGGAAGGAGGAGTGGGCTCAATCAGTGGGTCGTTCTCTTCCTTTTTTCAAGTGGGGCCTGAGGTTTTGAGGAACTCTGATGGGGGTTTGAGCTTTGAGGCAAGCCCTATCCAAGGGGATGCGCCTGTTTCGCAAATGAAATTTTCAAGGTCAAAGCCCGTTGTAGTCACATTTGCAGATGAGGTTACGGGCTGTGTTCCCATGGCAGATGAAGGTGGAGATTGATTCTTCAGCGTCTAGGAAGCAAAGGGAGTCATGCGATATAGATATCAGTACGGCAGATTCACCAGTTAGAGCAACGGAAGTTAATGGGGAAGATAGTATCGATGGCGAACAGAGGGGGAAGTTTGTTTCGAGTAGTAGAAAGGAAGCTTCTTCTGAGGTTGTCTCAGGGATGAGTTTTGACGAGACGCGAGAGGAAGAAAACAGGTCCCCAGGCGACATTGATTGCAGAACTCACAAGACAGACCCCCTCAGGTTGACAGTTCAATTGAGAAGGCTGGACCAAAGGCCATTACGCCCCATTTGGGTTCTCCTGAGGTTCTTCAAAAAAATTCTTTGTCCTGTCCTCCGTTGAATGTGGTTTTTCCAGAATGGGAGCAAGAAAATGAATTATTAACTGGTACGAAGGATAAAGAGAATATCACGACATGGGTTAGCAGTAGGATGCAAAGCTTGGGGAAAATTCTGGATGGGTCGTGGAAAGATTATGAAGACAAACTCTTGAATCTATTACTGGAAATAGAAAAGGATGGGAAAATGAAAGGGCAGGGGGCTAGTACCACCAAATCTAAGAGTCGTGTTCGAAGCAACAGGGAGCTAAGAAACCTTAGTTGCAGCCTGAACTTTGACCAAGTGGAGAAGGGGGCTATGGGGGTTTAATCAGTTTTTTAATCATTTCCAGTTTGTATATGGATATGCGTATTATATCTTGGAATGTGAGGGGTATTAACAATGTTTCCAAAAGACTAGTGATAAAAGTGGCGTTTAGAAGATGGAAACCTCATGTGATTTGTTTACAGGAAACTAAAATGGCAAAAGTCAACAGGCAAATAGTTATGAGTGTGGGAGGTGGCAGATGGTCCAAATGGGTGCTTGGATGCTGTCGGGGTTTCTGGAGGTATTTTAGTGATTTGGGATAGTAGAGTAGTGGACAGAATAGATGTGATGGCTGGCAAATTCTCTATATCGTGTCTGTTTGAAAATAATAATTTCGACTTGAAATAGATTTTTTCGGGTGTTTATGGTCCTTGTGCAGATGCAAATCGTAGAGGGTTGTGGGCAGAGCTAAAAGCAGTGATTGATACGAGGAAGTCCCCCTGGTGTATAGGTGGGGATTTCAACGTAATCAGATTCCCACATGAAAGAACGGGAGCCAGATCTTTCTCTCGTGCCATGGTAGAGTTTAATGATTTCATTAACGATATGGAGTTAGTTGATATACCTCTTGTAGGGGGAACTTTTATGTGGGCTAGAAACAGTGAGATGAACAAGTGTTCGAGAATTGACAGATTTCTTGTGTCGACAGGGTGGATCGAGATTTTTGGGGGGAGCTCTCAAGAAGGTTTACCTAGGATAGTCTCAGATCATGTCCCGCTTGTACTGAACTGTGAAGGGGTGCGAAAAGCGAAGTCTCCATTTCGGTTCGAAATAATGTGGTTTGAAGAGCCTGGTTTTAAGGACTGGGTGATATGTAAATGGCAATCATATTTGGTAGAAGGTGATCCTTGCTTCAGTTTTGCGAGAAAGTTGAAGTGCTTGAAAGAGGATCTTAAAAGATGGAACAAACAGACCTTTGGAATCCTTAGGGAAAGACTGGATAAGGCCTTTGAAGAGGTGAGATCCTAGGATGGGCTAGAAGGCGTAAATGGTTTGAACAGGGAGGAATCTGCCAGAAGAGCTGTGCTCCAATCAGAAATTTAAAGACTTCTCAAAAGCGAGGAAATTAGCTGGAAACAGAAAGCGCGGGTTCAGTGGCTGCGGTAAGGGAATAAAAATACGAGGTTTTTCCATCGTATGGCAAGCATTCACAAGCAAAGTAATCAGATTCGTAAGGTAAGCATTAATTGCTGGAAGGAGAGGATGAAATCAAGGAGGGGAAAAAAAAAAGAAATCAAGGAGGGCATAACAGGCTTTTACGAAGGTTTGTATAAGGAAGACGAGGACTTGTTTTTTAAACTGGAGGGGGTTTCTTTTAAAACTCTCACCACAGATGATCAGAGGGGGCTGGAAATTCCTTTTTCTGAAGAGGAAGTGTTCGTAGCAGTTCAGGATATGAGAGGAGATACAGCCCCAGGACCTGATGGCTTTCCAATGGCGTTTTTTCAGAAATTCAGGGAGTTGTTCAAAGATGATTTGATGGGGGTGTTCAAATTTTTCCACGCAATGCATCCTTCATTGCGCTTTTTCCAAAAAAGGCAAGCACGGAGAACATAAAAGACTTTAGGCCTATAAGTATTGGGGGGTCTACAAGATTATTGCAAAAGTTCACTCTATCAGATTAAAAAGGGTGCTGGGAAAGGTGATTTCAGATTCTCAACACGCTTTTGTGGGTGGTCGTCAAATCACAGATGCGGTTCTTATTGCTAATGAGGCGGTGGACTCAAGGATTCGAAGTGGAGAGGCAGGCCTTATTGTAAGTTGGATATAGAAAAGGCTTATGATCGCATGAGCTGGGGTTTTTTGGATTATTTGTTATCTAGGATGGGGTTCAGGAGAGTTTGGAGGGAGTGAATTTTATTCTGTATTTGCACTGTCAAATTCTCAGTTTTAGTGAATGGGGAGTCGTCAGGGTTTTTTTCTAGTTCAAGGGGACTTTGTCAGGGAGATCCGTTGTCTCCATCTCTCTTCATAATTGTGATGGACGCTCTTAGCAGGATTATGGATATTGCCACTTCGAGAGGTTTCATCAGGGTTTTAATATTAGTAGGGAAAGAGGTTCTGGATTGATGGTCTCCCACCTGTTTTTTGCGGATGATACGTTCGTTTTTTGTGATGCATAGTCGAAACAGTTGGGGTATCTCCGGATGGTCCTTTTATTTTTCCAGGCTGCCCCTGGGTTGAAGATAAACATCCAGAAGAACGAGATAATTCCTATAGGAACAGTTGATCCTATTGGTAATATGGCAGAATTCTTTCGTTGTAAGGTTGGTACTCTCCCGACCTCTTACCTTGGATTACCTCTTGGAGCTCACTCTTCCAATAAGGACATTTGGAATCCGGTTATCGAAAGGTTTGAGCGCAGATTAGCGGGCTGGAAAAAACAGTATTTGTCAAAAGGGTGGCACTGACTTTAATAAAGAGTACGTAATCCAGCTTGCCTACTTACTTCATGTCGATTTTTGATATCCCGGTTTCAGTGGCCAAGAGATTAGAGAAACTGGAAAGAGACTTTTTGTGGGAAGGCCAAATGGACGTTAAGAAATATCATCTGGTAAAGTGGGATACAGTCTGCTCCAAATTAAAGAATGGAGGTTTGGGAGTCAAAAGGCTTAAAGCTTTTAACTCTGCTCTTTTGGGGAAGTGTTTATGGTGGTACTTGACAGATAAGAGAGCTCTTTGGAGAGGAGTAGTGGTGGCCAGGTATGGGCTGGGGAATCATTTGTGGAATCCCAATGAGGTTCATTCTAGTGCAAGGGTGGGGGTTTGGAAAAATATCAGGAAGAGATGGGATTTGGTGAAACGTTATATCTCCTTCAATGTGGGAAAAGGGGACTCGGTTAAATTTTGGAGCGATAAGTGGTGCGGGGAAGTAGAATTACAGCGAGCTTTTCCGTCTATGTTCCGACTAGCTGTGAACAAGGAGGAATTTGTTAGTTCAGTAGCACTAGCTGATGGTGGTGAAGTCACTTGGAACCTTTCTTTTAGGAGAGATTTGCAAGATTGGGAAGTGGATATTTTGGGGGACTTCTTTGAGATGTTGTACAAGCAAAAGATGGACATGAATTCGGTCGACACCATTGTGTGGAATGGGAAGAAAGATGAGAATTATTCAGTTAAGTCCATGTACCATCTCCTAGTTACGAGTGACATGGCCTTTCCGTGGAAGAGCGTTTGGAAGGCAAGGGCTCCACCTAGAGTGAGGTTCTTTATGTGGGAAGCTGCCCTTGAAACCATCTTAACAGGAGAAAATTTGAGGAAGCGAAAGAAAATCTATACTAACCAGTACCTTATGTGTAAGAGGGACGAAGAAAGCGCAAATCACCTTCTGATCCACAGCTCTTTCGCTGGGGAGATTTGGAACTATGTGCTGAATTTATTCAATGTTACTTGGGTGATGCCAAACTCAATCAAACAACTCCTCCTGTGTTGGACCCTATATAAGTATAAAAGGAAAAACAGTGTTTGGTATACTGCTCCATTGGCTGTGTGCTGGGTCCTTTGGAAAGAAAGGAACCTTAGAGCTTTCGAAAACAAGGAAAGACCTTGGAAGAAATCAAAAATCAAATTCTGCAGCTGCTATTTTTTTGGTGTTGGGAGGCGTTCTCGCAGGGTGCTAATCAATTCGTAGATTTTGTGGATAATATTTTTGGTAGTTAGTGAGGTCTCAATGTCTTCTCCTGGAGTATATAGGACGCCTCACCTCTTTTGAAGCAGTTTTTTTATATAACTTTCTTACTTATCAAAAAAAAAATAGTACAAGTGTATAACCTTTTTTTGATAATCAAATCAAACTATAAACATCAAAGCTAACGTAGCTAATCAGCTTACCTTAATATACAGGAGGGTCCACATAATATTAGCACCCTCCATGTTCTGCAGCTTCCCCATCGAGAGCATAAACATGAAGAACTTTCCAACTTCATTCCAAACCCACCAGATCGGAAAATTCTGAGATATGGAACTCTAACAGCCTTAATTGATGCCTGAAACAATTTTTTTTTTGGATAAGTGATGCCTGAAACTTTCTTTACACAAAACCTAGACAACAGCATCCACATGTTCTTCTCCTCAGCGGTGGTCCTTCAGCTTGACACTGCTCTGACTGCCACCTGATCCTGACCGTAGGTTGGCTCCATAAAGAGAACCTATTCACAATTTTCTGATGACTTCTCGATTGACAGACATCTGTTAAAATAATGGGAGTGCCTTCCAAAAGAAGAACGACCTCCAGCATGCCAAATTCGACTTTAAAAAAATGGCACTGAAATATGTTTGGCACTCTGGCTAACTCTGCAATCTTAAGATCGCTTGTTACTGCACCAAAGAAGCTAAGTTGGGGACTGTCACCATTACCATCGAGGACAGACAACAGAAGCATTCTTCGGTTCAGATAATCAACCGTAACTAGACTGTTGACTGACACAGGCTAACATGATGGACACATCTGCTGGAAGAAGAAAGACTTCCAAGTCTGCATGCCAAATTTGTGTGCTCGCCGTAACAGCAGTTTCTGACTGGCTGATTACCCCAATCACAGCATCAATGAAGGTACGACTTCCCAGTCGTTGAGGGTAGACTACCAAAGCACCTCCGTTCTAGCAATCTACAACGACATCCTCTTTCCAAACATAGAATATTTCAGATAATCAAAAAACCTATAAAAGCCCAACACTTGGAATAATTTTTGGAAGTAGCTTACAAGAGAATGTGCCACTGGTTTCGCCATTATCAGGAAAACATGAGAGCTGACTTTCCAAAATAGAATAAGCATCTGCAAATGCCTTGACACATTGATGTATCCTAAAGCAATTTCTCCCGACATTATTTGCAGGGAAAAGAGGATCGTCAATATAGATCGGATCAATGCTGTATCCTCTTTCCCTTTTTATGTATATGCCACTGCCCTGTACTGAAATCCGCATTTGACGTGGATCAAAGACATTCCCAAAGAAGTAAAGGAAATCCATCAGAAGGCCTCCAAAATTCTGGTTAATAGGCCTGCCAAGATGATGTTCATGCTGAAGGAAACGTGTGATCAACAATATCAGACAATATGAACTCAGGCCACCAGAATATGACTGGTCTAGGCTACGATCTGACAAGAACTGTTTAAGTACAAGGGCAAGGGGCGTAGCAGCAGGAAATTGCTCAGTGAGCTCTTTCACCAGTTCTGTAGTTTGCAGTCCTGTGTGTGATGGTGCCTTAAAACTGATGTCAAGACGAATCAACTTCACGTCCTTGCCATCATCATTGTTTGTATTAATAGAACTTGGCGAAGTAGCACTCTCTGAAGCAACGGTATCAGTCTCGTAGGAGTTCTTTTGTTCACCAGAAACATCAATTGATTCTTTCAGCACGTGTACATTTGTAGCAGCAGAGACAATGAGATCATGTGGAACTTCAACCACAAGCATGATGATAGGTATCGCAGTATTTTCCACAATTTTGAGGGAATCATTCTTTACCCACTCCTGATTGGCAAGGTACCTAGCTGCATGCTGGAGACAAGTTTCTTTGATTCCATTTCGTCCCTCCAAAATACCAGCTTCTTTTATGGGTTCCAAGTTTCTTACTGGAGGGAGGCAAACCACCAGATCCAGATCACTTGTGGGAAGGGATAACCCCGTGGCATTTGAACCAAAAATGTTTGTCCTTGACCGAGGCCATAAGACCTGAAGAGATCTTGTAACACGCTTGACAACCCAATTAATGTAAGGCTTCCTGATCATATTCTCGGCAGCTACCTTCTTGCAAAATGAATCAATTTCGTCGTGAAGGAGGCTGTGCATTAGAGGAAGAGACGCCTTGTGCATAGCATAGTTGAGTGACTCAGGTGGTTGCAGAGGAATTGCCACATCGGGGTGTTCTTGATCACGAGCAAGGGAGATTGCAAGTAGGCGATCCTGCAGCAAGGCTCCTGGTAAGGGCTGAGTCAATTGACGAGCCGAAAGACTTTTCTTTCTCCAAGAAGAAGGCCAAACTACTTCGCTACCTTCAACTCGTACACAAGATTCCTCAAAGCTTATTCCATCATGGAACCAGCCTCTCACACCCCAGTGCCTTGGACTGGAACTACCAGATCGAACAGTTGGAAAGCCCCTGTGTTTTCTGGAATCACTCACAGGAGAGGGTGGAGGTGGACGAGGAGCATGTGGAACACAAAGCACAACTGGTGAAGGTGGCCTCTTAATAGAAGGTTGCTCCCGTCTGTTAGGAGGGACACATGGACTTTTATGATCATGGCTACGCTTGAACTCTGATCTTGATCTTTCCCTCGACATACTTGGAATTATAATAGGTGGCAAAATAGGGTAGGGAAGTAAGTCTCCAGTTTTTGTTTCAATATCGCCTGGGAAAGTGGGTAATGAACCAGAAACCTTTTCCTCAGCTACATCTGTCATGGTTGACGAGGAATGCAGCACCTTGCCAGTCACCTCACCTCCAGGTATTACATAACCAAGAGCCTGGTGTGCTGGCCCATGAGGATCAAAAGGAGAGCAGAAAGAAGCAGCTGATGGAGAAGCCAGACCATTTGTACTATAAGACGAAGAGAAGGCAACCATATCATCAACATTCCTGTTCATGTCTGCTTCTCGCCAAGCCCACGAACTATCATCTGAACTAAGAGAAGGAGGACGAGAGAAACTGGTCCCTGGATGATCCAAAGAGTCCCAATACATCACACCACCACCAAAGTATTGACTATAATCCATCCCTGAAACTGCATGTACCTCAAAATCTTCTTCTGCTATCCAATGAGCATCATGTTCATCCGTCAGTTCCTGCGAATTTGTAAAATCAGCAGAGTCCATGACATCACCAGAATACATCCTCTCATCATCAGTAGTCATTGAACTACGCTGCATGCTTTGAGCATTAAAACCCTGCTGAAAAGATTGCCGCCTTGACATATATCCAGAACTATAGCTACATGCCACTGAAGGAATCACACCACTAACACTACGAACCATGGGGGGCCAGTCCAAACTCATTGGCAGTGGTCGGGGAAGAATCTCATTGCAGCCATTATCAATTGGCGGAGTTCTAACCTGATGTACTGTCTGCACAAACGACCGGTGGAAATGATTATGCCAATTATGACCAACATCAAGATGCAATCTATCAGTGGCAGCCGGGAGGTGTGAATTAGCATACGGGAAATGAGCAGGAGCTGTGCTAGGCCACTCATATGAAGGGTAGCCTGAAGAGTGCATGATTCGTGCTCCATGAATGCCAACCATATCTTGCTTTGGGATCAAGAAAATTTCCTCTTTTCTGATGGCGCTTTTAGTTCCTTTCCCAGAACATGATGTCTTGGTCTCCATTTCAATTGCATGACCAAGGTCCCCACTGTTGAGATCTTTATGGCCAAGAACATTATCAACTTCAACCACAGGCATGACAGCAGGAACTTTGCTAGAAACAGAAATAGAATTTACTGTTTCTAGTCTGCTATCTTCATTTTCTGAGGGTTGATAGAAATTAATACTGGATTGACCGATGCCTTCCCTTAAAGCAGCAACATGATTTCCCTCAATGCCATTGGTCAGGTCGTCATTTCCCATTGATTCACTGATAAGACTACAGTGAGTAAAGTTCACTGAAGGTTTCCCATTTCCAATTATGGAATCATTTGTCAAGTTTAAATCATTTGGATTTTCAGGTATCAACACGTTTTGGGGCTGTGCAACCTCTCCCTGCAATACATCATCAGGAATGAAAATCTTTGTGGTTTCAGCTCGGGTAACTACAACTTCAACTGGATCACCAAGGCCACTGTTATGTTTTTTTCTTGCTTTCTTATTCTTCCTGGATGCCCTTTTGACTGTTCCATTAACCACTCCTTCAACACATTCCTGATAACCAACAATAAGTTATAAGCCATTTATATCACCAATAAGACCTAGGATCCATAATTCACATTAAAAGACGAGCACAACCATGTCAACGGGAGGGACAGAATTTTCTATTTCAAGATCCCTTTCATGATTTAAACTTGCCAATTTACTGGAAGGAATCATGTCTAGATTACTGCCATAAGTTGATTTATCTCCATCAGCCTGGATATTCTCTGAAAAGTTAGGATTGACAGTCCCAAACAAATTTTAAAGACAAGAGATCAAACATCAGAAAACAAAAAATTAAAAAAAATAAAGAAGAGAGGAGATGTACTTTGGCAGATTTTTCACATGTTGGATCATCCTTGAAAGATCTTGTAACAGGAAGCAACCTTTTCCTATTATGCGCCTTTCCTTTTTTCCTGCGATTGCCTGAAGCAAGCTTCTCAGGTGCTTTCTTCGGGAAATTAGACGTGCTTCCATCATCAAGGAGCTCAAGTTTTGTGCAATCAAGTGAAACAACCATGAGCAAACTTCGAAGTTTCCTTGATATACAATCAGAAATGGTACTGACAGAATCCAATGAGCTAAAGAACAGCTTCTCCTCACCAAAGTTACTATGATGATATGATAATAACATTGTGGACATCTCACGAAGAACAATCAAACAATTCAGTTTATGTGCAAGGAGATGCAGATCTTCATTAGCTGAAGAAGGCTTCGGAGTTGAGCACAATTCCATGTTTGTTCCTCTGAGTGCCACACCAGACCTTCGGGGCCACGTAATGTGGTCAGATCTCCAGGGTTGCTCTGCATCTCTGATCAAAATCCCATATTCATTCTCCAAACCACTTTTTCTCCTATTCATAATTTCAGCTGTCTGAAAATTAAATGAGGAAAAAAAGATGAAAGATTAGGCAATGAATTCAAGAAACGTAAGGTGTCAAACACTTGCATCCAAATTAATCTATGTAATTAGAGATATGAATGTGAAACTTTAAATGACATAACACTTGTGTCAAGAGCATGTCCGCTTAGACTTTTTCAAACAGAAACAAATCTTGTCACATGGAGTTCCCACGGATGGAAAGTCTAGAAAGGCTTCCCAGCCTTATCCTGCTTGCCAAGAGACAGTTTACTACGTGATTTCATTGACCAAAAAGATTTCTTCTGTATTCACACTTGCTAACAATTAAAGAATTCCAGTCCAATTAAATTATACTGCAACTCTTGAAGTTTCATGGCCTAAACCGATCCATTCAAGTTTGGTTTCCAAGTTTAAGTGGTTGAAATCCAAATTGAAAAGTTTAAGCGAATATGCTTCATTAGCGAGGACTTTGAGTGATTCAAGGGTACACAGTTTTCAGTGTGCCAGTAAGGTTTTGCTTAATGGAAGGTCAGTTAATAATTAACCAAAGCCATTCAATTACTTGGTAATGTTTATCAAACCAAGAAATATTTTTAAAAGGTGGTATAAAAAAAACATATCGCAGCGTGTAACTATACGTAAGTGTATATTCCTGTAAACTTTGTTTATCTGTAAACATTTACATAATTGGCGTACCCTCGTGTCTTAAGTTTTGAGGTTTTCCATGACCGAAATGCGTGTCCAAGCGAATAATCATATCCTTGACTACAAATAATAGATGAATTACAAATGTCCATAGCAAAGTTGGAACATACTTTTCAATTCAGCCAATTCGGTTTTTTCAAGGGGTTCATTAAGAAAATGCTGGAAGGTGCAAACAGATATTTGATCGCTCAAGGGGTTCAATAAGTTGGCAATATAGGTTCTGCTCTTTGTAGCATAAGAGTAAAAACAAATAGCGATCAACACCAAAAAGGGGAAAAGACTTGAAAATTGAAACCAGTTTTGGCTGAACAATTGCAAATAAGCAACCAATTCTCAAATACTCTAGCTTAAAGTAAGTGGTCCTTGATTTAAGGTGTAGCTCAATGCTCTGTTCAATATCAATGAAACTTATTGATGTAGGACGGGGTAGGAATAAGTTAAGTTCGTTAACGTACGAACGGGTGATTGATTTCGTTCAATCGGACAAGAAGATAACAAGAAAACAAACAACTACGGTTGTTTTCTAAAGAAGAAATAAACTGAATTGTGTTTGTTTTCTTGTAATTTTCTTGTCCGATTGAATGAAATCAATCACCCATCCGTTCGTACGTTAACGAACTTAACTTCTTCCTACCCCATCCTACATCACTTATCTAATCAATTGAGGCATTGCCAAGCAATCTGCTTCTGTCAATAAGCACAAATTGAAAGAAATATAAGAACAGTAAATACAAACAGATGGTAGGTCGAAGAAAAGGCATGTTGCCATTATTGAGTCGATGCTGAAGCCAAAAATAGGCCCCATTCTTTATGAATTGAAATATCTAACTTTCGAAGTGAAAAGCTGAGATACATGCACAGACCAGTCAATTCAGAATTCTTTGCATTCAATAAGCAGGCCTACATATAGAAAAAATACATGCTCAAGTGCTTGGCATCAGATTCAAAGCAGCCAACATCAGCCATTAACCAACAATCCTTTTTGATAGCTAGGAACTAAAGTAACAAAAGTTTCTATAAAGTTTGTGCCCATTTAGGCTATTTTTATTTCAATCACAGGTGCTTTCTCTTTCTCAACCATTGCAAACTTCCTACATCATATGGTCTTGCCCCATGGACAAGTCGAGGACTATTACCATGAGCAACTGCCAAAAACAGGACCAGAGCAGCAGCTGGACTTTGAAGTAATATACCCAGAGGTAATGAAGTGAGGCTTCTTTTTTGTTGTGGAGACTGTGGTTGGGTTGGAGGCGTCAGCCCCTCAGCAACAATTGGCATACACATCCATAATTTATCATTCTGCCTCAAATCGAAGAAATGCCTAGCATGCATGCCAAGTTTGAAACTTGTATCACCATAACACTATGCTACTGCATCCATATAGCCCATCCATATACCATGCACAAACTATAGACACGAGCACGAGTAAGTTTCTTGAAAAGCTCAAATGCAATTCATGGCAGCGTAAAGCTTATCCTGTATGTTCTGCTCCAACTCATTATAAAATATTACTTAAATCTTATACGCCACTGCTAGAATGGTTTGCTTGTGAACATATTAGGTATACCTGTTAGTGTACTGATATTATATTACCATAAATAAATGATAACACTATCTTCAAACTGAGTCTACTTCTTAAGTCATTTCAGGGTTCTCTTTCTACTTATCTAGGAATTTATTCATTTTTTGATAGGAAAATTAGTTGAAAATCCAACCATGTTCTTTGTCAATCCAATATCTTTGCTTTCATTTCATGGAACATGATTGACCTCTTCAAGTCCAGTGAGAATAAATTTGTTACTGTGCCAAGCTTTAAGGTAGCAACTGTAGCTTGAGATCTTTCGGTGGAAGATGATTCTAACATTTAAGAGTGTTTAGTACTTTCAAACTTCTGAAGCTGGAGAGGATTTAACTGAACAAACTTCTCAAAAGTTGTGTCATCTATTTATTTTGTGTCATCCATTCATAGTACAATAATTAACAGGTAATATTAACAATCAACTTGTAGTTGGCTAAAGATAAAAGAGAACAAATCAAAAAACTCAAGGCACCCCTTTTTTTAAAGGCATAAAAATTTCATGTCCCAAGTTCAATGTTACTGAACTGAACCATCCCAGCATGTTTTGACAATTACTTCATGAAATGTTTGGGAATGATAAAAAGTGGATCTTTCTTTATGAAGCTAACCTTGAAAACAAAAAGAAAATTTTCCCACAACATACAAAATGTTTTCTTTACAAAAAAAAAAAAAAAAACTACACAAATTTACCATAAATAACACAAAGTTCTCAGCAAATGTACCAGCGATTTTGCAGCTTTTCCCAAGACGGTCTGAAAAACTTTAAGCCTCAGTGCACCATCCAACTTCCCCCACCAGTCTGTACACCCCTTCTTCCTCCAATACACATTTGCAGCCAAACCAGCTGCCCCCATCTTCTCTTTCAACTTCACACCTCTCTTCTTCCCATTATTACAATTCAACCACGCCAACCTCAAAGCCACATCCAATCTATTGGCCACAAATGCCTCCAAGCTATAATACCCTTTAACCTTCAACCAATTCAATTCCACCCAATCTGACCCCAACCCACTCTCCTCCCCTCTCAAAAACTCCCCACTTGAAACCCCATCCATCGTCTCCACGAAAGAATCCACATTTTCAACAAAGCGCCTGCTCACCGTAACAGAATCAAGACGATCGCACTCAATCCCACCTCCCTCCTTCTCCCCTTCTTTCGAATTAAATATTTGTACAGCCTCCGCAATACCCCGTTCTGATTCGCTGGCTCTGCGTAACAGGCCATGGGACCGGCGGTAGCACAGGCTAGGGAGGGAAGAATGATCGCGCGACGGAATGTCGGGGAGGATGATGAAGAAACCGTGGCCGTTGAGTTGAATTTTGGATTTCATTTGGAGGAGGAGTTGAGTGAAGTTGTGATCAAGGATTGTGAGGTGGGATTGGCGTTGGTGGGGAGAGAGGGACTTGAACCATTTGAGAATTGAAGATCTAGGGTTAGGGTTTGTGGGAACTGAGGATTTTGATTTTGATGAAGATGATGATGAATTGTAGAGAGAGATGTGGGCGGTTAAGGAATCGATTAATTGTCGGTTTGAGTCCATAGGCGGTTTAATTAGGTGACCGTTTTTGTTTAAAAGAAGATTTTTTTTGTGTCGGGAAATGAGGATTTGTTTTCTGGAGTTTGAAGTTCTTACAGAAACGACCGTGACATTAGGGGTGTCAGAATGAAAGAATGGAAAAGGAAAGAATTTAACTGCTGGCGACTAGCGAGGGAAAAAGTTCAACGGGAAGAGAGAATTTGCAGATATGGCCTAAGCGGATGTATAACCGAACTTAAAAAAAGATATATTTTCATGGCCGCAATGAAATATTTAAAATATCTTTTATTTTTTATTTATCAAAATTTGTTGTTATTTCTCTCTAAAATTGTAAGACTCAACATTCAAAATCAACGATCGATTAATAAATCAGTGGTTGACTAATAAACCAATTGGTCAACTAAATAGTAGGCTGATAAACCAATTGGTCGACTAATAAATCAAGTGATCGACTAATAAACCAATTGGTTCACTGATAAACCAATTGTATCGCAGGGGCCTTTTAATCCGTTCAATTTTTTTCGATTCTCTAAATGGTCAAAGACCAAATATATTTATTCATTGGGTCAAATGACCATATTTGACAATTTCTTTATGGGAAGGTGTGGTACATATGCAAATTTCATTTGACCTACATTGACATGCTTGCTTTTGCTTTACGATACAATCTTGATTATTGATGATTGTATTATACTCCCACCGTCCCAAAATATGAGCAGGTCTCCTGCAACAAAGCAATCTATTTTAAGCGAGTCGAATATTCAGAAATTGCAATGTCTCAACTTTTGAAATTACTGCACCACCCTCAGATTTTATAAATGAAACCATGCTATTTTTTGACTTTAAATGTGTTCATTTTTGCCTTTAAATATGTTGATTTTAGTCACTTAATGTGTAAGTCATTGTGTATGAAAGTGTTTCACTTTTATCTTTAAATGTGTCATTTTTGGTTTTAAATCTGTCACTTTTAGTCTCTCAATGTGTAAGTCATTGTGTATGAAAGTGTGTTACTTTTGCCTTTAAATGTGTTAGTTTTAGTCTCTCAATGTGTAAGTCATTATGTATGAAAGTGTATCACTTTTACCTTTAAATGTGTCACTTTTACTCAATTAATATGCAAGTCATTATGTATATAATGTCATTTTTTGAATTTGAATGTGTCATTTTTCCTTTTAAATGTTTTATTTATGCCTTTAAATGTATCATTTTTAGACCCTTAATGCATAAGTTTTCCAAGTCCGTCAAGTCATTTTGAGTGTTGCAAAGTAAATTGAGCAAACGGGGATTAACAGAGACTGACATCAGACCAAATCGCAAAGTCTGGGTGCATAAGGTCCGCGACTCACATTCCTGAAAGCAATAGGGTCACCGAAGCAATCAATAAAACTTTTGAATTTCATTAATGTAGTGACACACTCACAACGTGTCGCGTGTCTTGACATGATGTTTCTGCCCTTCTTAATTCTTAAGCCTTTGACCCGCGTGTTTATTCACTGGATTCGGGTACCGCAATATGGATTGCCCCATTTACATGCTTCTAGCTCGATGTCCTCTCTCATTTTGACCCTTTTTTGATGGGTAACCCGTGGTTTTGACAAATGGGTTGTTCATGTGCAAACCAATCGCAACTCAATTTTCCTTCTTATTTGGGGCTCTGTCTTACAGATTGGGACTGTAAAACGGTCTAACATAAGTTTTTGCCTCAAAATAATTGTCACGTTTGACTTGGCATACAGATTAAGAAAATAACAATTTACTTAATTATTTATGTTTGTTTGATATGTACTTTTCTTTAAAATTCATGTGTATATGACCCATAATTAAAGTAAGATGAAAAAGTAAGAGTAAAATGGTAACAAAATTGTCCTAAAAAGAAAAGTTTCAAACAATACAATTATTTGGAGACGGACAAAAAAAGAAAGTAGGACAACAATTTTGGGACCGAGAAAGTATCACTTTTTTTAATAAATAAAACAATGGATAAATGAGGAACCATTTTTCTCGCAAAATATATCTAACAAACCTCCATCACATCTATGTCGTAGTCGAAGTCAGTCTAAACTTGGGATCCTATGGGACATTGAGTTGTTTTGTCTCAAACCCATAGCTATTTAGTAAGATTCGAACTCAAGGATTAAGTTAGGAAAATGATGTGCCTGACCCAAATCCAGTCACGAGTAGAACACGTGAAACCACCCTCATGTGCCAATCACGAGCTTAATGACAAGAGCCCATGCGCGCGCACCGAGTATAGCGGGCAAGGTGCTCGTCCAGATCTGGTCACGAGGCCACCACATGTGAACTTATCCGCACTTCAAGAGCTTAGACACAGAAGCCAGCTAAACAACGAGCGTAATGGGCAATATGTCGATCATGAGAGCATCGAGCACAACGGGAAAGATTACCAACTTCACGAACATTGAACATGGTAGACAAGATGTCCGACCAAAGATCACATTTAATCACCGACCAAGCCTGATCGGACAAAGGCCTTGCCTTTCTGACCAGAGGGTCATGCTCGGGGGACATAGATCACATTTCGAGCAAACACAGCTTGTCTGGGTAGGGGCCTCGCCCACCCTGGGTGAACATGGCGACAATCACGTGCCAGTCATGAACTCAGAAACAGAAGCCCGCCTAAACAACAAGCATACCAGGGAAAAGGCCCAACAAACAACCACAACGAGCATACCGGACAAAAGGCCTTGGATGTCCGACATTTAGGCCATGCCTGAAGAACATATATCATTCTGCGAGCAAGTATAGCTTGTCCGGGTAGGGTCATGCCCACCTGGGCGAGAATGCGACCATCGAGCAGGCAAAATAAAAAATTTCTTATATCAATGGACTTCTTCCTTATCTATTTCGGAAATCAGGTGGTATCCCGCCAATCACGCCTATGATTTAGGGGTGGACTCATAACCCTAATAGGCTATATTTAATCCTAATTCTAATAAGGATTCTTCTACATGGGGGGGCTATATATACCCCTCCATAAACCCTAAACAATGTACACGCATAATTCTGCCTAGAAACTCTGTCAAATTGCTTGATCAAGCAAACAATTCTTATTCTCACGCCGAAGTGGTTTCGTGAGGCCTTGCCCTGAATTACTACTAAATGTATTCTTCGTGTTCTGACACATTTTTAGAAGGATCTACTAAGCCTAGATATCCAATCAAACGTGAATGAACGACCTAATGCAGATTTTTGCATCATTAGAGAACAATTCATTTCATTAAAGAAATTGTGTTTAGTTTGAAAAACAAAAAGAGAGCGGGTAAGGGAAGGGGGGTTGAGTGTGGTTTGAAGCTACTCCCTTCATCCCAAAATTATTGTCTTGTTTAAATCTTTCTATTAGAACAATAGAACAATACTTTTACTAATCCCTTAATTTTTCATCTTAATGGGTCACATGAACATATATATATATATATATATATATATATATATATATATATATGTGCACCATTTGGAAAGTTCCTGCCAAAATGAATTTTCCAAAAATGGCAGCACTTCTATTGTTTATTTATGCATTTTTTCTTGGTAAATGAAAAATCAATATTGCCATAATTATTGAATGAATTTGCTTTGGAAGTATAAATGGAATTTGGATCATTAGAATAGTGTTCTAAAAATCGACCTAGGTGGCTGCCTATGCACCTCTTCAACGCTGTGATTTCCTTCTAATCCCCTAAAAAATCGATCGAAGAAAAATCACCGTTTAATTGTATTAGGCGCTGCCTAGTCGTCCAAAGAGCTACTCATCGCCTAGACTTCCTCCTTCAAGATCTCTTGGCTTTTGAAAGATTTAGGGTTTACAACACCTCAGGTGAGAGACGGAGAAGGAAAGATGAAAAGAACGGGAAGACTTACAGTGAGGTGACTGTGGTGGATGGAGACTGACAGTTTAGGGAGAAATCTTTCCATTCGAGTAAACTGCATATGTTATATTCTTTCAGTGCTAGCCTCTACTATTTTATTCTAAAGCGAAGTGAGGAAAGAGGAGTGAAAGAGATAAACAATTTTGTCTTTTGTTCAAAAGAGAGAAATAATTCAGGCATGCTTCGTCTTTGATCTCTAAGAACGATAATGCCTTTCTCTGAGAACGATAATGCCTAGGAGGGAGGAACTGATGGTTTTGAATTTTGAGGGGGAAAGTGGGGTGACCCACGTGATAACTGATATCACTGCAAGTCTGCAGCAAAAATGACTTGCAAAGTTGCAAGGATGTGGGTTGTCGATAAAAAGTAAAAACATTGGGTAGGGTGAAACGTATATTATACATATTAAGTTATTTAGGGAGTATTATGTATTAATTATATTGAGCTATGTATTAAGTATTAATGAAGTATTTACTTTTAGTTTTTAAATTATTTAATGATAATTTTTATTAGTAAATTTAAAGGTTTAAGTTTATAAAATTGAGAACAATTATACAAATAAGGTTTAAAAATTTTGGGAAATTAAATTTGTAGTCAGCTTGATGTATTTTTTAAATTTACATTAAAAAAATAAGAATTGAACTAGTGTAATTATATTTTAATTTTTAGGCCCCGCCTAGGCCCTTGGGTGCTAGGCGTTGGTGTGACACCTAGCTCCCGCCTGGGGACTTTTAGAACCTAGCATTGGTATTGAAAAGATACATAAATAAAAAACATGTTCGCATTCATCTTTTATGTTGAATCAATTGAATTCATATATACTAATCAAATGATGATGAATCATTTTCATTAAGTATTATTATAAAAAAATTATCAGTTTCTTAAGCTACGATGGTATTTCAAGTAGATAATATAGAATAATTTTTTTTAATAATTGAATAGAACATCAAAATATAATAACATTGATTATGTGCAGGATTAATTTCAGATGATGTACATGGACGCTTAGGGAAGATCAATAGTCTCATGACTACTCAACTATCAACTAGATTTTTCAATAATGAATCCAATATAAATTAGTTGTTGTTCCTTTGATGAACATTGTAATGTTCCCCAAGTAAGAAAAAATATATGCAAAATGACTTCTCACGTCAGTCCAACCAAGGTTCAATGAGCATTGAAGTTAAGACTATATATAGCGCACATTTATATAATCTTTCATTTCTGGTGCGTAATGTAAATTTCTTAATGTTTAGTTATGTTTCCAACCTACTTTTTTTTTAATTACCCGGTTCGATTATTTTCACTTTTATGATTTCAATAAATTTGTTTTCAGTAATCAATGCTTCATGCTACTATAAAGCGACAACAAATTGATAAGTTTCAACCAATGCTTATTGAATCTCATGAACGACATAATGATATTTTGTTTTATATTGATGTTTAATTGGGTAAAAAGAAGAGACATTAAATTTAGTAAGAATAATATAAGTTACAACATTAACATAATAAAACATGTATCATATTAAGTAAAATTAAAAAAAAAATTTACTTCGTTCTAACTAGATGATTAATTGAAATAAAAAATAACAATTTATACGAATTCTTATTATTAAAAAAAATTGACTTTTTAATAGCATATTGAATTTAGTAAATAAATACTAATCATAAATCATTAACAGGGTACAACATTAACATAATAAAGCATGTGTGATACTAAACAAAATAACTAAATTTCTTATAATTTTCATTCGAATTAAATGAATACCAGTCCTAAACTAACATAATACAGTATTTATTGTATTTAAAAAAATAAATATATTACTTATAAATTTCATTCGAATTAAAAAATATAATAAAACAAAAAATGTTAGTTTGAATTGTATTTTGAAAAGTGAATTTGATTGAATGCATAGTTGTAAATAATCATGGTAAAGTCCATATTTGGTAATGATTAGTCTTCCATAAACAATACATAAAAGAGATTGAATAACATAATTTATATCGTATCATTAAAGAGGTATATTTCTTATTTTATGTAACAAGTATAACAACATTTGAATTATATTGTATTTAAATTTCCAAATAAACATCCGAAATTTGATATTTTCAAATAATTTTATTTTATAATCATTAATTTTATTATTATTATATTTATAACGATATTAAATATGTGCATCACACGGGGGCAGAATATTTATAACGATATTAAATATGTGAAACTATACATCAAGCCAATAGTAATAATCAAGTCAATTGTTTTTCCTTAATCCATGCGCCGGGTCAAACCAGACAATAATTTTAGGATAGATGTAGTAGATTCTTTCTTGATCTAAATAATTACTCTATCCATTTCAGGTAAAGAGCATATTATACTATTTTTGGATATTTCACTTTAGGAGTTCACTTTCAAAAATTATGCTTACAATTTCTATAACATTTCATTTTTACCCTCGACTTGTGTTGTAAACACTTGCTAATGCTTAAAGTATTTTTTGTAATTATGACTAACTTTAATGATATTAATATATCTCCTTAATAATTAGACTTTTCAAATATGGACTCTTTGAGTGGAAGGAAGGGAGTAAAAATGTAAAATACAATTATCAAGAACTTTTATGTTATACATATTGTTATCATTCAATTTGTTAAGGGTCCTTCTATATTAGAGGGCAAATATCTCTTCATACATGCTAAAGAGTTTGCATAATCAGGAAGGATAAATTGTGAGTTGATTTATTTTTAAAATTGTGATCGAAGTTAAAAGTCGAAGTATTCTAAGAGCAGGAACAATGGGGGTTTTCCCCCAAATCTTCAACCAATCTTGGCAAACAACGAAGGTTTTTAAAAAATCACAAACAAATCTTCGGTTGATTTTCATCTAAAAAAATACCATAAGAACCTCCACATTTTGAGCAATCTTAGGAACAGTCCTTGGCCAATGCTACATTTTGAGATTTAACCCATCAAAACGGCGTCGTTTTTATGGGCAGATTTCTTTTTTTTTTAAAAGGGAATCGGTCGACCATGGCTGACGGCCTCCTTTACACTCGTCAATGCCCCGAGCGGTTGGACGCGTTTTTTTAATTATCTTCGGTTTAAGGGCGGTTTAGGCATTCAAAAAAACTTATTTTTTAAATTTTTTTAAAAAATAGTACACATTTTTATCTATAAATAGTGACTTGGTTTGCTTCATCTAGACACCAAACGATTTTTTTTTTTTTTTGCAAAAATTGAAGTTTATTTGTAAGTTTCTCTCTTTTCTCTTTATCTCCAAATTTCATTTTTTTAATTAATACATTTTTAAGTTGTGTATTATTTATTATTAATATTATTATTTACTACTTAAACATTTTAATTATTATTCTAGATTATTAAATACAATTGTCTTTATTGTTAATTGATTATTATTACCATTATTATTGTTAAATTTCCTATTATTATGGTTATTAGTTGTTATTATTATTGTTAATATTACCATTAAGTAATATTAGTTGTCATTATTGTATAATTTTTGTTGCTAATTTTGTTTTATTTTCAGTCATTGTCATCAATGTCTTCACGTCCGGTTTCTCGTAAATGCAAAAACCCTCAAATCGAAATAATTAATGTTTGAATGTGCCAAATGAATCCTCTCCTTGTCAGATTCATCAACTCACTCCACAAAACCAACCATATCATGTTACCATAATTTTTCTAAAACATAAAATGTTCTAAATTTTGGAGGTCATCGGAATTTTCAAAACTCAAACTCTATGCAGTATGGAAACATATCAATATTTCCCCATGTGTCTTTGCCGATGCCACAACAAACTTTCCCGTAGAATATTCCATTACCTTCAAATTTGTCTCGTTTTTCAACACAACAATCACACTTAAATCAAGGGTATTTCCTCATGGTTCCAGGTGGTTCTTCATCTGAATATTTTCCAACTAGTCCCGTAGCTTCGAATATACTTTTTTTTTTCAACACAACCAGAACCGGACAACGAAGAAGAGATTGATATTCAAGATGATATGGTTGATGAAACCACTCCTCAGAGTGGGAAAATAATAAGAAGTAGGTGGGCAACGTACGAGACTGTCACGTTGTGTAAATCGTGGGAGAACGTGACTACCGATAGTTTCGTTGGAACAAACCAAACATCAACACAATTCTAGCAGAAAGTGACAAATATTTACAACGAGCATCGTGGGAATGGTATGATCAGAACTATGGGTCAAATAAAGAATCATTTTCAGAAATTGTCTAGGGCAGTTTCAAAATTTTCTGGCGCTTTTAATCAAGCATTAGCTTGTAAAGAAAGTGGCTGGAATGACGATGATATAATTCTGAAGGCACATACGATTTATGAAGCTGATGAAGGGAAACATTTTATGTCAATAGAGGCGTAGCAAATCCTTCGTAACATTCGCAAGTGGTGGGCAAAATATGTTGAAGTGGGAAAACAGGCAAAAAAAAATTCAATAAGCAATGGCTCCAAACGATCTCAAAATGAAACTTTTGATGTTCAAAACTCCTCAAATGCTGAAACACCTTCAATGACATATCTAACTCGACCTCCTGGAAAAAAAGCTTCAAAGAATAAGGGGAAAATGTGGATACAGAAAAGATTTCTGAAGACTTACGTGAATCAAACCGTATCGAATCAGAGCTTAGTAAGAAAATTGATTGATATTTCACTATCGAACAAGAAAAGATTGAGGAGACCAATAAGAAACGTATGTTCAAATAATGGGAGGTGTTGAAAAACATGGAAAACAAATCAGTTGAAGAAGAAGAAGATTGCACAAAGTTGTATCGTGCACTGTTTAAGTAGATGATGTTTTTTTCAACTTGTCGTTAATTTGTATTGTACTGTAACATACTTATTTGTATTGTGGAATGTAATGTTATTTTATCAACGTTTATCTACATACCAATGTGTTTTCTTTAATTTGACAATTTTGTCAAAATAAACCAATGTGTTGTCACCATTACCCAAACAAATAAAATGACAAAACAAAATCTCGAAGAAATCTATAAATGGATGGAAATCCATGTTTCACAGCGTTTGTTTTCTATAAGTGGATGGAAAACATGCTATGGATGGTATCTATCTTTGTCATCCAATGAAGTCAAAAAAGAAGCATTGTCTTGTCACAATCACCTTTGGGTGATTGTGACATAATTTAGGTTTATGGAATAGAGGCCTTAATTCCGATTGAGATGGAGAATGAATCTCTAAGGGTTGTACTGTAAAGCAAGATACCTGACACAATGCTTCTTTTTTTACTTCATTTGGAGGTGTTGAATAAACCATCTTCTATGACTTTCTATAAATTTGGTTAATGATGCATTTGTTTAGTAATTGAAGAAACCATCACCCGCCACATTTTGACCGTGTATACACTTAAAACCAACACACACTTCAGAAAAATTATGTCTTCGTCAAGTTCTAGTTGGAATTCAAACACCGACAATGAACATGAAAATGATTTGCAGAATGACATTCAACGAAGTGTTTCTAAATATATATTTGACCTTAATGGTCGTCGACGTCGCAAGCGTCAAATTTGTAGAGAACTAATATGATCTCTACAAGACGAAAGAGAAGTTCATGAACGTATATACATTGATAGAAATCGTGCTGAGGGCCATCAACGTCTGTATTCAGACTATTTTGTAGAGAATTCAACATACACCGACCAACAATTTCGTACTAGATTTCGTACTAGATCTTGGTACTCACAGTCCTTATTTTCAACAACGATTTGAAGCATGTGGGAGACCTGGTTTATCACCAATACAAAAATGCACTACTACTATAAGAATGCTTGCTTACAAAATTTCAAAATGTTTGGTGATGCATGCGATGACTATATTCGTATTGGAAAAAACACAACAATTGAATACTTGAAGAATTTTTTTGAATGTGTGGTTAATGTTTTTGGAGAACAGTACTTGCGAAAGCCAACAGAGGAGGACCTCCAACGCTTGCTTCATGTTGGGGAGACATGCGGTTTTCCTGGTATGCTAGGTAACATAGATTACATGCATTTGGAATGGAAGAATTGTCCGGTGACTTGGCAAGGTTAGCACACCCGAGGGGATGGAAAGACGATCGTAGTTCTTGAAGCAGTCACTTCCTACGATTTTTGGATATGACATGCTTTCTTTGGCACTCCAGGTTCTTGTAATGATATAAATGTCATCGATCAATCTCTAGTATTTAATGATATTTATAATGTATAGCCCTGACAGTAGGCTTTACTGTTAACGGTAATCAGTATGACTTGGGTTATTATTTAACCGATGATATATATTCTCCATATGCTACATTCATCGAGTCCATTCAATTGCCGCATAGTGATAAACATAAGCTCTTCGCTCAACACCAATAAGTAGCAAGAAAGGATGTTGAGCGTGCCTTTGGGGTATTGCAAACATGATTTGCCATTATATGAGGACCAGCACTTATGTGGGAGATATCTACATTGGAAAAAATTATGAAGGCTTGTATCATATTACATAATATGATTGTCGAAGATGAACGAGATACTTACACACGTTTGTCAAATGTTTCAGACTATAAACAAACTGACATTACTGATGGTAGCTTAGCATGACAATATTTTAACGAGCGTATTCCAGAGAACGAAAGATATCTTAAATGAAAATGTACCGTTTGATATGAAGAATCACATCGCCGCCTACTGCATGATTTAATTGAAAATATTTGGAGACTTTTTGGTAATCAGTAATTTTAATTATAATTGTTGTATTATTTTAAGATATTGAAATATTTTCTTTGAATTGTTTATTTAATGAAGTTAATTATTGTACTTTTTAAAATTTATTAATGAATGTTAATATAAATATTTTTCGACTTATAATAAATTGATAATATTATAATATTATTTAATATTAATAATATTATATTATAAATAATATCGAATTATTCTAGTTATACTAAATTAATAATATTATAAATAAATAATATCGAATTATAATAAATATTATTCAAAATATAATAAATAAATATTTTTTAAATAATGACTATTTATATAATTTCAAAATTAATTATTTATGCAATATCAAATTTATTTGTTAGTATAAATTAAAAGAATATATTAAATTAATAGAGATAAAGATGGTGAGGTAGGTAAAGTTGTTGGAGATAAAGATGGTGTAGTTTGTAAATATGTTGGATTTTGTGCCACCATTGGGAAGGCTTTTTGGTTTTAAATCAAATGAGTATCTAATAGATTAGTTTATTTGTTTTAAGGGTGATAACAGGGTCGGTCCCATAGAATGAAATTATAATCGGAAAATTATATTATTTTTGTTTCCAACCGCTAAAGTACATCTTTTATGATAAAATGATGAAAATACCCTTAATGAACAACAAGCGCACGCACAAAAGCATGTCGTCAAATTTCAACATCTCATAACTAAAGACACGCTGCCTAATTAAATAACATCGACACATGATAGGAAACGACACCTAATTAAGTAACAACAAGATAAGATTTAAGGGAACGATGTCTAATTAAGTAAAACCGAGGCAGGATTGGAAACAACGTCTAAATGTCTAATTAAGTAACACCGAGACATTATTTGTAGCATTGATGAATATAGTGTTCTCCAACTAATTATGTACCGTGATATATAAATTTAACTGCTACCAAATTATATTTTTTTTGATGATACGATACTTAATTGAATAACACTGGCGCACAATTTATAAGTTAAGAAACACATGTATTTTTTGAAGATTAACAACAACACACCTATAAAACTAACGACGCTCAATTAATAAATAACGAAACTTGAAAAATAACGTGAATTATATAAATAATGTGCATATTGTCTTTATTAAATTAGAAGAAACAATGCTTAATTAAGTAACACCGAGACACCAACGAGCTCTAGCTCAACTGGTACTGCTCACTTCTCTTAACGGAGAGGTTGGGTGTTCGAGTCTCACTAGAGACACCCTGGACTTTACAACTCTCAATAAAGAGGTCGGGTGTTCAAGCCTCTTCAGAGGCATCGTTGTTGTTAAAGCCTTATCCAAAGGCCCCACTTAGCTACTCACTTATCTTAACGGAGAGGTTGAGTATTCAAGCCCTACCAGAGGCACCCTGAGACTTAACTACTCTCAACCGAGAGGTCGGGTGTTCAAAGCCTCACCAGAGGCACTATTTGTTCGAGCCACACCAAAGACATCATATATATATAATTGTAGCCTTTCAAGGCATTAAAAATAATATAAAAAAAATAAGGGTTGGGGTACGGTCTATGTCCCTCCAACCTTTAAAAAAAAAAAAAAGTAACACCGAGACATGATTTGAAGGAAAGATGCTTAATTAAGTAACACCGAGGCAAAATTGCAATTAACAATGACTAATAAACTAAAACCGATGCATGATTGTAAGGAAGGATGTCTAATTAAGTAACACCGATGCATGATTAGAAGAATCGATGCCTAATTTTTAAATCATTAAACACGTGTATCTTACAAAAATCTGTAAAAAAATTCTTGTAAAAAGGATTGAGTTTTTGCTTCCAACCCATTTGAAGTCTTACTTTCGACTTTCTTTAGCATGAAATCAAAGAGCTTGAGATGGTCTATTGATGATAAACAAAAGCTAGAATTCAAAAAATAAATCATATGAAGAGGCTCTTGATGTCATAAAACTCATGTGTGATTTGTAAATGTTTGTAATATTTGTGTATAAGGTTGTATTAAATATGTTTAGGTCCAACTTTGGTAGAAGATATGTATAGGTTTTTAATAAACAAATGTTGTTTTTTGTAGTTTATTCTCTGTATTGGTTTGTAATTCACTTAGTATTTGACAATAAATATATACACCTTTTTTTATTTTGTGCCAAAATTCTATTTATTCATTCGGATGGTAAATTTGTTCATTGAGCGTTGATGTTTTATAATCACTTATGTGCCCAGCTCAAACCCGGTTATGAGGAAGACACGAGAGGCCATCATGTGCCAGTCACGAGTTCGATTAGCGTGGAACCCACCAGTCTAGTGGGCAGAGCTAGCAGGGTACCCGAGCAGAAAACAAGACAACTCCCGCCCAAACCTGGTCGAGCCCGACCAGGGGGCCATACCCGATAATTACACTTATCATCATCAGACTTGCATCACATAGCCGAGCAGAGCCATGCTCGCCCGGGCAAGTATCGAGCAAGGGAATCTCAGAGACTTGCTCACCAAGAAAGGTCAAAAGCAGAGCACTTACCTTATCTGCTCCGACATTCTCGTGGCCAGCCGCATATCATGCCTACAATTTAGGAGTTTCCTCCTAAACCTACTAGGTAACTATGGAAGTGAATCCTAGACGAATTCAACAACCTTGGGGGCCTATAAATACCCCTCCATAAACCCTAAAGAAGGTATGCACATTTTCTTGAGTCTAGAACCTCTGTCAAATTCTCTTTTCACTCACACGATACTTACTCTCACGCCGGAGTGGTTTCGTGAGGCTAAGCCTTGCACTTCTATTAAGGTGTTTTAGTGTTTTTAAACAGGTTTAAGGAAGCAGATCAAACTCAAATATCCTACTCATCAAACGGACGACCCAATCTAGATTTTTGCCACATTAATCACATATCGCATCATCCTATGCAGCCTCGTTGATTTTAATTTATGCGTCGTAATTGAATTTCAAAAAATAGATGCTTCTCTCTATTTAAATATTGTGCGTCGATGTTTTGTAATTAGACATAATATCCTCCAATCATGTATTGTTGGTTTATATTTATTTTGCGTTGTTCTTTATTGTTTAGACAACGTATCTACCACTATTGCATCGTTTGTTTAATTAGGCATCGGATATTATATTGCCGCATCGTTAGTAATTAATTAATAATTAATAAAAAATACTCACGTTTCTTAATTTTAAAATAAATTTGTAGCATTGATGAATATAGTGTTCTCCAACTAATTATGCACCGCAATATATAAATTTAACTACAACTAAATTATAAAAAAATTTGGATGATACGATGCCTAAATGAAGAATACCGGCGCACAATTTATAAGTTAAGAAACACACGTAATAAATTATTAACAACGCCCCAATATAAAACAACCGAGGCAGAATTGTAATGTGCGATGTCTAATTGAATAACACCGGTGCACAATTTATAAGTTAAGAAACATATGTATTTTTTGAAGATTAACAACAACTCACCTATAAAACTAATGACACTCAATTAATAAATAACGAAACTTGAAAAATAACGTGAATTATATAAATAATGTGCATCTTGTCTTTATTAAATTAGAAGAAATAACGTCTAATTAAGTAACACCGAGGCATGATTTGAAAGAAGGATGCTTAATTAAGTAACACCGAGGCAGAATTGTAAATAACGATGACTAAGAAACTAAAACCGATGAATGATTGTAAGGAATGATGCATAACTAAGTAATATCGAGGCATGATTGAAGGAACCGATGTCTAATTTTTAAATCATTAAACTCATGTATTTTTAAATCGAGACAGAATAGAAAAAATTGTTGCCTAATTAAATTACACCGACGCTGAATTGCAAGATACGATGCCCAATTAAAAACACCAAGGAAAAATTGGACATATATTTAAGAATGAGAAATTAATAAACCTAACGTGCAAATGATTGTATATTGCGTTGGATTTATGAACACAAATCTAATGTGCATTTACGAAACATTCCTAACAGCATGTATTTGTCAAGCTAACATGTACAATTGGCTAAAAGCTCGTCTGTTGGTGCTTGAGTTTATGTTGCACATCGAGGTTGGAGGTTGCAACGATTCCTTCTGTTTTTAAAATAGTAATTAATTTTCCGATTGAAATTGAATGAAGGAGAAAGGAAGAAACTAAGTTCCAAGGATGTTTCTTTCGAATTAGAAGCAAATGAATTACAAAAACTTGGCAAATGGATTGTTGCAAAATGAATTATAATTGTTGTTGTTGTTGTTTATGCTCATTTTTAAAATTGGTGCTAAACAGAGCATTCAATGGCTAATCCGAAAACTTCTACACAAAAGTGTAATGGCCTAAGAGCCGATTGTTAAGCTTAAACGCTCTTCTTTATAAAGTAGACCTCCTTTTATTTTATTCCTAGTGTAGAATTCCTCACTTCCTAATTTACATAACTTCATCATTCAATTATTATTAAAACAGTTTCCAACAGTTGAATTTCATAAAAAAGGGTATTTTAAGAAAAATATTTTTAAAATGAACTTTAACGGTTGAATTAAAAAAGAGGGTGTTAGAACAGTTATAATTTCAAAAAAGTGTACCAACCAATAATTATTCTGATTTTTAATAGGTTGAGGTTGATTTTTAATGTACCACTGTACTTGCTCTAAGGGCACCAACAATGGGGTGCTTTTGCCCCTGTTTGTGGACTGTTTCGGATCGAGGGTTCGGTTCCATTTTTTGGAACTGGGTGGGCACATCTACTTGTAATGGGCATCACCGTGCGCGCAGTGTGGGCCTTCCGTGGAGCATCAGCGTGGTAGCTTTTAGTAGTGTCTACAAATAATCGCCCTGTAAGCAATTTGGGCATAAATTCAGCCTTAGTCCCAACTCTTTGGCAATGAACTAGGCCATTAACGTGTATCATGAAAAGAAAAAGAAAATTGAAATCAAAGCAAATGAGATTTACATGCGAAGAAAAGATAGTCAAAAGCTTGAGTGAATCTTGGGCATCTATGCGCAATGACCGTTGGTAATCATTCTTATCAGCAAGAGCTATTGCATTATAGATCCTGAAATTGAATCCTAAACCAATGACTAACAATACAGTACTTTACTAAATTATATGCCACAGAAAGGTATCAATGACCCAACGAAAGTCAGAGTGCAAAATGTAAGTTCATGGCATCACTGCAAAATTCCACCACCCCTCTATTGATGATGCAGACCTGTAACTATATTATCACTTGGTTGGATCTGCATGCTCCTTAATCTTGATCTCAGCTTCAGGCTGACCTTCAGCTCCCTCTGTCAGACCAACCTGGGACCCACCTCCCAAATTTGAACCTTGAACTGCATCTTCCTGCTGGGTTTGGGGCTCCAAAGCCTGCGTTGAAACTGATGCTGGAGGAAGAAACGCTTGAAGCCATTGAAGAACTTGTTGATCAAGCCCACTAGTACCAGAAGATGTAGAAGCAGTAACATTGGGTTGACTAAGAGCTTGAAGGAGGACTGCTTGCAGTGCGGGATAAAGTGCCTGAAGAGCTGCTTGTCCAAGCGTAGCTTGGTGCTCCTGAAAGCGCTGAAGATTAAAAAGGTGCTTTTTACCTTTCAAATGACTGTCGAAAACAATAGTAGACTCGCACTTGACATTGCAAAGCTCACATATAAAGGGAACAACTTCTTTCTGCTTTGGAGGATCGGTTGGTTTTCTTGACCCATCATTAGTTTTCATCCGTTTACCTCCAGGCCCACCGTTCTTCTTTCGCTTGGAGCCACTACATTGCCCTTCCGGAACTATGGTTTCTTCAGTCACAGCTTGCCCAACTGGTGGGTTCTTTCCATTGGGTACTGCAACATTCCCTGGCAACGCAGAAGCAGCTGCTGGAATAAGTTGAGTATCGGACATTTGTGGGCCCTGTGTTTTTTGAGCTAGGGTTAGTAATTCTTCCTGTACTCTGAGATTCTTTTTATGTTTTTTCCCACTCTTATGCATTTCGAGAATTTCAGGAGTGTTGCAGTCAACTCTGCAGAGTTCACACCACGCCATATGTGGAGGTGGTCGCGGAGCAGTGGTCCCACCGCGGCCCCTGCCACGTCCTCGACCACGAGATGCTGGCCCACCTCTTCCTCTACCTCCACTTCTGCCAGTACTGCTGTGTTGAGCTTGCCCAGTCTGCAAAATTAATTGTCAAGAGACATGAAAACTAAATGCTGGCATGAACAGGTCACATATTACTAACCAAGAAAATGAATTCTTTAATATAAAGGTACAGATCAAATAGAAGGCATCATGATGTGCAAGTGCAATGAGGTAGGTAAGGCTACATGGTTTCGTATAACTAAATGAAGTAATGAACTGACAACAATTATGCTGCATAACAATATTTATCTGCATATCCATTGCAATATTGCATCACCACAAGCACAAGTCAATCCAACTCGGCATTTGTCTCCATTAATTGTAGGTCACATGATTCATTTTTTCCCACTCTGATTGGTAAAATGTAAATTGGTCAAACCAAAATTGATATAGTAGTGACAGGGATACAAAAATCTTATCCAAATTTCTCATCCCAATCTTTTTTTTTTTCCTTGATTGGTGGCAAAGATGTGATTGGTTAGTTAGCATGTGATGTCACCCTTTAACCCATCACATGCTTGCCATCGATATTGCAATGTGAAATTTGGCATGTTTTTTGGATCTCTATTACTTTTCAAAGAAATATCAGAACTCAAGGACGGGAACAGAATACAAGTTTAGACAACCAAGACAATGAGTTAAAGGTAACATCTATTGCACAGAAAGTAGATATTCTATCCCTATGTTTTGGTCTTTTACAAATCAAATTCATAAGAAAGCACCAGAGGTGGGAGGTCCACCCCTGAAAACTGCAGAAAACTAACAAAAGGAAGATACAGTAACCCTCCAAGAAAATCAAAAGCAAAGAACCTTAAAAGATCAAAGTGTCTTGCAACATCAGAGCATGTAAATACTTTTCCACCCCAGCCATAGCTGTAGTAACCACATGGGAGAGAGAACTAAAATGTAAATATGCCGACGTCGTTTATACAAAGAGCTCCATGCGACGGAGACATCCTTTTCCACCTTCACCAAGGGATCCTTATATACCTCCCTACCTTACTTACTGCTTTATCCTTTACAATTTTCCCAATTTATCTTTCACCATAGCCAGGATACGCTTTTTATTCATCCTTTTATCATCAGTATATCTGTTAGGTTTATCGAGTAGTTACTCGTAAAACGTATGATTCACTATATCAGTCCCCCCCCCCAAAAAAAAAAAACCTCTATTCCTTAGGTTAAAAATGTCAAGTAGAGTAGATAAAATGCTCTTCATCTGGCAAAGCTGCCTCTATTATACAGATATCTCCAACTGGCTTATGTTCTCCTGACAACTTGGTGGCAAATAGAAATTAATTTATGCAATCCAAATAGGGAAACCAAGAGTTTCTAAAAGAGTAATGCTAGAGCCACTCAATGAGCACTCAAATTTGTGCACCAAATGATGTGGTTTCCAATGTGTCATCTTATTTGGCATTTTATGGGCTCCACTATAAGTTAAAAAGTTATGTTAACAATATGACACATAAGATGCCACATCATTTGGTACCCAAAATTGAGTGCTATTAGAGTGGCCCTAGCATTACCCTTTCTAAAATCCACGAAAAATACATCTAAAGAATACTTCCCATAACGATGAAAATGCATCTGCGTCTCAAATGGTAATGTAACATGACATCTACAAAGGACTAAATAAGAAAGAGGGGAACCAACAACCATCTCCCAGTGTGAAGTTCTCCGAGACTCCATCCTGGATTACTTACTTATGATCAACAAGAATACTGTACCAAGTTCATCTCCTCCATGCAAAACCAAGGCCCTGGTAGATGATCATTTGTCTTCTCGACATTTGATTTGAACATAATTTCCAGCTCTGCTGCTTGTAATTGTGCTTATGAACACTCAGGTGACAAAGCTAACCTCCAACAACCACCAAAATAAGTATTTAAAGAAAAAAAAAAAAGAGAACAACATCCAGCATCATAACTCAAACCTCCAAGGACTGCCAGCAAAAGCATTCCAAGTGCAACAAATAATAATAGAGGTTTCCTCAATCTCATTAAGAGAAAATGTCAAAAGGCTTTTAAACACTGCCGTCAAATTACTGATCACCTGGGGTGTCCAGATCTTTGTTTTTGATGATGAAGGAGCCAAGGAGGTCCTTATACTCCAGTGCCATCATCCCTACAAAAGTAATTAAACATGTCACGACATCCATCCTTTACGTTATAGCATTTCTGAATTAATATGGACATTCCATGTGGATCTTAGGCCGTATCACCTGCAAGATCACAAAGCCTTCTAAACCTCATATTCCTTAAAAGGTTCTCTCTGTTGGCTTCTAGTCTTTCCCAAACGGTAGCTATCTTGCGTAAGGTCTCTACTCTCTACTCAGATTTCATATTCACATCCTCATACACTATGTGTGCCTAGTAGTCCCGATGAGAGTCCAACCAAAAGAGTGAGTAGCACAAGTACAAGCCTCATATATCTGCCCATCTAACCTGCCAGAAAATCAAATCTAACAAGTTACAAGTATCTTCCCCCATAACCAATAGCTGTAAAACGATTATTAAATCCCTTCCGACCAATCTTTCACTTGAAAAACTTGCAATGTCTTCTCTTCATTTCCCCTCACTGTACATTTTTACTTGGCTACTTTTTTTTTTTGATACGTAATAAGAGTATATAAAAATATATAGAGGGTGTCAAAATAGGTGACGCGTCCTATTTACAAATAAAGTATACATCCATGACCTCCTACACCCCTACATAACTGTTATCCACAAGCTCTACAAAGGGGCTTAACCCCTATGAGACCAAATCGTGGCACCAAAAATACAAAAGCTAGATTGTTTGCTCTTTAAGTCTCTCACAGCTCCTCTCAGTATTCTCAAACGCCCTGGAATTTCGTTTCACTCCAAATACCCCAGCATGGCGCAGCCATCCAAAAACTACATGGTTTCCTCTTTCGTTTGTAGAAAAACCATCATCAACATCTCTTTGACAGAGAGAGGGTTCACCCAAGCCACCTGGAAAAAGTTAAGAATGTAATCCCAGATTTCCTTAGCCATTGAACAGTATAAAAGGTGATTTACACTTTCTTCCTCCCTTTTACACATGAAGCACCTATTTACATAGATCATCATTCTCCTCCTCAAATTGTCTCCTATAAGAATGGCTTCATTTGCGGCTTCCCACATAAAGAAGCCCACCCTAGATGGAGCTTTAGTCTGCCAAACACTACCCCAAGGGAAAGTACTGTGCCTCATCGACAGCCTTTGGTAGAAGGACTTAACAGAGAATTTCCTACTCTTTTCTCCTGCCCATACCAGAATCTTCATCATTCCTTTTCACCTTCTGATTATACAACAGCTCAAAAAATAGCTCAAGTATATCTACTTCCCAATTTTGCGCATCTCTTCTAAAAGAGGGAGTCCACACAACAGTATCTCCAGCGGTATGCATAACTGAATTGACGGTCTCTTCCTTATCAGCTGCTATGCTATACTGCTATGCTATACAGAGAAGGAAAAACTGTGTGCAACTCTCTCTCGCCACACCACTTATCACTCCAAAATCTAACCGAGTCCCCCTTTCCGATTTCAAAAGAAATAAACCTCTTCTGTACATCCCACCGTTTTCTAATGCCTTTCCATACTCCAATACCATAAGAAGACTGGACCTCACTTGGGATCCACTTGTGATTGTCATCCCCAAATTTACCAACCACTACCTTCTTCCATAGACTCTTTCTCACACAAGTATCACCAAAGACATTTCCCCATAAGAGCAGCATTAAAAACCTTCAGATTCTTAACCCCAAGCCGTCTATTTCTCATATTGGAACATACCGTCTCCCACTTGATTAAATGACATTTTTCCTCTTCCGATTTGACAGAAAATCTCTTTACAAATTTTCTTGTCTTTTTGCCACCGCAACTGGCAAACCAAAGATAGACATAAAATACGAAGGCAAGCTGGAAAGCATACTTTTAATGAGGGTCGGTCGACCCCCCCTTGAAGATACTGTTTCTTCCACCCTGCCAATCTACGTTCAAATCTCTCGATTACTGGATTCAAAATATCCTTGTTGGAGGAGAGCGCCCCAAGTGGAAGGCCCAAATAAGAATTTGGAAGAGTACCCACCTTACAACCGAAAAAATTTGCTAGCTCATCAATATCATCCACAAGACCCACTGCATACATCTCGCTCTTATTAATGTTAACTTTCAGCCCTGAAGCCCCTTGAAAGAATTATAGCGCCAAACGGAGATGCCCTAATTGATCACAATCTGCCTCGCAAAACACCAGTGTCATCGGCGAACAAAAGGTGGGATATCTCATATCGGGATCACTGTGCCTCCTGCTCTCCCCACACTAAACTCACGGAGCATCCCTCTAGAAACCGTAACATTCAAGATTCAGCTATTCTCTTATAATTCTCTTATAAATCTTGAAAATCCTCTTACCTTCTTTAAAAAATCGGTCGTCCCTAAAGTTTTTCCATGGCTTGTTACTCCCACTGTTCCACCAAAAGAGCCCCCATTTGAATAGTCTAATAATTAAGGGATATATTAATGTCATTGGAGTTGGTTATAATTACAAAAATACATAATAACAGCCAATAAATTTCCAACACAAGTGGAGGGTAAAAATGAAAGGTTATGGAAATTGTAAGCATAATTTTTGAAAGTTGAATTTTTATGTGAAACATCCCAAAATAGTCTAGTGGACTCTTAGGGAGTATAACTTTCTAACAAAATTCTCTTTCCTATCAACCAAAGATGGATTGACCAGGAGCATGGAGATACAAATGGTATAGATTATTGAGACATTCCGAGCCTCATGTAGACAAGTCAAAGTACGCGAACATCCCTGGTCACAAACAACCATGAGCATAGAGATACAAATGGTATGGATTAGTCTGACATTCAAGACAAGTCGAAGTACATGAACATCCCTGGTCATAAACATCTTCTCCATCCACGAGGCTAAACGATACAATCTTGATTTATCTAATTATGACAAATGGTGCACCAATCGAGGGATAATCGTCATTAGTAGTTGACAAGAAATCTGATGAAATCTAATGATAGTTCCATTATTGTCAGCAATTTACTTTCTACCATGCTAGTTATACACTGAACATGACTACATATAAGTAATATGTCCCCTTTTAGGGTTTTTGGGAAGCCGGTAGATAAAAGCGATCAAGAAGCTAAACGATACAAACTTGATTTATCTAATTATGACAAATGGTGCACCAATTAAGGGATAATCGTTGTTAGTCTGAAGAAATGTTAGTAGTAGATAGAAGTGATTCCCTCCCTCCTTTGGAGAACAATTTTAGCTTTCAAACACAGAAATGAATTTTAACAAGAAGTTTCCAATTATTGATGTTCAAACTAAAGTCCATTCGTGAAATTAATGGGTGGAATAAACTATGAAAAAATTAGTGACTTTCAATATAATCACTCCATTAAAAAAAATTACTCCATAAAAAAAATTACTCCATCAAAACTAAATGGAAAAAGATTTTTTCACGATAAGATGATTTTTTAACCCTAAAGAAAAATGAGCATATAAAACCAGATACTATATACTCCCTATGTTCCAAAAAAGTGTCGGTCTTTCCTTTTTAGATCGTTCAAAAAAAAGTGGCTGCTTTCTAATCTTCGTTTTAGGACGTTACTTTTACTTTTTGACTATTAAATTCCTCACCATCAATGAAAAAACACACATCTTAATATCTAGAATAGAATCAATTGGCTTTTCTTATTCTTTGTGTTGAGTCAAACAAGACTCTTTTTTAAGAACAAAAGGAGTAGTATTACCACAAAGATGCTGTCCATAGATCAAATTATAGTCAAATCGAAGTATCCAAATTCCTTTACAAATAAATTAATTATTTTAAGGTTCTGTTCATGCATACACTTTTTTTTTATAAGTTCTGTTCATGCATACACACAATTTTCAAATCATCTTCTACATTGATAACTAAGACTAAAAAGTAAAACCTTAAGTTCACAAAACATATATCTACCAGAGATCTATTCTCAAAAAAATATTATTTTAGTGTCAATTGTTTTGGGATATGTGCTACAACATCCGGACGGTATCGGAAGCGAACACAACAACTGGTTGCTAAGCTCATTCAATTTGACAAAAGTAGGTCACATGAGAACACACAAAGAAGATGAATAGTTTTCCTGTATACTATTGTAGAAATTCAATAAAGACACAAATACGAATAATTCAATACTTAAAACTCAAGGATCCAGAAAATAGTTTCAGCTTTCAAACCGACCAATCAAGATGGTCAAACTTATCTAATTTGTATTTTAGTTGGATGTTATCTTTTAGATTGTTGTAAAGATAACCCTGTGAAAAATGAAAGATACTCCCTCCGTTCCGGCCAAAGAGTCTACTATTCCATTTTGGGATGTTTCACTTAAAAAGTTCACTTTCAAAAATCAAAGCATAAAAATATCATTTTATTACTAATGAGCTATTAAAAATGTCATTTTATTACTAATGAGCTATTAAAAATGTCATTTTCTTAAAAAGTTTGACTTTCAAACGGGGACTCTTTGCCCGGAACGGAAGAGGTATATTTTATGCATGGAACATGATTAGCTTTGAAATAACAGCGCATAGCTGTTCATGTCACTGATAGCATAGAGCATAAATCTGTTTGCTCATGCACCAACACAGCTTCAACTCCTTTGATAACAGGTTAAGAGCGTCTTGCTATATTTCACAGATGATGGTAAATTATAAATAAGAATTATGTACTTATCCATTTGATATCTCTTTGTCTGAAAATGATGCTTTCTTCACACATACACAGTTACACACACACACAAAAAGAAGATGATGATGATTACATTTTATAAATGACAGAATACCAAGCTTCACACGCAACATCTTCAATTTGTGTCTGCAAGCTATGAGAAAGCTCCAAAAGTTAAGATTGAGGTGTCTTACCTTAATAAATTTATCTCAAGGAATTTCGATGCATTTAAATTATACTACATGTATCTGTCCAAACCTAGCCTAAATATTCTATCTTACACATGCCATCCAACAATTAAGTTGTCATATCACAAAAATAAATGCAGGAACCTATAACCTTTAGGGTATTTGTTTTGAAAGTGCACATTGATTGTGTCTCAAAGAAAAAGAAAAAACAAAACAAAAGTACAGTAGTGCAACAAGACTAGAATGAAACTTACTCTTTTTTTTTATAAGTAAAAAGAATGAAACTTACTCTCATGTCTAAAAATGAACTATTTAAGCCTGAGCATAGAATGAGACACATCAAATGAAAAGAAAAATGCTCCCTAATTACCATCAGACTGCACCCATCGTTCTATAACCATCTCAGTTAAGATACTTAATCCAAAGAATTAAGACCAACCAGTAATATCCACCAAACTTTATAAATGCATCCATCTCGACAACATAGTTTCAGCAGCAAGAAGCTATAACGTTCAGCACTCCCATGAAGTCTGAACATAACATCTTGTAGAAAGGCTCGCCGCTTACCTAAGTCCAAGATAAAGAAGAAACATCTTTTTCAATGATAAATCCTTATCAGCAATGATCTTAGGAGTGAGCAGTGACAATGAGAACTTCTACCCCTCGACTGAATGGCACATGTCTATAATCAGGAAACAAGGTCATACAGTCGAGCAGCACAGGAAAGAGAAAAGCAGCTCAAAATGACCACAATGTTGAGTTGCAGAACCTTCAGGTAACTGCATCCACACTTGACTGTGTCTCAGCAATTGCCAACGTGCCCACTTGACCTCTAAGCAACCAAAAGCGAATAGAATTGATAAGTACTGAAAGCAATTTGTTTCCATAGCCTCATATCAAAGTTCAAGATGATGATACGAAATCATTTACGTTGTTGCTTTGAGATTAAGTGGCCAAGTTCACAGAAGCCCCTTCTTCGTTCCCCGAGAATAATTTAATTGATGCACGGAAAATCTATTGCCTATCAACACAAGGAGCAATAGCCCAAACATTAAAAGAAATACTTCTCCATAACTCCGTTCCACTCAATGAGTCCTATTTTTTATTTTGAAATGTTTCACTTAAAAGAATCTTATATAAAAATTTAGGCAAACAAAAAAATTTATTAGTCTCCACATTTACCCTTGTTACATTAAACTTAACATAAAAAAGACTTATCTTTTTTTTTTTTGATATGTTAGTATGTTTAACTTTCAAACATGAACTCTTTGGGCAGAACGGATGGAGTAAAAGGCATTCCTACTGCATGAAATATATCTTGTACCATATCCAGCACTTGCGAAATCTTCAACCAAGCCCAGATTGTGAGGCTAAGCACTTCTGCAGAGGGGGGAAAACCAACTTTAAGTAAAGTAATGAAAAGCCAATCTGAAGCAAGCCATTTGGCGGATTGTTCAAGTCCAGTATGGTAAAATTGATACCAGCGGCAAGCTACTTTAAACCCAATGTGCAATGTAATACTTAGGCTCAAGTGCAGTCTGTTCAGCTTGTTCAAGGAAAAGTCAGCACTGTTCAGCTCAGCTGATGATGGTTTATTGCATTTGTGTAACTCCTTTTATAGAGCCTTTGATGACAACCAAACTAAAGAAGGCTTGTTCCCATCTAAGGCTCCTACACAAACCACTATTGAAATGTATCTAGCCGAGCTTAACAGCACTAATCTAGGTTTGCTTAAGCTGTACTTCTTAAGCAGAACCAAGACTGAAGCCCAATTCGAGGAATCCAAGCTTGAATAGTACGCCAGTTGTGCAATCTTCCGAATATATATGCTTAAAACCAATAATTACCACCAACACATTTTAATATATTAACACAAAGAAAAAAAATCCACCATGTCAGTAAAACATACAATTCAGCTTTCCATAAACCTGAAATTTAAACCCTCAAGTTGTAGTACTAGAGTTTCAAGCAGCTGAACTTATATTTTGCCTATTAGAAAATTTGATTCCAATGAAGGATAACTCCTCATAGTTAGAGTAAGGATCAATCTGACTTGCGATTTTTGTTCTTTAGAAAGAAGAAAATAGTCAAGCCTCAATTTTAAAGTATATGTTAGTTAAAGTGGTGCAAAGTGTAGTCAAGCCTCAATTTTAAAGTATAAGTTAGTCTTAAAGTGGTACTAAGTGTGTGAATTTGAAAGAAGTAGCAGCTGGCAATCACCCACAAAAAATATCAATTACACATGGATTAAGCAAGGAAACAGCTTCTTAAAGTCCTAGCCTCCTCCAACAAACCAACATTAGACATTTTAAATTCTCTCCGCTTTTCCTTTCATATGAATAATTTGATCATTTCAACTCGACACCATACTCAAAAAGTCAAAACATGCACGCATAAACAAATGAAAGTTGAACACATTAGAGAATTATGTACGCATACCCTTGCAAGACATGTTCAATACCACTCTAATAGCCTAGTTCCAACTATCTGAGTGAGATTGCATGAATCTTTTTTCCCCATTAAGCTCTATCCAAAGCTACCCACTCTATAATTGCACAAGCTAGCATATTGTAGAAGTTACATTCAATCACTAACACACATCCAATAAATAGTTGATCACCAAACATCCATTAACCTCACATTTTCCCCATATAAACACCTACACACATAACACACAACGATGCAGAGAATTTTCATACACAAATGTTTACAAAGGTAATTAGCAAAAACCACCTTGTTGCGTATGGAGCTAATTACAATATTCCAGGAAAAGAAAAGTACCAACCTAAAAAACAAGAAATTAACACTCAAATCATAAACCTAGCACAATAAGAAAAATATTAACACTACTCAGAAACACCCAGATAGTAATTTCCAAGACAATCAATTCAGAAAAGAGATATATAAAAAAAATTATATACCTGCGAGTACAATGGTATGAGTCCAACTTCATTGCCTTGCCAATGCTGCGTCTGCAAACCCGGATCCGAATAACCCAATTGCCGCTGCTGTCTTTGTTGTTTCAAACCCTCTTGCGGGTAGTAAGAATTCTGCTGATTCGGGACATGGGTCTGTCCAAACCCATATGGGGATGGATCCGGTTGGACTGGTACGCCTGGAGGGTGAATTGGAGCGGGTTCTCGGTCGGTTTGCTGCTGATGATAAGCATTGGGGTAGTGGGTTGTTGGAGGGTAAGACGGGTATTGTTGTGCTTGATTGTATTGATGGTGGAATGGGTAGTGTGATTGAGTCGGTTGTTGACTGTAAGATTGAAATTCGGATGGAGCAGGAGGAGGGTTGTAGGATTGAGGGGTTGAATATTGTCCTTGGTATTGAAAGTAAGGATCCATGGCTGCCCGAACTGAGCCCTCCCTATTGGGATTCTGCTTCTGTAGGGATTTTTCTTGGTGTTTTATTAATGGAAAGGGTGTGTAATTTTGGATGAAATGGCTTTTTTCGCTTTACCTACTCAAAAGTATCTCTCCTTGTTTAAATTGGATCCATAATATTTTTTCCTTGGTAATTTACTTCCTTCATCCGGGAAAAAAAAAGATCTTCTTGGAACCGGCGGAATATGTGACAATGGTAGCAAGGGCATCCACATTGTTGAAAATTTATACACAACTTCTTAGTTGGATTTTACTGTTATTTACTTACTTTTCTCTTCTTAACTCACTTAAAAATATATCTTTTTATTGTATAATATTCTTATACAACTTCTTACACACAAAAAATTAAATTTAATACATCTCAATAAAAAAATATTCATTTGCCCCCCCACCTACCAAAACCTCACACATATTTATAGGAAAAGTTAAGAATAAATCTTTTTGAAAATTTTTAACTAAGAATTTTATTTTCTCTCTCCTCCTAAGAATAAAGGGAAGAAGCTCTCCTATTGTTGATTCTTGTTATTCTTAACCACGGTTAAGAATACCAAAAAATGAACAATGGGGATGCTTTAAGTGGCTGATTACCCAAATTCTAATTTGGATAAGAATCACAAACCATTGGGGTAACAAATAGGCTAAACAATGATCAAAACAGCTAAAATAAGAATTTTTTTGGGCAAAAAAGAGAGACAGACTTCTCAAAAAGTAAGGCGCACTGCCTGTTCAATAATGCACGTGCGGCTCACACTCCTGCTTCACGTGTGAAGGGGTTTGCAGCAATGGGTCCCTATGTCCGCCACTCATTTATTTAAATTGTTTTGTTCTAAATGACTGTTGGACTGAGTTTTTTTTTTTTTTAAGTTTTTAGTTTTTTCTTTTGGTTACCAGGCTATTGTTTTTGTGCCAGCTAATGTTGTCATTTGTGTCAAATAACTCCCCCGATTCAACATTTGTTAATGAAAAAATGTTAACTCTCACGTGCTCTTGCACATGATGGTTATTTTGGTCATTTTCGTTTTGGAGGGAACTCGTTGACGATATGTCAACAAACAAATACGAAATCCTTAATTATACGTTTAGGGCTTTCGAAAGATTGTATTGGGGCGATTGAGATTGAGAGCGATCGATTGAGAGAAACACAAATAGGGTTTACAAATGTTGAAAGTTAACACACAAGGCAATGACGAACACCAGTCAGGGACAATCTCATACTATTTTAGAAGAGAAAGATCCTGACGCAGTTCATAGTAAGTATTTTGATTTTATTGATTTTCGTATTAGTGAATGTTTGGCTTTTAATTCACTAATATGTGTGTCTGTAAAGAATGCGAGTATTGACTTACTCTGCATGACAAAATTGAACTTTTTGCTCATCTTTGTAATGTATGACTTTACAGAGTTATATTTTATTAGGGTTTTATTTTATTGTGTTTTTAATTCAATTGAGTTGTGTCTGTATATTGTCATATGATCCATGTCTGACTGTAAATAGCTTTTGTATTGCCCATATGTGATTGTGAATTGCTTTGCTTTTGTCCATGTGTGACTGTGAGTATTGGCAACAGAATAATTTGTATGGCCCATGTCTGTATCTTGATTTTATGAAAATGAATGCAACTAATGTATTGAATATGCTATCTGTTTAATATTGATTTTGCACGCACATTGGAGTATGTGTTTTCTGTATATTATCATTTACTTTACTTTTTGTTTGAAATAATACATAGTGGGGGACAATGTGCTAATATTCCCCTGGATAATGGTCCCCACGTCCCCCTCTTCACCAATTTTGTATTAATAATACCCATCAAGACTTGTTTTTCATCATCTAATGCTTTGTTTTTTTTTTTTTTTTTTGTCTTTGTCCCTAAGACCTGCAGGTTACTATTAGGGACCATCATGGTGGTGATTTTATCTACCACCCTAATACAGTGTATTTAGGAGGTGAAGTGGAAACAATAACCAAATTACGAAAGGATGATCTGTCTTATATGAAAATAAAAAAATATTACTGGAGATTGGGGTATAAAGACTATGCAACCTTTTATTATGTGCAATACACTAAGAATATGGATACTGGTTTGAAATTAATATCAACTCATCAGTCTTTGATTGAAATGGTAGAAATGGTAGAAGGGATTGATCCAAAGAATAGGGTTGTTGATATCTACTGCAAACATAATAAGGAATACCAGAGGGAATTCTAGAGGGTTAGTAAGCATATGAATGCAAATAAGCCAAACATCCCAAGTAGATCAGATAATGAAGATAGTTCAGGTTATATTGATAGTGAATATGGGGATAGTGAGAGTGATCTGGAACTTAATGAGATTGGGGATGATGGAGTACCAGATAAGCAACCACATGGAAAGGGAAATGAGAAAACAGTGTCTGGGAGTGAAATACCTGTAAATCATAATGATTTTGATGTTGAGTCAGATTATGAGGATAATGATTCTGATGATTTTGAAAGCCTTGATGGCTCTGACTTTGATGATGATGACCCTAGGATCCAAATGGGAAGGAAAGCTACTCCTAAGTTCAAGAAATTTAACCCTCTAACAGACATGAAGGAGCCTCAGTTTGAGTTAGGAACGGAATTCTCTGACAGTAAAGAATTCAAAGCTGCTGTGAGGTCTTATGCAGTAAAAAATGGGAAGGGGCTTAGATTTGTGAAGAATGATAGAGTGAAAGTAGGTACCAAATGTAAGGATGGTTGTCCATGGTATATCTATGCTTCTGGGCTAGGTGGTGAAAGGAACATCTTCAGAATTAGGACATTTGTTAACAATCACAAGCTCACAGATGCAGTAGAGTGTTAACTAATAAATGTGTAAACTCTAGGTGGATTGGGGAGAAATATGCTGACAAATTTAAACTAAACCTTACATGGCCTGCTGAGTCATTCTTTCATACAGTTGGGAAAGAGCTTGAAATTGACGTGTCTAGGAGTAGTGCTTACAGAGCCTTATAATTTGCTAAGAATGAAGCTGAGGCAAGTCTTGAATCTCAGTATGGGGCTTTATGTGACTACAAGGAAGAACTGATCAGGTCAAATCCAGGAATAACTATTGAGATACTCTGTGATTATGAAAATGATTATCCTATCTTTAAGAGAATATATGTGTGTTTTGGGGGTCTGAAAAAATGGATTTTTAGAAGGTTGTAGGAAAGTTATTGGACTAGATGGCTGCTTTTTGAAAGGGTCAGGGGAGGGTATGATTCTGTCAGCTGTTGGGGTAGATGCTAACAATGGGATGTGGCCATTGACATATGCAGTGGTTGAGGGGGAAAACAAAGACTCTTGGACTTGGTTTTTGCAATATTTGTTGATATATATAGAATGTGTGAATTCATACCATTGGACATTCATTTCTGACAAGCAAAAAGGTCTTGTTCCTAACCTTGAGGAGCTTGTCCTTAATACTGAAATTATGTTCTGTGGAAGCATCTTCATGATAATTTCAAACTACAGTTTGGGGGTATTGCTTTGAAAAAACAATTGTATGCTTGTGCTAAAGCATCCTATGTGCAAAAGTTTAACATTGAGATGGAGAATATGAAGCAAAAGAGTGAATTGGCTTATGAATGGTTGAGGGGGAAAACGCCTGCACATTGGAGTAGGGCATTTTTTTTCTACAAATCAGTGTTGTGATATGCTACTGAATAATTTGTGTGAGACATTTAATTCTTGTATTTTTAAAAGCAAGGTCTAAGGCTATCTTAGAGTTGCTTGAGTGGATTACGATCTACATGATGGCAAGGTTGCAGAAATGTAGGGAAAAGATGAGGCAATATCAAGGTTTGGTGTGTCCAAGGATAAGTAAGAAGTTTGATAAGTACAAGGCTGAATCATATGGGTTCATCAAAATATGGGTTGAGATTAGAAAGTACCATGTCACAGGTATGTATGGGGACCAGTTTGAAGTTGATATGAGTACTCAAATATGTTCTTGTAGAAAGTGGCAACTGTCAGGTCTCCCTTGTCCACATGCAATATCTGTCATACAACATAACCAGCTTGATCCTGAAGATTTTGTGGCTAAGTGGTATAAAAAGGAGACCTATATGAAGGCCTATGAGCAGATGGTGTATCCCTTGAGGGGTAGAGACATGTGGCCCAACACCAACATAAAATTGCAGCCTCCAAAACAAATTGGAAAAACAATGCTTGTGAGGCTTAAAAGAAGAAGAATCAGGCAGTTGGATGAAGGTAAATGGAAGCCCAACAAACTGAGGAAGTACCAGGATACTGTGAAGTGCAAGATTTGTGGGGGATTTTATCACAATGCTAGGACTTGTCCAAAGAAACCACCACAAACAAAGGCTGAAACTGAAGGAATTGTAAGTGCTGACCCTATTTTCAAATTAATGATATTGTTGCTTCTATTTACTTTATTTATTAAGGCTAAAATTTTATCTTTGTTTCATATAATGAATAATTCAAGTGTAGTGGATGGGAACCCAAGCAAAAGCAAATCAACAAGGGTTGTTAAAAGAAGAGTTAGTACTTTTATTTTGTTTTTTATGACAATATATTGGCTTATGTGCTTTTGCTTATTTACATGTTATTGACTTATGCCACAGGTTAACAAGAAAGCCTCAAAAGAACCAAGTGAAACAATAAGCCTGATATGCAAAACTGTAAGTGCATGTTATTGACTTATGATATGTTTTACAAGTGCATCTTTTAAACTCTTATGTCAACAAAACTGTTATGTCAAATGGTTAAGAAGAAAGCTACAAAAGAACCAACTCAAACAGGTACATCAAGTCCAGGGGATGATATGAATCAAAGTCAAACAGTAAGTATAATTGTAATAAAATGTGAATGTGGCTATAGTCTTTTGTAAGTAAAGATTAGTTTTCTTATTTCTGAATGATTATCTCCGTCATAGGCTACACCAAGTGCAAGGGATATAACCACTCAATTTGCTGATGGGAGTACTCAGGAGTTTGAAGAGTTTGAAGTAGTGAAGTGGGTTTTTGTTTTTGCTCATGTGCTGAATGGTTATCTCTGGCACAATTGTTTTTGTAATGGGCCTTCTTTTGTAAAGTACCAAGAAACAATGTAGGGAATATTGTCAAAGAGGAAATCTTCTGTAATGATTTTGTGATGTGCCTTCTTTTGTAGAGATTATGAAACAATGTGGGGAATATTGTCAAAGGGGCAATCTTCTGTAATGTTTTTGTACATTTGTAATGGCACCAAATTAGTACAATCCAATGGTATTTATGAATTTTTAGTGCAATTCAATCTGCTGATCCTGAAGATTTTTTTGTAATGGACTAATTGTAATGGAGTCATTGTTTGTGTAATGACACCAAAACAGATGATTGTTCTAACATTACATTTTCGTCCCAATGCATAATCTGATTACCAAAACAGAGGCCAAATTCAATCCTTCAAACTAGAACAAGCAACATAATCTGATTACCAAAACAAAACAGAGATTGTTTTTGCTCATGTGCTGAACATAATCTGATTACCAAAACAAAACAGCGATTGTTTTTACATTTTGTAAGTAAAGATTGCCTAAAACCTCATGGTATGTAGACTCTAATACATACAATAATAATTCTCAAACATCCCAAAAACAGAGGCCATATTCAATCCTTCAAACTAGAAGGAGCAACACCAACAACCAAAAAATTACAACACACCCACACATGAAGAAAATAAAGAATTTTCGCTCTCTGCGCTTCATTTTGAGCTCCATTATCTCTTTTTGGTGATTATTGATAGATTGCAGTAGACCCGGAATCAATGCAGTCGATCTACGGCACATTGGAGGATCATGCCAAGCAAAATAACCACATCCCCCATCCTGAAACTTAGGAAAAAAAGGAATCTGGGTTAACAAAGGAGGCCCCAAACCCTAAATCGAATAAATGGAATGTGGGTAAAAAACCCTAAATCGAAGAAGTAGAATGTGGGTGAATCATTGTTGGAATCATGCAATGAATACTTACCTGATCATAGTTTGCGCAGCCAAGGAATGTTCGACCAAGAATTGTTGTAGTCCATGAGGTCTTCAACACGATGTTATCACCACAGTGGCACGCCATGGCTGCCTTTGCTTTGCGGGAAAACCAGGAAAAAATGAGCGCCAATTACGTACGTACACTCAAATACCCAGCCAGCTGCTTCCCTCCAAAAGGAAATGACCAAAATAACCATCACGTGCAAGTGCACGTGAGAGTTAACATTTTTACATTAACAAACATTGGGCCAGGGGAGTTATTTGACACAAATGGCAACATCAGATACCAAATTGGCACAAAACTTAAGTTGGGTAGTGATCTGGGATTGAGTGTATACTTTAGGGGGAAATTTGTATTTTGGCCTATGAATTGTTTTGGGCAAGAAAGAGAGACAGACTTCTCAAAAAGTAAGTTGCACCACCCTATTCAATAACGCACGTGCGGCTCACACTCCTGCTTCACGTGTGAAGGGGTCTGCAGCAGCGGTCCCTATGTCGGCCACTCACTTATTTAAATTGTTTTGTTCTAAATGACTATTGGACCGAGTTTTTTTTTTTAAAAAAAGTTTTTTAGTTTTTTCTTATGGTTACCGGGCTATTGTTGTTTCTTTTTTTTTATTGTCTTTTTTCCATTGAAACAACTTTGTTTTTAAAAAAATAATCAATCTTCTATCTATAAATAATCATCCAATCTCTTATCTAAATTTTCTTATTTGTTCTTTTAAGAAGTGTTAATATCTTTGATAGAAGTATTTGTTATTTGTATGAAGTCTTTGTTTAATATGTAATATTTTAATGAAATTATAAATTAATATCTTTATTTTAAAATTTATTTGTAATAATTAATATTATAATTATAATTCTAAACATATTAAATCATTTTATTTATTAATAGTATTTGAAATTACAATATATTCATTAAAATTATAAACAAGTTAATTTATTTATAAAACAATATATGAATTAGTTGTTGGGAAAGTGTGGTCAGTTTTCTTTTGACTTGCAAACGGTCAGAAGAAGGGAGATGAAGCAGAATGTTATTACTTAAGTCGAAATCGAGGCTTGTGTTCAACACAATCTCCGTAAGACAAATTTGCCCCGTATTAGTGCTCACGGTTGCTGGCAATTGTCCCTAAGATGTAACTATTTCTTCAATCCTTGTAAGCAGCACCCGTAATACTTGGATTCAACGAACTATTTGATGTCTTAGAACTTCTAGCAACTGAAGAGGAGTAATATACAACGATATGCTTATCTGAATCTAGCAGTCTAACAAAGTTGGATGAAATGTGTTTGACTGTCAAACCGAGGGGTTATTTATATTTACTGAAGAGTTGTGGTGTCCTTTGGGCAATAATTAAAACCATGGGTCTAGTGGGCTGCGTTCAGGTTCAACAAACCAGTTCGTAGCCGAATCCATGCACCCTTTCGGAGTCCAACTGCCCTGTAACCGCTCAACGTGTCTGTTGACTGATCCAGAAGGCTGCCTCGCACCTATACGCCCAGTCACCTCTAAAGCGCCCAATGCGTACTTTGTGACGTGTGCAGCGCGGCTCGGATGGTGCGAACGTAGTAACTTGTGTTAGCCAATGGCTAATACACATGACACCACTAGGTTGTACTTGATGAAAGCTCCTTCAAGTGAACCTATTAATAAAGTGTTTTAAAGCTCTTTATTAGTTTATTTTACCAATGTGGGATATGACTTCACATATACTCATTTACTTTTCAAATAACAAGAATTAATTTGCACACTATGAGCATTAATATCTCATTCACCAAAAATTGGTTTTGAAATAATAACTACATTAAATTAATCTACTTGAAATGTAGATTTCATAATTGCAATTAATTTCCATTTTTAACAAATGAAACCTAGTTAGAAACTTGATCAAACACCAATTTTGAAACCAATTTCCAACATTAGTTAATTTGTTTGAAAAGTATATAAAAAAAGTAGCGTAAATAAAATGGATAATTTGTTAATGGGAGTATATATGGGACCCTATAAGAATGAAAAAAGAATGGAAACCATTGGGAAAATATTTTTTTAGAGAGAAAAATTATTAAAATGAGTAGATGACAGTGAGACTCAGCAAAAAATTATATAAGAATATCCAACCAATATAGTTCACCAACTTCGACATGAAATATTATTCTAAAACAAATCAAAATAGGAAATAAGACTATTTCCTATTTGAATAATAGTTAGATTTTTCCTATAACAATTATCCTTCCATTTTGGGCAAAGAGTCCCCATTTAAAAGTCAAACTTTTTAAGAAAATGATATTTTTAGTAGTCTATTAGTAATAAAATGACACGTTTATGCATTAATTTTTTAAAATTAACTCTTTAAATAAACATCCCAAAATAAAATAATAGATTTTTTTACCCAGAACGGAGAAAGTACAAATTTGTTACCTTGTTAAATTACCTAATAACTTAAAGTTTGGTGATTTAAAGCATCTCCAACGATGTTTCAAATAAAGCATCAAAATAAAGCAAAATCCTTCAAAAATCGATCTTCGACAGTAGGTGTCATTTCACAACTAGAAAATTGGTTTTACATGATTGTTGGTTGCAATGGCTTTTGAAACCATCACATAATCTTCTTTTTCGCGATTGTTTTTTTTCATCGCTTTTTCTGCAATCACCTTATGTATATGCGATTGCTTAACAATCGCTAGTACCATCACCTTTGAATAATTGAGGTGAATTAGTCAAAGAAAATAGGCCCCGCGAAAAATAGAAAGATAATGTGATGGTTTTTGTAAATACGCGATTGCATTTGTAGTCGCAAAATTTGACTAATGCCGAGTGATGGTTTTTCCATCGCATTTATAAATAATAAAATAAAAAATAGAAAAATATTTTTTTTCGTGATTGTTGGTTGTGATGGCTTCAAAAGCCATCGCTTAATCTTCTTTTTTGCGATTACTTTTTCCATTGTTTTTACTTCAATCGCCTTATGTTTATGTGATTGCTTTACAGTCGTTAGTGTCTTCGTCTTTGAATTGATTGCAATGACTTTTGAAACAGTCACTTAATCTTCTTTTTAGCGATTGTTTTTTTCATCGCTCTTTCCGCAATCACGTTATGTTTATGTGATTGCTTTACGATCGCTAGTGTCATCACCTGAGACTATAAAGAATTCAATATAAAATTTATTTTTAAAAGATAAACAATTGTAAATGCATCTAATGAACGTGTAGTGGTTGATGCGGAATTACTAATTATTTATTACAAAATTAATTGTTTCCTTCGTTCCTAAAAGAGTGTCATGTTTACCCCTATCGAGAAAAAAATTAAGAAAACATATACTCCATCTGTTTTCAAATTATTGTTCTCTTTGTCCCGACACACCGTTTAAAAAAAATTAATTGACTGTATTATAAATATTGGTGAAATGTGTGGTTTTCTTTAATGCCTTTGAGCATGTGGTTAATTATAATCAAAGTAGGTAGAAAAACTAAGGGTAAAGTGGTAAAAGTGTTTTCCTAAAAGGAAAAGTTTTGAAAGAAGACAATTATTTTAGAAGGGACGAAAAATGAAAGGAGGACGATAATTTTAAAATGGATGGAGTACTATAATTGATCAACTTTATTATAATACTTAAGAGTGTGTATTTTTTAAGGATACATATGTGATAATGAGGTCCATTAATTAAAGTGAGAATCAAATTAAGGTAAAATGATCACTACGAAAAACCTTTGTATTATCAAAAACAAATTTCAAAGGAAATATAAATTCATGGTAATTCCAAACAATTCGAAAATTTCTTCTTTGGTACTAATATGAGCGCTGAAAGAGTAATATATAGACGCACATAATACAAACCATTATGGAGGCACTCATGTATGAGTTCATATAGTTGAGTACTATTGCTAGTTTATTTCCTTAATTGGGCACATGAGTAGAAAAATTAAACATGGTCTATGTGGTGACATATTTTGCGGTATGTAGATTACTTGATGATATGAAAGCATGATATGACACAATTGCATTACAGAATAAGATAATTGAATTGTAGGAGTTTGTATTCCAGTTAGGTAAACATGGACATTGATTTCCTAAGTTAGATAAATATGGACTCTAATTTCTTATAACGATATCTGACATAAGACCCAAAAAGAACCACAACGGTTCTACTGGTTGGCCATAAAGTAGAGGTCTTGGGAAATGCCTCTTCACGAGCCGCCCGGAAGAAAAACTTCTATTAGCAACATGATTTAGTACTCCCTCCGTCTCAAAATTATTGTTCTGCTTTCTTTTTTCGTCTGTCCCAAAATAATTGTCTTGTTTGAAACTTTCCTTTTTAGGACAAAACTTTTACCACTTTACCCTTAATTTTTCACCCTACTTTAATTATGAGCGACACACATATGAGCTTTAAAGTAAAATACACAACAAACTAATATTAATAATTCAGTCAAATGTGTTTTCTTAAATCGTGTGCCAAGTCTACCCAAATGATAATTTTGGGACGGAGGGAGTATTGAATGATACTACCTCTGTTCTGGATAAATAGTCCCCATTTGAAAGTCAAACTTTTTATAAAAAAATACACTTTAATAGCTCATTAGTAATAAAATGATATTTTTATAGTTTAATTTTTGAAAGTTGTCTCTTTAAATGAAACATCCTTAAATAAAATAATGGATTATTTACCCGAAACAGATGGAATATTATTTGATCAATTTTGAAAATTTAAATGATAATAATGGTCTCTTATATTACTCATTCTGATGTTTTAAGCAATTTAAATATTTAAAGATGTTGAAAAGAAATTTTATTTATTAATTTATTTGTAAAAGAATATATCTTAGAAAAACTAGAAATAAATTTCGGTAATTTTTTCCCCAAACCGAGGGTTAATTCGTACACTGCACACGGGAGACAGAAAGATTCGAAAAAAAATTACTTGGTCTGCGCCTCTGCGATAGTAAGCCAGAACGGAAGGCTGAAGGTGAAGGACTGAAGGTGGAAGGCAGCATGACCACCGTCCACCGACCGGCGAGTGGGGGAGGGCGACCCGATCCTCCTTCTAGATCGTTGCCGCTGCTGCATCTCTCGCCTCTCTCTCCAGCCAACCGCACCTTCAATTGACGGTGAGCCATCAACGGTTCTCCACCCAAATTCGTCCTTTACCCATTACCGCCATCATCGCTATGTCCATGGACCTCCAGTTCACTGCAATCACACCCCAACTGCCTCAATTCGTACCAGAATTCTCATCTATGCCGGCTCGCTCGCGATTTTTTACCATCAATCATTGCCGGTTCTTTCTCTCTAATCTACACACGCACACACTGAGTTTTCTCTGTCCATCAATGCAATTTAAATTGAATTCTCAATTTCTGAGTATGTTTGGTTTTTATTTTGCGTGGTGTGGTGAATCGGGTTAGTTAATTTGCTATTTCGTAGTGTTGCGATTAACCATTGGGTAGTGTTTTGGGCTGTTCAGTAGTGCAATAACAGTTTTATTATAACCTTGCAATTGCAATAGAGGTCACTGAAAATTCATGTTTGATGTGAGACATGTGAAAAAAAAACATTCTTCTGTCTTGTGAGTTTGTGTTGGCTACATTGAGGGCAATGTAGAAAATAGGTGTGGGGGGATCGGAGTGTCCCAATTCTTGGATTTCATTCTTTAAAAAAAATTCAAAATTTCTGTAATGATGATGGGGGAATTTTGATCACGAGGGTTGACATGTTGTGTTTTGATTCAAAATTATTGGCCATTACAATTCCAGTTGGTGTGCATTGTTGGCTTGAGTTAGTATACACTACAAGAAAAATGAACTCTTGTGACACTTTGTAAGAGGCTCTTTTTGAAATGCCTTATAGAGCTATTTATCAGGGTTTTTAAAAGTGTCATTTTACAAATTATCAATTTTTATTTGAAAGGCCTCATAAAGTTAATTTTTTTTTGGGCTTTTATAAGTGTCATTTTATTAAATACCAAATTATTTTTTGAAAAGCCTTATAAAGTGGTCTATTAGGACCTTTTTAAGTGTTATTTAATTAAGTATTGTCTTGAGGCACTTCACTATCGGCCCAATTTTTGTTGCTGCCCTGACAATTCACAAACACAGATTTTGTTTTTACCTTGGCGCACAAACCTTTTCACTTTCCCACTCTTCTTACTTTTCCCGTGTACCGCACTAGTTATTTCCCCCCAATTCCCCTAGCCGCTTTCTTCTCTTCTCCTTGCCCTTTCTAATTTCCACCGCTTCCGCACTACAAAAAAAGTAGTTTTAGGGACACCATCTTTTAGGTCAGACCTATCTCTCGACACTATTACATAGTGAATTAGGTTGGGTTGATCGAGTTTATGATAAAAAATATTTTCCATTTGGTACGATGATTGAGCATCGTAAGCATATTAGACGGTAAATTAGGAGGCTAAAATCAAAATTACGGCAAATAATATTCCCAAAACCTTTCACCCGCCTCTTCTCTTCCCTCCTGCTCTCCCACTCCCACAAAATTTTCTAGGGCTTGAAAAGAAATAGTACTTCAAACTATTTTTTAGCTTCAATTACAAGCTACGGCAGTGATACCATCTAGTTAGGGCTTCGAAGAAGGATTGCGGGTTCAAATAATAATCTAATTAGGGCTACAGGGAACGATTTGAGCACATGTCGGTTCTCTCTCTCTCTCTCATTGTCGTCTTATGGCAGTTCTTGTTTTTCATAAATTTGTTCTCCTTCTCGTCATCCTAGGTTTTCGTTTGATTCCAATTTTAGTTGGGAACACAAAATAGCAGCACATACACCCGATTTAGGGCTTTAACGGAGCTGGACGTAACATGTAACATTCTTTCCTTTTTAGTTTATTATGAATAAGCCCTAACTATTTGTTTTAATATATGTGAGGGCAAAGCTATGAAAGCTTGGTGAAAACAGAGAGCTCATAAATTTTTAGAACTGTTAAGTAACAATAATAAGGCTTAATCATGAGGAACGAAATTGTGATCCATAAAGAACACAACCAATCAGCCCCAAGCAATTAATTTCACCACAACAAATCCGAACCATGGTGTAGCAAGTTTCAGCATAAAGGAAGTTGTTAATTTTTAAATTTCCAAGTTTCTTAATAGCATAATTAGCGAGTTGTTTAATCAACATCGATACAACCCACACACCTATCTTCCTTGTCTTCCAAACACTCTACCCAAGGTAGTTTTAAAACAAAGTAGAACCACATTGAAGCACAATCACGTTTTTTTCTCCACCTCATGCAAATCACTATAGAAATCTGCTCAAGAACAATAATCAGAACAGTAATGTTACATACCTTGGCAACATAAGATTTGTGCGGTAACAAATCCCCATGTTCGACTTCAATAACGACCATAGGCTGTTCTACTTGTGTCAAAACATCCACCCCTTTTCAAAGGAGGTTACCTTTGAATTTGATTCTTGCGATTTGTGAAGCCCACACTGCCTTCTCTTAGTTTCTATTGCTGAACCATGATCTCTATTACCCAAACACGGGCTAGGTCCCTTAATCATTAACCTCCTAGACTTACTAATCCAGCGTATGCCTTCATTTATAACCAACCCCATTCTCGTAACCACCCTCTTAACAACCTCTTTTAGACTTGGGTTGCTCAACCCATTCGACCCTTTGGTAAGCCTCCCATTTTAGCAATTTTGGTGCCCAGGTATGTATCATGAACTTAGGTCCCTTGATGGAGCTTGCCATAAACGAAATAGCTGAGTTCAAATGTCCGAAGCTGGTAATGTCTTCATGTTTAAGCCCATGTCTCATGTAACATGAGCTCTTTTTCAATCCTAAGACATTATCTTTTTGGTCAGTATTTCCTCCATCTCTAAATGATCCTCCCCCTGTTTTATAAAAATCTGCCCCTTATGAGTTAATTTAATTAGAAGCTTGAAAATTGGCTTGGCGTCTGTTGTGAATTCAACATATATCCCTTGATTTGCTATATTGGTAGAGTTGAGTTTGAATATATGGAGCTGGCGACAGCTCATCTTGTTTAAGCCCTTGTGTGATGTAACATGAATTCTTATTTGATCATAAGCGTCCGATGTCTTTTAGCTTAGTAATCCCTGCACCTCCAAACGATCACCACTTTTAGAAATTTAAATAAATTAAACCTTTTCCTCAATTAGTGTGTTTATTAATAATTTACTACAGTCATGTAGCTAGATAATTGCAAGTTAGATGTTTCACTTATGCATGTTTTGGAGCTTGAAAATTGCAGTTTACTGCACTTCAATCTCCTTGGATCTTTCTCATTATCGCAGGTAAAATATTCCACATCAACTTGCAGTGTGAAGGCACCCGCAACAGGTCAAAAAAAGTTAAAGTTAGAGTTTTAGCAAACACATAAGTCTTTAAAAAAATATCAATTAAGTTATACTTTTCATTGCTACTTTATATTAGTTTGTTATTCAATTATATATCTATTTTAGCTTGTAATGTGTTTAAAATTATCACTTTTAATTTTTAACTTGTATTTAATTATTACAGTATGGTTCCTATCCAAGCACATACAAAGATGGGTCCAATAATCAAACAATATTACACAAAAGTGATAACAAGCTTGAGAGACGTTGAGAAGGAACAAGTGGATCTGATGTGGGGGGAATACTTGGTAAGATAAGACCAAAAGTAGTTTAAATTACTATATACATTTCTTTTATTATTTACGCCGTACTTTATTCATACTTTTGTAGGTTTTTTTTTATCTCAATAATATGTGACATGTGTCTAGCCTTGGGACCATAATAAATAGTGTTGCCTTGAGGTAGAGATTTGGGTTGATATTTAGCTTATTGTTTATGTTGTTTTTCGTGTTGTTCATGCTGTTTATTGTTTATATTGATGTCATGTTTTTGTTTCTCTTGAGCATAAACATATATTAATTACATGTGTTTTATTTTGTTAGGATGAATATGCAAATAAATTACACAAAAAACATGGATTAGCCCCTGATGAAAGCATGACTGGAATCGAGGATCCTGGTTTGGAGATTTGGCAAGAATGTGTTGGGGGTGTGACGAGGGGTAGGCTCATTGGACGACCTGGCAAAAGGTGGAGTAAGACGTGTGTCTTAAAACGAAAAGCAAAATTGTACAAAATTGTGAATAGTCAGAGTAGTTATATTTTGTGATGTTGACTTATTGAATAACATATTTTACTAGATAAGGTTATATGACATAATTCTTTAATATGAAATATTATGAGTCACTTGATTTGAAATATTTTGTATGTTTTTGATATATAAATGTGTGGTACAAATTTATGAAAATGATTGATATCGTACTAGATAGGGAAAAATCAATTGTGTTAAAGTGATGGTGAATGCTATCACATTTTATAGGGTATTAGATTGCAGAAGCCATCACTTAATAGGAGTTAATGCGATGGTAATAATAATCACGTATAAGGAATGATGTGATGTCACATGTAGCAATAAAGTGATGGTTAATGTAATCGCGTACTATTTCAATATAAAGCGATGACCAAAGCAATCACATATTCTGAGATAAAGCAATAAGAAAAACAATCACGTATGCTACAATGAAGCGATTATAAAAGCAATCGCGCATTCAGAGATAAAGCGATGATCAACGCAATCATGTATCATCATATAAAATGATGGCTAAAGCAATCGCGTATTTCTAAATAATGTGATGACCAAAGCAATCACTTATGGCTCACTAGAGAGACGGTTAAAACAATCGCATATTCCGAGATAACGTGATGGAAATACCAATCGCCTAACGTCCTGTAAAGTGATTGAACAAGTCATCGTCTATTGTGAATAATGCGATTGCTTTATCAATCACTTATTTAGTACTAATGTGATGGTTTAACAATCGTCTTTGCATGGATTATGCGATGACTTTGTATTTTTATGAATTAAAAAAATAAATATTATTTTTCATGTTAGGTAATTGTTTATGCCATCACCTAAAATCTATGAGATAGTGCAACGACTTTTACCATCACTTAAAGTTTTGGCGACATGGCTTTATGCGATGAAACTAGTGATTGTTTTGACCATTGCATATAGTCTAAAGCGATGATTTTTTAGTATTGGCGATTGCTTTCGACCATCACGTAAAATCAATTTTCTAGTAGTGTTTTGAAGATGTCGCTCCCCCGCGCTAGTTTTGATGCAAGTATAGGATGCACTAAATTTTTTTTTTGAGTGGCAGTGGTAGACTAGGTAGGAAAATATTCTTAAAATATGTTTAGAGCATGGTTAACAGAAGTTTATTTGGAAATAAAAACCAAATCTTCACTTCTACCGGTAGAATCATAAAAAATTAATTACAAATCTTATTTGATTTGGTTTGATTTGTATCAATTTAGTTTACAAATCAAGCCATACACAGTAAGTAAAACGGCTGTGTTTTAGCCAAAAAGTACACAAGACGACATTGTTTTGTAGCAAAAAAAAAAACGCAATGGCTGACAACTGGCTGCTAGCAACTGACTGGGGGGACTAACACACTTTCCACGTGTCACCCCCTGGGCGGTCGTTCAAATTTTCTAATTATCCATAGTTTTTGGGCATTTTCGATAATCAAAAAATATTTTTCTTAAAAAAAGTTCACATATTTATCTCTATATAGAGACTAGGTTTGCCTCTTTTGGACACCAAACGAATTTATTAAATTAATGTAGATAAACATGATGGGGTATGTAAAGTTGTTGGAGATAAAAATAGTGGGGTATGAAAATGTATTGAATTATGTGCCACTATTGGAAGAGTTTTTTTGGTTTTGAATCAAATTAATATCAAATAGATTATTTTATTGGTTTTTAATGGGTTATGTTTGATTTGGTGTTTAATTTGGGTGTATTTGATTTGACTGTTAACTATGCTCTTAGAGCATGTACAATGTAGGATCACCTTTGATCCCCATTTGATTCTCAACTTATTGAAAATGAATATAAAAATCCATTTGATACACATAAACTACCCAAACAAAAAAAGTCATACAACAGCTTGACATAAACCTCAATAATTTCACAAACTCCACCATCTTTATTAGAGCCGTCAAAATGGGTCGGGACCCATTGGGTCAACCCAAACCGTTGCTTAAAATAGTGGGTTGGGTTGGGAAATTGGCAACCCATAAAAATACAGGTCATATGGGTTGAACCCGTGTGGATCATGGGTTGAAATGGGTTGGGGCAGGTTTTTAGCGGACTGACCCGTTTAGAGACTAATTCCCTCAATAAAACAAAAACTAGCGGTCTAACTCTGGGAGTGGGGACTGGGCCTCTGGCCATTTACCTTTCCCAACAAAATTACATAAACATTTACCTTTCCCAAATACCAAATCCCCTATCCCAATCCCAAATCTCAAAGGTCAAACCCGTTACCTTCAGCTTCGAGTCTTCGACGATGGCGATTGGCACCTTGGTAGCGACTCTTCGGTGACGACGGCGAGATTGATGGCGCTCGTCTTCTCCAGCAGCGGTTAGCTGGCTAACTCACTCTCTCGCTCTCTTAACGCTCGCTCTTTAGAAAGAACTTCGATTATATCTCTCAACCTCTCTCCCGCTCCCTTTCTCGCTCTCTCTCTCACTCTCACATATTTCTCATTTCCTCTTACTCTTTCTCGACTCTCAGCTTCTCTCCTAGCACCGATTGTCTCATTTTTCGGTAAGTTCTTCTTTCCCTTGGATTTTCTGTGTATTTTGCTCCTATCTACTCTCATTCTTGCTTTGATTACTTTTAGTTTTGATATTTTTGTAGTATATAAGTATATTCATGTTTGCTTTGGATTTTGCTATGGATTCGTGCTTGATTTCTTTAGTACAAGACAATCTTGCACCATTTGCAATTGGGGCGAAGGTTTGTTATAATTTGTGCTTTTTAATTTTAGAGATACCAAATTACCAATATATAACACTTAAAGTGATGATATTATTGTTATTTGTTTGGTATCTTTGTACCCTATTTTTCCCAAATTACCAATTGTTGGTTTACTTTCTTGTTTTGTACTTTTGAACAATGGAAAATTGAAAATAAAAGAAATAGTCTTTAGGTAGGAAAAATTAGTGGGTTGACCCATTTGACCCACAACCCTTGTTGGGTTGGGTTGGTGTTTTATTGAATCATCACCTAGATGGGTCAACCTGCCCCACATTGTCATATGGTGGGTTTTTTTGACCCATGGGCTGACCCAACCCACCAACCCGTTTTGACAGCTCTAATCTTTATCTCCAACAACTTACATACCACACCGTCTTTATCTCCATTAATTTTAGGTTTAATTAATTATTTGGTCCCTTGACTTGTCAGAAAATTTTTGTTTGGTCCTACCATTTTAAAAAGAATTAGTTTGGTCATACATGTTGCATTTTGTTGTTAGATTCCCCCTTTCCCCGTTAACGTTAAAATTTTCGTCAAATATTTTCAAAAATGGCCAAAGTACCCTCAGAGCCTTCAAATGACGAAAGTGACCTTACCTTCATTTATATAGAGATTAGGCTTTCATATATAACATCATACGTTCATTTATGGTCGAACACTTCGATCTCTACTAGGCATATTCCATTTTACAGCTCCAAAAGTCGATCTTCATTTTCAAACGACATTTCTTCATTTGCAAAAGGTACGATCAGCTCAATCGCGTGCAATGGCTTCTTCATCTTCTTAGATCATAAAATTTCCATATTCGAAGTTAGGGCAAGCAATGACTTCTTCATCCACAGCTCAATCGCGTGCTAAATCTCGTGTAAGTGTTCCTTTGTGTTATTGCAATGCTCCAGCTCCATTCAAGACCTCACAAACTAATAGTAACCCTGGCAAGCTGTTCTATGGATGCGTAAATTATAGTGTAAGTGTATAAACACATTTTTGCATTTTTATTTTTTAAATAAGGGTGTAAGAATTGTAAACATAATTATGTACATTTTTAATTAATTAATTTTTAATTTAGTTGATTTTTAAAGTTTGGAATTTTCTTGTTACCCTAATTAGTTATGTTTGTGTTTATGTGTTTACTTAGAAAACCTGCAAGGGTTGTGGATTTTTTGAATGGGCAAATGATGGAATGAGTGAAGATGTTGTTGAATTGAAAGAGAAGTTGACTAAGGTTGAGTTGAAGTTGCACAAGACAAAGGAGAGGAAAATGACACTAACAAAGGAAATGAAGAGGCTTGAATTAGAATTGGTGATGAAAGAAATGAAAATTGTATTTCTGAAATTTCATGTTAGGTCCAACTGGAATATTAGGATGTGGGTTGTGTCAATTATTGTTCTAGTAGTTGTATATGACATTTTCAGTACAAATGACACTATTAGGCTCATGTTGCCTAATCAGTTATGGTGAATATTTTGATGTAAACATTGTCTTTGTGATCAATGAATGTTTCTTTGAGTTTATGTAAACAATTTTGACCACAAAAGAATAATTGTTAACATTGCCTGAAACTCAAATACTACAAACCAGAGGACCACAAACAGGGACCACATTCACATTCAAAACAACGGTATATATGGAGTTACACAACCATAACAACTTCATGTTACCATTAAAACCAACTGGTATACAACCAACCATTAAGTTAAAGTTTTATATCCTAAGTAAAACCAACATACCTTACGGGACCAACTCCATGGTTACCAACCAGTACATCCAACTATTTACAAAATAGGGAGTGCATTCACATGGACCATAACAAAAAAGGGACCAACTGTATCACAAACAAAAAGCCAACGTCATCAACTGTGCCAACTAAGTTCAAGTTGACAATTTCTTGCATACATCATTCTCTGTTAGGAATGGTTTTCCCCCCACATGAAGCCTGGATCACCCCTTCTAGGTGACTTTTCAGTCAAATTGCTCTGACATTGAGATGTTTTTGAGATCGGTGAGACTGTTGTTGCTTTTGAGATAGGTGGAGCTATTGTTGCTTGTGAGATGGGTGGAGTTGTTGCTACTTGTGAGATGGGTGGAACTTATCTTGAATTTGATGAGGGTTGAGCTAGTGCAAATGTATCTAAATTCACAACCCTAGATGTTCCAGGGATCTACAAAAAGTAACCAACATGCAGTTACATGACATACTAAAGAGAAATCAAAAGAAGGTACGAAATTCAAATAAATAAACATACTTTATAGAATGTTTCTCCAGTTGGTGTAACATAAATGCCATAGAAATCATCGGTGGGTTCTTGATTGACAATCTTCTTGGGCCTTCCTCTCTTTCTTTTCTCACCTTCAGGAACTTAAGGGGTCTTTTTCCTACCCTCATTCCTATTTTTAGTGTAAACCTTTTGAATTGGAGCTCTATTATTTGAAGGACCAGGAACCTATAAAAAATGATTGTGAGTAAAAGGTCAAAACTTGTACAAATTGTGTCCCTTATTCACATTAACCAATACCTTAGTATGGACCCCACTGATTTCTGCATTATATGTTGCCTTTACCATTTGTTTGGGTTTACATGTTTTCTTTGAAGTCCCATAAACTACATTTCCAATCCAAGGTTAGTAAATGAACAAATAACAAATAATTACAACAATAATCTTGTACCAAAAGCAATGTTAATACCTTAGTTTGGACCCCACTGCCTTATGCATTTTCATATGCCCTAACTGTTTTGCACCCTCTCTTGTTATGCCCTGTTTACTTGCAATTACCACAAGTAATGTTCTTCCCTTGTTGACTCAACTTTTCTATGCTCCTTGCTTTTCCTTTAGGTCGTGTTTCCTCAAGTGCCTCCACCCTCTTTTTCTTTGGCCTCCCATCTTGTACTTTGAAGGCTTCAAGGGCTCACTTCCATATTTTGGTCAGTTGTTTTCACGAGATATACGCTTAATACTATATACATATGCCTTAAGAAAGACATCTTTTTTATAACAGTCAACAATCAAGTCATCTGCCTTTTTCCCAATTCTGACCAACCCAGCAATGGCATGACAACAGGGGATTCCAGTTAAATCCCATCTGTAAGTACATGTTCTAGTAGAGATGTCAACAACATATCCCCACTTCATGTAGTCCACTTGAAACTTGTTATCTCCATTATATGTTGCACTCCACCTTTTACAGTCTTTAATGTTTTGATCAATTCTCTTTCTAATCCTATGGCATATTACATCCCAATTATTGGACATCAACATCCTTCTGTTATGCAATCTCTTCATCATAGCCATTCTCAAATGCTCCTTCATATAGATATGTGGTTTACCCCTAGCCTCCACTAAAGTCCCATTAATACCCTTAGACATATTATTCTCACAGTTATCACAATTAGTCAAGGTAGAGAAAAATGCCTTGCACCACTTGGAAGGATTCCTAAGCATCAAGTCATTATAGGCCTCTTCATCTAAGTCCCTCAATTCATGACACCCAATGTTGTACATTTCTAAGTTAGTTGACTTGGCAATTGCCCAGAAACAAGTCTTGTACTGTAGACCTTTAAACTTCTTTGACCAGTTAGCATATACATGTCTAGCACATGCTCTGTGCTCACAGTTAGGTATCATCTCAGCTATAGATAACACTAGTCCCTGCATAAAGCACAATTACAACACCAAGACCATTTAATATTTTAAATACCTATTAAAGTAGTACAGCAAAGTTAACTTAAATACCTATTAAAGCAGTACCTTTTGTTGGTCTGAAATGACCACCCATTGCCATCTTCCATTTCCAAGTCTTTGATCAGATGAGATAGAAACCAATCCCATGATCTCTTGTTCTTCACTTGCACAACCCCCCAACCAACTGGAAACATTTGATTATTAGCATCCCTACCCACTACAATTAATAATTCTCCCTCCATACATCCTTTTAGGAAACACCCATCCAATCCAAACACTTTCCTACACCCAGCCAACTGACCTTTCCTCAAGGCATCAAGACATACATAAAATCTTTGAAATACAGGACCATATGTAGGGTTGTTATAGGCACAATACACTTCTATTGTACTACCCTCATTAGTCCTCCTCAACTCATCCTTATAATCCCAAATTTTGCTGTAGTGTTCTGTCATTTGAAGCTCTAGCTCAACTGGTATTGCTCACTTCTCCTAACGGAGAGGTTGGGTGTTCGAGTCTCACTAGAGACACCCTGGACTTTACAACTCTTAGTAGAGAGGTCGGGTGTTCAAGCCTCTTCAGAGGCATCGTTGTTGTTAAAGCCTTATCCAAAGGCCCCATTTAGCTACTCACTTATCTTAACGGAGAGGTTGAGTATTCAAGCCCTACCAGAGGCACCCTGGGACTTAACTGCTCTCAACCGAGAGGTCGGGTGTTCAAAGCCTCCCCAGAGGCACCAATTGTTTGAGCCATACCAAAGGCATCATATATATATAATTGTAGTCTTTCAAGGCATTAAAAAAAAATAAGGGTTGGGGTACGGTCTATGTCCCCTCCAACCTTTTCAAAAAAAAAAGTAGTAGCAGCATTCAATGCTTTCCTCCTAGCCTTATAACAAGTCCCCAAACTTACATCCAATTGATAAGTATCAAAAATCTATTGCTTCATTTCTTCAAGCTTCAAGGAAGGATCACTTTTAATTCTTGAATAGTGTAGGTGCCCCAGAAGATCCCGCGCCCCGCGCTCCTTTTTCTAGGGAAACGCGACGTATGGAAAGGACACCACACTTTCCATTCCACCCTCCCTTGTGTAAGGGAAGACGAAATTAAAAATGCGGAAAGCGTGCTGTCGAGAAGCGCATGGAATACGTCTCGGTCACTTCAGTGATTTTTGGTCCAATATGAGAGCTTTGAGTTTTCTGTATCAGGTTATCCCTTTTTTAGGGGATAACAGGATGCAGGAAGGCATCACCCTTTCATTCACATTTTCCCTTGTGTAGGGGAAAACAGAAAAATGCAAGAAAGGATGTTGTGAGGCCTCACTGTGATCCGAAATGTTTTGACAAAGTCGCCATCTTTATTTTAAGGAGAAAACAACGAAAAAACCAAAAATAAAACCAGAGATAGGTCTCAAAAACAGTTTTTGGCTAAAGTATGCTTTTTGTTATATTTATCTAGCGAATAAATAAAGCATTAAAGAACAAATATATCCATGTCTACATTATTTACGGACTTGCAGCCACTTCCTTCCAATAGTTTACAAATATATTTAAAAATATTTGGCCATAATAATGACTCTTTTTAATGATATTTTCTAAATAAATCCGGGCAGCATAACAGCTTATATTTTTTACATTCGGCCGGATAGAAATTAGTTTTTTTATAAAATAAACTTTTAAATGCTCACCTTTAAGAGCGTTGGTGCGCTCGCTCTGTCCTTCCGGGAGAGGGAGTCTTTTGTTGTAGTGTGTGTTGCGAGGATTCGGGCAAGGTGACTGCTTCCGAAGGTTGCTTTATGGCACCGTCAAACGGGCAGAGCAACTGCTTGCGTTTTTGCTGCTGATGAAAATCGGGCAGAGCAACTGTTTGCTTCTGGCGGATTTGGCCTTTTTACTCGGGCAGAGCAACTGCTCTTTTTGGGATTTTTGGATCGGGGAAATAGGGTGGAAACCTAGCTGGGGGGCTAAGGCTCACTTTAACCGGTTGGTTTTGTGTTTGGAGGAGATTTGACAGAGTTTCGAGGCTTTATAGGAGGGGGAACTCACTATCGCTCACTGCGTAAAACAAACGCACAACGTTTTCACTATGTTTTTTTTTTTCAGTGTGTTGAGTGTGTGAATTCCTGAAGCCGGGACCTTCTATTTATAGGCCGAAGGAGGGACACCGCTGGGATTTGTGAATTTCATCTTGTGCTTCATCAGCTTGTACTGCGTGCTTGAGAATTTATGCAATGCTTTAAGTCGGGAGAACTATTCAGGGCCCAGGGCGACGACACCCTTGCTTCTGGGCGCCGCGCCCAGGATGCATTATGGCAGCGCCAGCTTTCCTTTTTGCCTCCTTTTTGGACACTTAGGCCCCTACATTTCACTGTTTTGCACATCCTGCTTTGTCTTTTGCATTTTTAAATCATGTAACTTGACATTTGTTATGTCTTAACAGGTCTTGATATCGCATGTCAATGTTACGTACCAGGGGTACGAAATTGGGGTGTCTATGGAGCCCCTCAACGATGGAGTCTACGGGTAACCCACAGCTTACTGAGTAGACGAACATCATTGATAAGAAATAGACTCTCCAAATTCATACAGTTATATATAATGGGGGAGAGATGCAACAGGTAGCAGTTATAATGCAAACCAAATCTCACATATCCTAGACATATTTAGTCGGTTATAGTATGTTATCGTAGTTTTTAAGCAAATATGCAAATTATGTGCTCCAATGGTCGGACCTACCGAAGTAGGCTGCCTACGTATCCCTTAATAAAAGGAATCAGACCAAACGTAGTTCGACCCGATGCAAACAAACAACGCTAGGTGGGAAGATAGTTGCAATATCCATTACAACCTAGTGAAAATAGCACACATCAAGATGTAATATCTATTGCATTACCACAAACGCTAATGCAATATCCATTGTATTATCGTAGAATCAGATGCAATATCCATTGCATTGTAACACTAGATGTGATATCTATCGCATTACTAAAACACTAAATGCAATATCCATTGCATTACTGCAGAAACAGATGCAATATCCATTGCATCGCAACGCTAGATGCGATATCCATCGCATTATCACAGAATCAGATGCAATATCCATTGCATTAACCACAGTGAGACCAGATACAAAAACATATGTAATATTCATTACATCCATTAGGAACCTAAGGCCAATATATGATGCAATAGTCATTGCATTACTTGAAAATCATGTGCAATATCCATTGCGTTACCACAATATCAATATGCAATATCCATTGCGTTGCCACATGCCTATCACCAAAGCTGATGCAATATCCATTGCATTATCACAGAACTTGTTACCAAATTTGATACAATATTCATTGTTTCGCCATAAAACCTCATGCATAATATTTGATGCAATATCCATTGCATTGCTACAAAACTCCCGAAATTCGATGCAATATTCATTGCATTGCCAACTGAGAAAGTGTATGCAGACACCAGGTGCAATATCCATTGCAAAATTACCAAGCTGATAAAAGATCAGATGCAATATCCATTGCATTCCCACGTGACTTATCACAAAGACTGGATGCAAAATTTTACGTGATATGCAAGCATAAAGGGTAAATGCAGGGATCTGATGCAATATTCATTGCATCACCTTGAGAAAGACATTGATTTGGAATGCAATATTAATTGCAAATTAAGCGAGACTTAATTCATTTTTTATAAACACACTATACCTTTTGACTGGTAGGTGAGAAGGTTGAGGTTGTCGATTTATTGGGCTTCACTTGAAGTTTTAGCCACAATCATAGGAAGTATGATGTATATACCTTGGTCTCTGGTACCTGGTGGGGGTTTCTTAATGGAGGTCTCCATTTCTTTTCTTTCGACTTGGTAACAAGATATCATGGTTTTGGCAAAGAGAGTAAGGAGGGGTTTCAAAAACCGGGCCCATATGAGGAGATAACACGACGGTCAAGCAGCAAGATCTGATAGAACTTAGGGACACTGGCATGATGAAGCAGATAGTCTACTCTTGTAAGTGGAGTTTCGAACCTTTGGTATCCTGGACAGAAATTGGTGGACAACCAGTCTAGCATTATTAGGAAGGTAAGGGCAAAGTGTACCCGAAATTATCTACCCGACTCGCAGGAATTATAAGAGACACTCCTAAGAAAATCATGCTTAGTAAGGCTGAGACAAAACTTTCTCAGTTGATATGCGTTTCCAAAATGCTTCTTTTCAATAATTCATGATCTGGGGAAAATGGGATAGAAGACTGCATAGACAAGACTCATGAGTTCGGTGGGAAAAGCCCCAGGGTGATTCAATCAACAGATTTTTCAAGATAGGATAGAAAGCCCTTAGTATACTCAACTGATACGTTTTTATGAATACGAATGACTTCAGAAGTAGATGGAGGGAAAGCCCCTAGGTAGACTTTTTTTTTTAAGAGAAAATAAAAGGCACAGGATATGAGGAAGACTCTACTGAACAAGAAGGAGAGTCGGTATTCAAAGTTTACCTTGTTGCCGAGTATCACCAGGTTGGTGGGTATGGACCCTACTTGGTAATTACCTTTTGATGTTTTCATGTGTTTTTAGCAAGGAGTTCTGTCTTTGACTCAGATCACGTTATAACCGATTGAAGCAAAGCTATTGATTGCGACTGGTTCAATGCGTTCTGTTTAAACCTTTGGAGATGGATTGGTTTTGAGGTTAGAAGGTCTCTTCACGGAAAAAAGCGATCGACAATTTGATCGTTGGTTGGCTTTTCAGGCTGCGGGTTCTAAGTGAAGAATTGGCCTTTTGGTTTTGAGTATGGTAAGCTTTTTTGGCTTTGACTTTGGGTATATCTTTGGCTTTTGGGTATGGTAGGCTTTTCTTTTTCCTTTTATTCCACATCTAAAAGCGTATGTGTTGATTTTTCTCGAGAAGCCCCAAACTAGTTTGGGTAAGAAGGAGATGGACAAATGATGGATTTGCTCCAGAGAGATTTTTTTTCTTTCTTTTTTTTTCTTATTTTTATTCTTTTGTTTTCTTTTTTTTTCATAGCATCATCATAGCAGTTGAGGAGTGTCATCTCTCTTTTTGGGTCAAAGGGATAATCATTCTTGGTGGATATAAAAACGAAATAGCCCCTAGTTTTGGGAAGCTGGATGAAGATAATTTGTTTGGCTGGGACATCGGAAGGTCTTAGTTTTGGTAAGGAATTTCAGCGCATGGTGGGATTTTAAAAAGGGTTTCAGACTTTCAGAGGGGTTTTGGTGTTTATGGTAGGTAGCCCCAGTATGCTACTAACAGCTTGGCCGCAATGGGTCGAAGGTGATTCCGGTCAAGATGACTTGCCTGCTTTAGATTTCATGTGTTTTTAATAGTTTGTGGGTCCATATCTTCCAGGATGACTCATTATCAACTCGTATTAAGTGTTTTTAAGGGAGTCAACTTATCATCCTTAGAAGAAAATTTTTCTAGGAATACTCGAAAATATGTGACCTGAAAAAGAAAAGATATATAGAAAATCTACGAAAACTGACGCTGAGTTTGAAAAAAAGTTGTTTCCTGAAGATTTTATTTGGCAAGAGGAGGTTTAAAGGAAAGAGTTTTCTGGAGGTGTATACACGAGGGTATGCTAAGGTTCTATGAGTCTAAAAGTCTTCCTCTGTCTTTCTTTCCCCGAGTGACCAACAACTTTTCGTACTAAGTTCTGCCCTATTCAAATTCTTTCTCCATGTTGTTCCTTGGGCGATACTTGATCACTTTTTATTAATCATGGATGCGGGGCTTCTCAATGACATGGCCATCAATAAGATCTTGGATGGCACTTTTGAGCTTATAACACTTATCAGTGGGGTGGCCATTGCTACGATGATATTCGCAATACTGAGAGTGGTTCCATGTGTCTGATAGCTTTTTTGGAGGTCTGTAATTTTCCATTGGTTCCAGAACCCTTTGTGTCATTAAGCCTTGGAATATCAGGGAAATTAGGGCATTCAATTCATCGTAATGTCTTCTGTTTGCTTGGTAAGGTCCTACAAGACTTCTGTTGGTATCACTGCTTCCATCAACAGAATTGGCGGACTTATCTGTCTAATATGACCATGGCACATTACTGTACTTACCAGGTGGAATTCTTTCAACCACGTTGACTTCTTCTGAAGATTCTTCATCTGATTCAGAATATCATAATGAACTTGGAGGCGTGTAAATTTCTAGGGACCCTATATGTATTTCTTTATCAATGTGATTTCCTATTTCAACAATGGCATTGAAATCACCGTAGGGAAGATACCTCATGCGTTCAAGATAGATTGGCAGGAGGTTTTTTATAAACAACCGGGCTGATTCAGATGGATCAGGTCTGTCCAAAGTCTGGGCGACTTTACTCTTCCACCTGGCTGCAAATTCTGCAAATGTTTCATTTTCTTTTTGGGTGCATGCCTCAAGATCTCTTTTATTTTCAGGGGTAGTATTGTCCTTGTATCTTTCTAGGAACCTTTATGCTATTTGGTCCCAAGTGCCCATGGTGCTATCATCTGCTAGCATTAACCATTGCTTAGCAGCCCTTATCAAGGTAAGGTGAAAATTGGAGGCCATTACTTCAAAACTAGCCCCTCTTGATTGCATGCCAGTAGAATAAGATTTTAGGTGGGAGATAGGGCATCCAGTCCCAACGAATTTTTCTATGTCGGGCATTTTGAAACTTGAGGGTAGTATGGCTAAAGGTTTTAGCATTAATGCCCGCGTAGAAAATTCCCCTTTGTTCAAGACTTTGTGCATCATACTTTTTAGGTTCTCCATATCTATCTCTAATTTTGTGGGAGGAGGTGCTGGGTTTATGTTGGAAGGATTGGGGAAAGCTGGGTTTATTTCTGGCCGTGGCATTTGGTAAGGATTTTGATGAGGCGTTTGGTAAGGGTTCTGGTAAGGATTTTGGAGAAATGGGTTTTTGGCGGCTTCTGCCTGATGACCAGGATTATTAAAGGGTAAATAAATTGCTACTTATCCTGGCTGGATATGGCTTCTGTGGTCTATATGTGGGCTATTTTGGAGTGGATTGGCAATGGGAAATGAAAGGTTATTTGGATTTTGGGGTATATGGGTGTTTGGGAAAAGATATAGTGGGTATGGTGAGAAAGGGTGAAAATTTTGGTAATAAGTATTTGGTGAGAAATTGGTGATTGGGATACTGGCGATTGGTGGAAGGTTAGTGTTTGGCTGATGGTTTGGGTTTAGAGGAGCATGAGTAGTAGATGCTTCTTGAGGGGCTGCAGGGGAAGAGGTTCCCTCACCATTGGGTTTTAAACTTTGTACAAGTTTTGCCATTTGGCTTAGCAAATGATCATTCTGTGTATCCAGCTTTTGATCTAACCATTGCTGCATGGCTGGAGTAGGAGCGAACCCGGGAGCCCCTGTATCAATACCCGCTGTAGACTATTCATTTTCGGCTGTCATTCTGCTCAAATTTGTACCTTCTGCTAGGGGTGAGCTTGGTCCGGTTCGGTCCGTTTTTTTGGAAAAACTGAGAAAACCAGGATCAGACCAATAGTCCGGTTCTTAAAAAATATAGAACCAGGACCAACCCAATATGTCTGAGAACCAATACATTGGTCCGGTCCAGAACCAATTGAAGACGTACGAGAACCAGGACCGGACCAATACGATGCGTATTTTTGATCAAGAGGATAACTAGATTTTCTAAAAAACAATGATCAATAATCAAATCATGGTCTTCCTTCATACAACATTTTGTTGAGTTCGTTGTTCTTGTGAAAATAAACTAAAGGTAAAAATCATTACTTCCAAATTAATAAAGAGAAATGAAAAAGAAAGTTGTAAGGAAATTTATTGCAAGTCATCTTCCTCTCTGATCCCCTTATGGTTAATTTAATTAATTTACAGGTAACAATCCATCAAACTAATAATGTTTGAAATCACAAAAAGAGGCAGGAAATTAATTAATAGGAAGAACAATGTTTTCCCTCCTATTTTCTCTTTAATCAAATAAGGAAACTTGGTTGAATATTGAATCAAATTATTATATATTTTCTTTAGGTCGTAAGTTGTATCCCTTTTATTATATATTTTCTTTAGGTTGTAAGTTGTATCCTTTTTATTATCTTCTTATCAAATATATATATATATATACATATATTAATTAATTATACTATATTATTATATTATATATAATAAAATAATAATAAATACACATTGGTCCGGTTCGGTCCGGTTCTGCGTTTTTGGTTTCTGGAATCGCGGACCAACCCAATTGTCTGGTTCTGTAAAAATTCAGATCCAGGACCAATCCAAAGTATTGGTTCGGTCCATTTTTGATTGGTCTGGTCCGGTTCCATTGGTCCGGTCCGGTTTCAGAAAACTTCTGCTCACCCCTACCTTCTGCACTGATTTTGATATTTTATGATCTGGTCTATGTGTCTGTATCCCGTATCAACCGACCAGTACTATCTCTGCTTTTCCAAATTCAGGTCAGGTTTCTGAGGAAACGGGGTTTGGAGGTATCAGAAAGGATTGGCTGAAGGCTTTCTGGGTTTGGAGTACAACGTGCCTTTATTAGTACTTTTTTTATTTTTATTTATTTTTCCTATAATTGACCGGACAAGTACCTGCTTTGTTTTGACAGTCTCAGGACTATTCATGGAACAGTGGATTCTTTCTCCAGAGTATAGGACCCTCGTATTCCACATGCCTTTCCACTCCCCAAGATCGGACTGATCCCAAGCGAATGGCCTATATTCTTTCCGGGATCCACTATTCAAAATGGTCTAAGTCGAGCATCAGAAAATAATCAATCAGCCCGTGTGTATTTATTCATATCCTTTGCATTTTTTCTTCGATTTTACTTGATTTTTTTTATCTCTTTCTTTTTTTTTACAGGGGCTGGCCAATGATTTAGATATGCAAAAACCGGTCGGTCTATGAAGTGTCCTGAGAATCTATATGCAATTTAACGTTGGGTTATGTAGGGGGTAAGCTGGCCATGGTGTAGGGTAGCAGTTCGGAATATTTCTACATGCGTGCCCGTGTGTACGGCATCTAAAAAGCAGTAAATTTTTTTTTCAAATATAAAGTGAAAAATAAAACATATATGGCCTGTCTTGCTGTTCTTTGTAGATTTTCTTGGCTTTTTAGTTTGAGGGCGAGCAAGCAACCAATCACATCATGAAATAAAAAGAAAAATGGGGAATCTATCTATTCCTATTAATTACATATTTGTCCTAATCCCCAAAATAAAATGACATAATGAAATAAAATATGTACATATTTTGCATAATGAAAATAAAGCGTACAGAATAATAATAAAGAGCAGAAATAAAGCGATAAATAAAATAAAGCCCCAACCCTTTTGTTATGCTGCCCGGAAATTTATTGTATAAAAAAATTTGATTGTTTTTTTTTTATATTTTCAAATATACCTGTAATGGTGACTGGAACGAAACTGCTACAAGGTGGAGGATCATATCCACAAATATATACACGGATGTATAGGAACGCAATATTCAAATGTTTAAAGAAATATAACAAGCATACTTTAGCCAGAAACAAAAGAAAAAAAGTTTTGTTACTGAGTCTAGCCCTCCATTTTTATTTAAAATAAAAACGATCTCCCCAGCAGAGTCGCCACTATGGATGCCCTGGATTCTCCCGCGCCCCGCGCTCCATTTTCTAGGGGAACACAACGTGCGGAACGGACACCACACTTTCCATTCCACCCTCCCTTGTGTAGGGGAAGACGAAATTAAAAATACAGAAATGGTGCTGTCGAGAAGCGCGTGGAATACGCCTCGGTCACTTTAGTGATTTTTGGTCCAATATGAGAGCTTTGAGTTTTCTGTATCAGGTTATCCCCTTTTTAGGGGATAACAAGATGCATGAAGGCATCACCCTTTCATCCACATCTTCCCTTGTGTATGGGAAAACGTAAAAAATACAAGAAAGGATGTTGCGAGGCCTCACTGTGATCCGAAATGTTTTGACATAGTCGCCATCTTTATTTTAAGGAGAAAACAAAGAAAAAACCAAAAATAAAACCAGAGATAAAAAAAAAACGGGTTCGGAGGCTAAGTTACGAGTTGGGAAGGTGCTAAGCATCCAACTCACCCTTTCAGTTTCAAAAACAGTTTTTGGCTAAAGTATGCTTTTTGTTATATTTATCTAGCAAATAAATAAAGCATTAAAGAACAAATATATCCATGTGTACATTATTTACGGACTTGCAGCCACTTCCTTCCAATAGTTTACAAATACATTTAAAAATATTTGGCCATAATAATGGCTCTTTTTAATGATATTTTCTAAATAAATCCGGGCAGCATAACAGCTTATATTTTTACATTGGGCCGGATGGAAAATAGTTTTTTTTTTTATAAAATAAACTCTTAAAGGCTCACCTTTAAGAGCGTTGGTGCGCTCGCTCTGTCCTTCCGGGAGAGGAAGTCTTTTGTTGTAGTGTGTGTTGCGAGGATTCAGGCAGGATGACTGCTTCTGAAGGTTGCTTTCTGGCTCCGTCAAACGGCCAGATCAACTGCTTGCGTTTTTGCTGCTATTTGTTTGCTACTAGTGGAAATCGGGAAGAGCAACTACTTGCTTCTGGCGGATTTGGCCTTTTTACTCAGGCAGAGCAACTGCTCTTTTTGAGATTTTTGGACCGGGGAAATAGGGTGGAAACCTAGCTGGGGGGGCTCAGACTCACTTTAACTGGTTGGTTTTGTGTTTGGAGGAGATTTGACAGAGTTTCGAGGCTTTATAGGAGGGGGAACTCACTATCGCTCACTGCGTAAAACAAACGTACATCGTTTTCACTATGTTTTTTTCAGTGTGTTGAGTGTGTGAATTCTTGAAGCCGGGGCCTTCTATTTATAGGCCGAAGGAGGGACACCGCTGGGATTTGTGAATTTCATCTTGTGCTTCAGCAGCTTGTACCGCGTGCTTGAGAATTTGTGCAATGTGTTAAGTCGGGAGCACTATTCATGGCCCTGGGCGCCGACACCCTTGCTTCTGGACACCGTGCCCAGGATACATTATGGCAGCGCCAGCTTTCCTTTTTGCCTCCTTTTTGGACACTTAGGCCCCTGCATTTCACTGTTTTGCGCATCCTGCTTTGTCTTTTGCATTTTTAAATCCTGTAACTTGACATTTGTTAAGTTTTAACAGGTCTTGATATCACATGTCAATGTTACGTACCATGGGTACGAAATTGGGGTGTCTACAAATAGTAGTTGGTGGCAATCCATTTAGCTGTAAGTTGTCTACTCCTTAAACTTGTGCTACACATGCGGTTTTGATTCATTGTACTGATCTTAAAAGTTTTCACCCCCTTATCTTCACTTGCCCAGATCCTCCAAGGGCATATGGTGGAATTCATACAAACTACGTAGACCCTCTTCTTTTTTTTTTTTTTTCATTTTTTTTAAAAATTGAAATCTATGCCATTACCTACTGCATACGATCTAATTGCTTCCTTAAACTCTTCTGAATTTTTGAATTCCATGCCTAATGACAATTGGATTTTCTTGGGATCAGTTTCTGGCTTGAATACTCCAAATTTTTGCCCTTTCTTTTTCTAGGATTTGACTAATCTTTACTTGTACTTTACTCATCTTTAGTGCCCACCATGAATTTAGTCTCCATGGCTATATGTTCCTCTTCAGTCATTTCAATGTTTGCAAATGGGTTTGTCTTATCAACAGGAGGTGTTGGACATTCATTCATTACATTTCTTCTCTTAATATCAATAAATGTTTTACTAGCATAAGCCACTTCTTCATCACTTACTTCTCTTGGATCATCATCACTATAGTTATATATGATCAAATTCTTCTTCCTTTTATTGAATATAAGTCTCATCTTTAGCGTTTAACCCATCTTTAGTGCTTGACTCATTATCATCCCTATCAATATCCTCCCTATCATTACCCAGATCCATATCATTACCATCCCTATCATTGCCCAGATCCCCATTTCTATCATCACCCTCACCATTTACATTTCCCATTTAAGGACTATCTTCCATTTTTGACTTATTCACATTAGTTCCAATCATATTTTCCTATGTACCAGCAATATAACCAGCACATTCAACATATGTATCAATATTATGTTCAACATATATATGAATGAGCTCAGAGTTGCCTACTGCAACACTCATCATCCTAGCTTCAGAATCACTAAACATCCACCTAATTGAATCATTAGCTAAATCCATTCTTGGAATTAAATACCACAAAAACTTTATTTTCTAATACTTCAACATACTTTCAGTGGTAGCCTTTAAACTATCAAATGAAATGGTGTCAGGGTCATTATAGTAAATTACATCATATGTCCCCCCACTGTATTTAAGTTGCCCATCATTCACAAAGTTACCCCTAAAATGTACAACTATAGTAAACAAACACATTCAGCAAAACAAATGCATAGATATTACATAATTAACTGACTACATACATTATATGTAGACAAGACAAAAAAAATTCACATTCAATTGGGACAAGACAAAATTAACAATATTATGTAAGGTTGGGGTCTACGTTTTGTCCCTCACTATGACCATGAAGACCATCGTTTTCAGTCACTTGCACTTGGGGCCATAACTTTTGTAAGCATATAAAGGAGAAGCAACAAAAATCTCCACAACAGATTGGTCAACATTCATATACAACAGCAAATAAGAAAAAACCCCTTCATTGAGACACAGTACATGGGGGCTTTTGTACAATTGCACACTAAACTATGCTCAGGCAGTAAATAAAGTTTACTTTTGAAGATAATCCATCAAACAAACTATAAGAATTGAAAATCCACTTCATTCGACCAAATATTTTCAAAGCGCTAAATTGAATGAAAACACAATAACCCTAATTTCTTATAAATTTTTAAAAAATTATGAGATAGCGTAATACCTATCGTCAACGATGTCACCAATTTCTTCAGATTTAACTTCAATCTCTTCTATTAGTCGCTATTTGACTGTAGCTTTGTACAGATGAGTTCGTATTTTGGAGGTAAGTTCGTATTTCGATTTGTCTAAATTTGTTGTGTTTGGTCCCCCATTTTCCCGACTAATATCAATAAAACAGGTAAGGGTACTTTGGACTTTCACCACTAAAAGTTAGGGGTACTTCGGACTTTCCCCATATTCGTTTGACGGAAATTTTAACATTAACGGGGAAAGGGGGAATCTAACAACAAAATGCAACATATAAGACCAAACTAATTCTTTTTAAAATGGTAGGACCAAACAAAAATTTTCTGACAAGTCAAGGGACGAAATAATTAATTAAACCTTAATTTTATATCTTCTTTCAATTTATATTTACAAAATAATTTGATTTTGCATAAATTATTAAATTCAAAATTATATTAATATTTATTATTAAATACTAGTTAGATATTATAATTCAAATATTATTTATTATAATTTGATATTAATTATAATATAATATTATAATATTCAAATAATACAAATTTAAAAAAAAATATATAATCCATTAATTAATATAGATTACTATATTGACAAGTTAAATTCATATTGTTAACTACTTAACTATATTTCAAATATTGTTCATTAATGATATAAAAATAAATACAATAATTTGAAATATAACGATTGAAATGGAAATTCCTACAAATAATAATACAACGACTATAATAAAAATTGAGCTGCCCGGCCTAACAGGCCCAAGCACCGGTCACGTGCTCAGCACGCCTTCCTCACAATCACGAGTGAAACACGTGCAATCCTCATGATCCAAGTCCAAGTCATAAGCGAACAAAGACCAATCTCTGCTCGTCTTAGCCTAACAGACGAGCACCCATCCCCGTGAAGCCTGGGGGCCAAGAATACATCGAGCAGGCAGAGAGGCGAAAGTGAGCATGCTCACCGTGCTCGGTAATTCAGTAACGGTCGTCTTGGACGTGGGCAGTTATCTCCGGGAAACCCGCCCCGACATTCAAGACATGGCCATTAATGTGCCCGCCTTTCACACCCCGGCATTTAATGGGTAGTTCCTAGCTTTCCAAGTTGGCTATATAAATCCCTCCAAATGAAGGAGGGAGGTACGTTAACATATACACATGCTAAACTCTGTCAAATTGCTTACTCAATTAAGTGTTTACTGATTCACACACCGGAGCACATTTGCAGGGTAAGCCCCTGTCCAGTTCACGGTTCGTGTTTGCTTTGTTGACAGGTTTGGGCCTTGAAGTTGTGGATAGAATTGAAAGCCAGATATCCAGATTGTCAAGCTCAGTGTATCCGACTATTTTGAATACATCGAAAATTATGGAAATACAACGACAAACAAACCACAACGTCCATATTTGGAAAATACAATACTAATAAAAACGATGATTATTGAAGCATCAACATATTAATTGTCAAAAAGTCTCTAATTTTCAATCAAATCTTGCAGCAGGACAACTTAATTAAACACATGAAATTGGGAAAGAGAGAAGGAAGAGAGAAATATCAAGTAAAACAACAAAATTTTGGAGAAAATTGTATTGGCATCAAAATGAAATAAACCAAATATCTATTTATAGATAAAAATGTGCATTTTTTTATATAAAAAACACTTCTAAAATGGCCAAAAATAGGTTGAAAATTAACTATTAAAGGGACCGCACACTGCCTGACATGTGTAAAGTGATGTTAGGCATGTGTCGGCCACTTTTTTAAAAACCGGAGCATCAAAACAGCGTCGTTTTGATGCTCTTAAGCCCGAAATAGGTTGAAAATTAACTATTAAAGGGACCGCACACTGCCTGACATGTGTAAAGTGATGTCAGGCATGTGTCGGCCACCTTTTTTAAAAACCGGAGCATCAAAATGGCGTCGTTTTGATGCTCTTAAGCCCGAAACGCCTCAAAATAGGCTGGAAGGGAAAAGGGCAAGTGGTCCGCTTTTTCCGAAAATTGGTGAGTCTCTAGGCCAGAGACTGAACAAGGCAAAATCAAACTAGATCCCCTCTTTGATTTGGAAAATCTTCCGTTATTTCACAAGATACTGGGTAAAATCTTAGGTGATTTTCCGTTAACCTCTCTCTTAGAATTATTTTTAAAGTGCAACATATAAACCATGTGGTTGGAGATATTTGGTGTAAAAATTGTACCATTTTTGTGTGATATATGGAACAATTTTACACCAAATGGTTGATGATGGTTATAATTGAAGGTTAAATAAGAATTTTGTAACACTTTAACTCAAAAGTAAATGGTCATAATCATAAACTCACCTTAGTGCCATATTTCTATAAGTTAATAGATTTTTTGTTTCCACGAGTCACATTTCATCTAAAAATTACTTCATGCTCGTAATACTGAACGTACCGTTGGCCTTGCAAAATTTATATTTGTGTAAGTCGAATATAGATATCCCCATAAATGCATCGCTCCACTCAACAACTCAGAGGTTGTCAAGCCACTAAGTCAATCCTTAAATCTTAGATTTGAGTCGTAAAAAAGTAACTTTTTTCAAATTTAAGAAAAGAAATCTACGACTGTTGTCAACCCGTAAAAAGAAAGAAAAAAATAAACATAGTTGCACTCCTCCTCACATATGGTGAAAATGTAATACAAATGTGATCGGAATTTGGAAGCGTTTCTCCACCACCACCACCATCATTATCTAAAGCACCTAAATTCGACGATGCCACCCCTAAGGCAACCAAGCCAAATTGTAGACCAGTAAAGGAGATCATGGAAAGAATGGTCAACAATATTGATGTAGAATTGAATGTGATCGCTGTCACCAAAAGAAGTTTGGTTTGTTCACGAATCACGACTCAACTTCGTGTGCTTGTGTTTGGGATTATTACAAGCATTCTACTTAATTATTGTATTGAGTCTGAACTTATAACCAAATTTAAGCTGCATTGGAATGAATTTAGTACTACTTTATTTTTGTTTAATTCACTTAAATTAATATGATCAACATTTAGGATGTATTGGATACTGGGCAAAACAATTTTGAAAAAATATAGCTGCAGGCTTGTTTTCAAGAAAAATCTCCCTTGGAACGATGTTCTTTATGTACTTATGTACGTGATACTTTGGAAGAGTCTACTTGATTGCTTTATCTTGAACCACTTAATAAAGTGTTTTTTCCCATTCCTCTCCAAACTACCAATTTACTCCTTCCGTTCCGCGCAAAGAATTCACTATTCTATTTTGGGATGTTTCACTTAAAGAGTCAACTTGTAAGGGTAAAATAGGCCATGCCTATTTTTACTTGTTTCCCCTTTCATGGTCAAAATATTATTTTTGTTAAGTTTGTGGTAATTTAGGATTTAATATCTTTTATTAGATTTAGTTGTCGTATAATTGGAATCACAATCTTTTATTAGATTATGGTACATCTTTTTTGGTAACTAAATCTTAGTATAAATCCTAGTCAATCCGTGATTCTTGAGCACTGTGATATTTGGTAATAAAATCTCATTGAATTGATAAGTTGTTGGTCTTTCCTTATTGCTAATCCTCTTCCTTGTAATAGACGGATTGTTTGCGTGTGTGTAGGAATTCGCAAAGCTGTATATAAAGGAACAAGGATACAAGTTGTTGACAGAGCTTGAGAGAGAGAATAAAAGATATAGAGTTGTGAGCAGAAGCAAGGATTTTCGAAGTCGTTTCCACCCGAAATGCGCTGCAAGTCGTTGATGTTATAACATCGACAGTAACATTGAAGATCTGGAATCAGTTTGTGTCTTCCTGTTTTAGTTTTAGGAAGCTGTTTTTATTTCTTCCCACGTTTTGTCTATTCTGTTTATGTGGGGTTTTTGTTCTCCTAGACTCATTGTCTTGTGAGAATATTTTGTGAGTGATTTCACAATTGTTTTTGTAAAAACGATTATTGTTTTTAGTGAAATCTTTGTGGCCTTGAGGCTAGGTCTACAAGTATAATCTTGTAGATTGTTTTTGGTAAACTTTTGCAATCTGTTCACTGTTTTGATTTTAATTCTTCCGCTGCTATAATCATCTTTGACCATTGTGATTCCCATTGTAGCTACATTCACAGCTACATTGGAAATTGCTTGGTTTCTCTTGAGAATCCTAGCTATAGTGTTCTTTCAATTGGTATCAGAGCCTTCTCTTGACATCACTAAGAGTTGATTCTGGTCATAGCCGTGATGGATTCTCAATAAGAGAATGTCGTTCGTCCTCCTACTCTCACTAATGCAAATTATTATATTTGGAAAGTCAAGATGCGCATCTTCATCAAATCGATTGATGAAAGAGCGTGGCTTGCTGTCTTGAATGGATGGAGTCCTCCTAAAACAACAGATTCTGATGGTGATGTCAAGGTCACCAAAGAATCTGAATGGTCCAATGAAGATAGGAATACTACGTCCTTTAATTCAAAAGCCTTGTCAGCTATATATAAAGCTTTAGATGCTAATACTTTTAGGGTGATTGCCAACTATGAATCTGCTAAAGATGTTTGGGAGGCCCTTCAGACCTTGTGTGAAGGACCTGCCAGTGTTCGCGCCTCTAAGTTAAGACTGCTCACCACACAATTTGAAAATACCAGAATGAATGAGTCTGAAGATATTATGTCTTATTATGGTAGACTTCTTGACATGTCAAATTCTGCTCTTGCTTTAGGAGATCCCATCACTAATGAACGTCTTGTTAGCAAGATGATGATAACTTTGCTTGAAAGGTTCAATGTCAAAATATGTGCTATAGAGGAAGCACATGATATTGACAAGATGAGTTTTGAACGATTGGCTAGTATCCTTCAAAACTTTGAATTGAACCTAAATGATCAAATCAAACAAAAAGGCAAAGGGGCATCATCTTCTACACCTACTGTGAAAAATATTGCTATGCCTGCTCCTATTGATATCTCTTCTGACTTACTTGAAATTCAAAAAGACATTGATGAGTCTGATTTTGGAGAAGAATCTATAGCTCTTTTGACTACCAAATTTAAATTTTTTTTGAAAACAAAGAGTCAAAATAGAACTCCATCATCAAACTCCAAAAACAACTTTAAACCTGATTCTGGAAAATTTGCTCCCAAGGAAAATTCTTTCCAAACTCCAGAAAAGCCTTTCACAAATCCCTTTGCTTCAAAGTCTTCTTACAATGGTAAGAACATTGATTCAATTCAATGTAGAGAGTGTCAAGGTTATGGTCGTTATGCTAACCAATGTGCAAATACTCTAAGGAAAAAGGGTTTGAATTTTTCAGCAACTCTGAGTGATAGTGATGGAGAAGATCCAGGTGATCTTATCACTCTCACTGCTGTTTATGATTACGGCGAAAGTGCGGGTTCTCCGATCAATGTGACATCCAATGTAGCTACATCGAAGTCACATCGAGAAGAGTGAATGTAAACAGGATGATCTCTCTTGTTTTAACTCCACGCCCCGATGATGGTGGAGATTCGTAATCGACTCTTTGGAAGGGTACAAGGAACTGCATAAAGATTGGGAGAAACGAGCACACCAAGTTACATTGCTTGGTAAGGCAAACGAGCTGTTGAAAAAGGCCAATGAAGATCAGAAAGATTGCATTATAAGGCTGGAAAGCTTGCTGAGCAAAAAGGATGTTGAGATTGAAGGGTTAAAGGAGCAGCTCATTCAAGCAAACGAAACCATCACCAAGTGGAATTCAAGTCAACTTAAAATGGATGAGATACTTAATTCAGGTAACTCATCCAAGGCAGGTATTGGTTTTGTACCAAAAGTGTTTGTGAGAGAAGAAGAAGGCACATTTGAACCTAAACAGACTGCTCAGAATTTTCAGAACCCAGATTTCTTCGAAAAGCCAAAATCAAGAAAGAAAAACTTTGTTTGTCATTTCTGCCATAAGCCTGGACATATACAACCTTTTTGTTTTCTGAAAAAGGCTATATATGAGGATGAAGTTAAAGCAGGCTTTCTTGGAAAAAATCGATGCAACATCGAATGAACGACCAATGCAAGAACATTGGAAGTCACATTGGAAGTCTCATTCGAAGTCACATCATAAATCTCATTCTCAGAAAAATCAACCTAAAGTTTTTAAACAGATGTGGGTTCCTAAGGGTAGTAATGACAAAGGCAAGTCCAAATACTGTGAACCTTTTGACATATGTCCTGGTGCTAAAATGTCTGATGATGAGACGTGCAATGTTACCTTCACTTCTTTGAAATCTCATACAGCTGGGTCATGGTACTTTGACAGTGGTTGCTCTAGACATATGACAGGTTCAATTGAGAATTTGAAAGATTATGTGAGCATCAATGGTGGTTCAGTGACCTATGGAGGTGGTGCCAAAGGCAAGATAATTGGCAAATGAACATTGAATGTTGAAGGTCTTCCAAATCTCACCAATGTTTATCATGTGGAAGGACTTAAAACAAATTTGATCAGTATAAGTCAATTGTGTGATGATGATCTTCAGGTAAGGTTTGATAAAAATTCTTGTGAAGTTTTTGATCAAACTAACAAATGTCTTCGACAGTACAAGGTCATCGACAATTGTTATATGTTCAACAATAGTCAATCATGCCAAAAAGCTAGTCTTGATATTACAGATCTTTGACATCAAAGACTTGGACATATGAGTTTTCGTAAGCTCCATGAGCTTGTGAAACATGATGCAGTGAAAGGGTTGCCAAACTTGGATAAGAACTATACAAAGGTATGTGGTCCCTGTCAAAAAGGTAAGCAAACCAAGGCCTCTCAGCTTCCTATATCTCAATGTTCCACTTCTAGGTGTCTAGAGATGATTCATACTGATCTCATGGGTCCCATTGAGGTAGAAAGTTTAGGAAGGAAAAAATACACTTTTGTATGTGTGGATGATTTTTCTAGATACACTTGGATGATTTTCTTGAGAGAAAAATCTGAAACCTTTGAGGCATTTAAAATCTGGTACACCCGTGTGATGAACTTGTATGATCTAAAGCTTATTAGAATTAGATCAGATCATGGCACGGAATATGAAAACTCATCCTTTTCTAACTATTGTGCCTCTAATGGCATCTCTCATGAATTTTCTACTCCCCAAACTCCACAACAAAATGGAGTGGCGGAAAGAAAGAATAGGACACTACAAGAGATAGCAAGGGTTATGTTGACCTCAAAGAAATTGGCAAAAAGGTTTTGGGCCGAAGCCTTAAATACAGCTTGTCACATTGGAAATAGGGTTTTCTTGAGACCAGGCAGCACAATGACACCTTATGAAATCTTTCTAGGAAAGAAACCAACCTTAAAATATTTTCATGTTTTTGGTTGTGTGTGCTACCTCCTCAATGATAGAGATCAACTTTCTAAGTTTGATTCTAAAAGTGACAAGTGTGTTTTCATGGGCTACTCTACTAATAGTCGTGCTTACAAAGTCTTTAATCTTAGGACAAAGACTATTATGGAATCTATGAACATTGTCTTTGATGATCTAACGGATCTTGGCCACAAAACTGTTGAAGAAGATGTTTCAGGTATTCTCGATTTTGGAGATATTGATCTTGAACCGAGATCCGAATCCAAATGAACGGTGAACGGTGATCAAGCGAATCTGCGAAGATTGAGGCGATATGACGATGTGATTCAGAATGTGACACCCAATGTGATTCCGAATGTAGCTACATCGGAAGTCACATTGGACAGAAACTTGACAGAAGCTGAAACTGAATCAGAACAGGCAGATAATCAGTCCAGTTTGACTGATCAGGGATATGACATACCAAGCAAAATTCAGAAAATACATCCCTCTTCTCAGATCATAGGTAATGTTCAGGATGGTGTATCAACTAGAAGAAAAGGTAAGGTGGATTACAAAAAACTTGCTTGCATGTCTACACTAGAATTTGATGAAATCCATGCATCTTGTTTGTATCCACTAATGAACCCAAAAATGTGCATGAAGCTCTTAAAGATGAATGTTGGATAAATGCCATGCAAGAAGAACTAGACCAATTTACCAAAAACGATGTTTGATATCTTGTTCCTAGACCCACTTCTGTAAATGTTATTGGAACAAAATGGATTTTCAAAAATAAAACAAATGAAGTGGGAGAGATAATAAGAAACAAAGCTAGACTTGTGGCTCAAGGGTATACACAGGTTGAGGGGGTGGATTTTGATGAAACCTTTGCTCATGTAGCCCGTATTGAGTCCATTCGTCTGCTGCTTGCCATTGCATGTTTTCTTGATATAACTCTTCAACAAATGGATGTGAAGAGTGCTTTCTTAAATGGCATCCTTGAAGAAGAAGTTTTTGTTGAGCAACCAAAAGGTTTTGAGGACCCCCATAAACCCAGTCATGTGTTTAAGCTAAAAAAGGCCTTGTATGGTCTCAAACAAGCTCCTAGAGCTTGGTATGGGAGACTTACAGACCATCTTTTGAAAAGTGGGTTTAGAAGGGGAGAGGTGGATAAAACACTTTTTATTCAAAATCAAGACAAACACATTTTGATAGCACAAATTTATGTTGATGACATTGTGTTTGGATCCACCTCCAAGTCCTTGGAAAAAGAATTTGTTAACTGCATGACTTCCACTTTTGAGATGAGTATGGTTAGGAAGTTGACCTATTTTTTAGGAATTCAGATAAAACAATTACATGAAGGGATGTTCATATCTCAAGCCAAGTATGCTCTTAACTTGGTGAAGAAATTCAATCTTGAGAATGGAAAACAAAAGAAAACCCCTATGGGTACATCCAATAAACTCAATAAAGATGAAAAATCTGAAAGTGTTGACCATACATTATATAGGAGTATGATTGAAGTCTGTTGTACCTAACTGCCACCCGTCCAGACATCATGTACAGTGTGTGCTTGTGTGCTAAGTATCAAGCAAATCCCAAAGTCTCTCACTTGAAAGCAGTGAAAAGAATAATTAGGTATGTTGGTGAGACTTGTGCCATGGGTTTGTGGTATACTAAACACACAAACACCAATCTTGTTGGGTTTAGTGATGCTGATTGGGCTGGTAGTGTTGATGATATGAGAAGTACCTCAGGTGGGTGTTTTTATTTGGGAAACAACTTGATTTCATGGTTTAGTAAGAAACAAAATTGTGTTGCCCTATCAACAGCTGAATCTGAGTATATAGCTGCTGGTAGTGGATGTACACAACTCTTATGGATGAATCAAATGATCAAGGATTATGGTTTACACAGCAATGTATTAACCATGTATTGTGACAACACTAGTGCCATAAGTATAGCCAAAAATCATGTTCAACACTCTCGAACTAAGCACATTGATATAAGACACCACTTTATTAGAGATTTGGTTGAACAAGGTATTGTTTGCATTGAACATGTGGGAACAAAAAATCAACTGGTTGATATTTTCACTAAGAGTCTAGATTTTGAGAGATTTATAAATCTTAGGAAATCTCTCGGTATGTGTGCCATGTGACCCCTCACTTCTTTTTATATAAAAAAAATTTAGGCATCTTGCATTGTATCTTAGGGGGGCACACTAGTTTCATTCTTTATGTTTTAGTACCTTTGTTTATTGGCTTGGATATGCATTCAATATCTGTTGTGATTCTCTTGTTCTGATTCTCCTCACCATCTCCCTAAAAGGTTTATTGTATCTGAAAAATCTTAAGTCCACAAAGGAAAGAGCTACCTTTTGAAATTTTTGGGATGCTGCAATTTGTCAAAGTACTATGGAGCTTAGGCTTTCATGGGTTGATCTTGAGAAAATTGACTCCCTTTAATTGAAAAAGTGTGAAAGCTACCTAACGGAAAAGAGCTACCTATGAACAAGGTTGTGGCACCTTTCTTTTGGAACTATGTATCCTCGGATTACATGGGTTGATCAATAAGTAAAGTTGCTACCCTTGGTAAATAGTGTGAAAGGTTCCTAGTGGCATTTGTGGAATATGCTTGAAATAAAGTAAAGCTATTCTTCTAGGGAAATAAAGTACCTATGGTTTTTATGGGAGTTATGTGTTGTTTTGGTGAACAAAAGATGAGAATTTGTACATAAAATCACAACTTTGGCGAATGTGTCTTCCAATGCAGCTACATTGGGAACTACATTCAGATGATCTAGACATATCACATGTGTGTGACTGCATTGTTTCTCTTGTTTTTCAGCACATGTTAGGCATATTTTCTAGGACATATTTTGTGCTGATCATATCAGCCCCTTGATGTTTTTGTTTCCATAAGCAGATTAGTGCAATCTCGATCCTAAGGTTCTTCATGTTGATATTTTATGTGGTTGTCTAATATGTGTGTTAATCATAAAGTCCTGAACTGGTTTTTGATTACTGTTTTGGCATGTTTGTGTGGTAGCAATTTTGGTTAATTAAGTGTTGTGTATCTTCAAAATACTTGATTAATTTTGAAATATTCAAATTTTGAAATCTGAAATTAGTTGTTATTCTTTCATATTTAATCCTCCACCTATTTCTCATGTCAATAACAACAACATATTTTTATCTCTCCATTATGACTGGTTAATATTTGATTTCTTATCTAAATTTTGAATTTTGATTTGTTGTTAGGACTTTTCCCATTCCATGTAATTAAGGTGTTAACGGCTAATTGCTATTAGTGGGTGTATTAGTGTTGTGTTTCAGGAAGGAAGAAAATACTTATCTCAGAAGCTTCTCATGTAACGCCCGAGAATTTTCTTGCATTTATTATGATATATATTTATTAATCACAAGTTGATTAGTGTTAAACTTGCAATGCCAGCATGTTAGTCAAATAGTATTTTGACTTGAGTTTTGAGTTCTAATAAGAACTTGGTTAAATCGTGAGTTGGACTTGTGCAATAGCACGCTTGAAGTCCGATTGTGTTATTTATGTGTTTTGTATTATTTATGTGTTTTTGGTTGTGGACTTGGGTAATTGCCCTACGAGGGTCTATTTGAGCTCAAGATATATTGGGCTTGATGTGTGTCGTGTTCAAGTTCATATTGGACTTTGGTTACGTTAATTATGGTTTATAACGTTGGAATAGGAAATGACACGTTAAAGTTAGAAAATAATTATTTTCGATTAAATTGACCAGAAATGTATCGTACGTTACGTGTTTATTTTTATATTGTTAAAATATATTTTTTATTTTTACATTGGCTAGTTAATAATAATTAATTAGTGTTTAATCGGATCAAATTGAATTATTTAATTGGTTTTGACAAATTTGACTTTTTTGACCAAACAAAAGTAATACTTTACTAACTTAATATGTATGGAATATTTTAATAGTTACCAAGTGAACAATCACTTGGAAACATTCTCAAATTTCGGATGCCTTTGTTTTGTTTTGGCCAAATTGGTCGGTGGCGGTGCCTTTATCCGTTCTTTTCCTTTTAGTTTAATTTGAGTGAGTGAGACTCTCACTTTCCTTCTTGTCTCATTCTCTCCCGTTTCGAGCTCTTCACTGTAAGTTGCGAGGGTTTCGTTTTTTGGTTTGATTTGTTAACGAAAAATTATTCGTTTTTAATTTCGACTCCGCAGGAGTGTTTTATTTGCTGAAGGTTATATTTACATCCGAATATTTTGTGTTTTCGTCGATATTTTTTGGTAGAGGTAAGTTATTATCCCCTTCCTTTTGTATGTAATAATTGCATATATGTACTGTGGGCTACCCTCACGTGATTTGTTTTGAATTTAGAGTAAAAATACTCTCGTTATTAATTATTGAATATTTGAACGGATATATATAATTAAATGCTTTGGATTATTACTTGGGCCGAATTAATTATCGGTGAGATTGTGTTGGGTCGAATCCTGCAAATCGCAGTGATGCCCAAAATTTATAAATAATAAATAAATGACTCAACGGAGTCGATTTAGTTTCAATAAAATATAAAGAGTGTTGTATTGAGTTCCTACGATATAGGGGAATATTTTGAGTTAGATATTTAATATGAAATATCATATATGTGTTAATTTTATTTAAGAAAATAAACGCTTCCGTGTGTATTTTAAGCAAATAGATGCTTACATGTTTCAATTCAAGCATGCTTGTATGTGCATCGAGCCCCCGTACTTGGGACTCGATGGTTGTGTTTAATTACAAGTAAACAACTACTTGTGCATCGGATTGAGTCCAGCTGGCATATGTGGTTGTGTCGACAATGGGACGACAGTAGTCTTTACGAGAGTTAAATCTCGTGATCGCTACGGGTCGTTGCATGGGTCTCTCCCTTGTTATTGGTCGTGACAAGGATGTAGCCTTGTCAGAGCAATTCACATGACAAACAGAGGCTAGACACTTGGGTAAAACTCGAGGTAATGAGACTCCTGGTTAAGTCCCAAGGTTGGTGTTTACTGGATACTATTGGGTTCAGATATGATTTCAGAATGTGTACTGCAACAGCAACGCAACTACGACTCTTGGGTAAAACTCGGGGTAATGAGACTTATGGTTAAGTCCCAAGCTCGGTGTTTTCTGGATACTATTGGGTTACGGTTTCGGTTACGGATACTATCGATTCGACGGCATTATATTATGGGTATCGTGGACAACAACACATCTATAGTGTTCTTACGGATTTACGCCAGCGATTATATATGTGTATTACTTCAGCAACACAGTTACATTGTTTATAGCAGGACAAGTCAAAAGCTCTCTTGCAGATTCAGCTCAGATATAGATCTGATTGAGATACTGATTTATATCCTGACTATGTGTTTATATTATGCTGAGTCAATGTGCATTATAACATGATCAACGTGAATTGTGTGCAAGTATATGAATTGCTATACTTGGTGTATCGCGTATTGTGTTTTATATATTGGTTATATGTGCATAACAACATGTCATATAGATCACGTAGTAACTTACTGAGTTTATCACTCACCCCGTTCCTTTTGTTTTCCTTAGATCTCAGCCAGGCAGAAAGTACGCGGTGAGGTCGGCGAGATTTATTAGACGTCGACAATCTTTGGTATGCACCACTTCAGGGGGATGTATTGCGTTTTATGAGGACATGGGTTTATAGGAGAGTTATGTAAACTCTTCCTTGGGTTTGTGTTTAGTATGGTATTATTCATTTGTTGCCGACGTGTAACGTCGTGCTTGTATATGATATTATAGTGTTGGTTGGCTTTAGAGCCTGGTGTAGTCCGGGCAATGGCTCGTTGACTTGTTCTTTTGTTTCTCGGCCTTTGGTGCCGTGGTGTTTTAATTATCTTTTAGTGATTAATAATTTGTTAATCATGTTTTTATTTAGCCCAATTTTAGTAGGGGCTTTGCACGTGTTTTATTTCGAACTAGTGCGTTTTGTTTTGATGTTACACGCTTGACCCAGATTTCGTATAGAGATTTGGGGTCGGGTCGTGTCATCTCATCCTTCAAAATTAGGCAGAAAAACCTCTTGCAGATCTTCTTCCTCGTAAACCTTCCTCTCTCATCTTCTATTTTTGTTTCTTTCCTCAAGTTCCCATGGCTTCTACGTCATCCTCTACACATGAATCTCCCATACAAAATCCTCCCTTAGATGTAGCTTCCGATGAAGCTACATCGACTCCTCTTTCTTCTCCTGAAAATCCCTTAACAGCTATTGTAGTTGCTCAGCCATTACCTGAACTGTTGACTATGATTCTCTTAGGAGAGAAAGGAAACGCAATTGATGTAGACAATCGAGGAGATTTGTCAGGGTTACCTCAAATTGGTAACCCTAGCTCGCGAAAATCGAAGAGGCTCAGAGGGATTCCCTCAAATTTCGTAAATCCAAGTGAGGAGGATGTTCTAGCTGCCAAGAAACACAAAGTGGTTCCAGGAATTTTTGAAGAATCAGTAGTTATTGAAAGCGACCCCGATGATAAGGATTTTGTTCCTAAAACAGGGGCAACCCCGGTGGTTCAAGAACCAGCTTCTCAACCTGCTTCTCCAATAATCGCTCAAGTTGAAGAGGAAGCCAGAGACGATGATTACCCTATACCATCACCGCGAGTTGTATTTCCTCCAGATACTTCGGTTCAAGCTCAAGAATCCCCTGATTCCGAACTCGGTTCTCCTTCAGCGTCCATCAATTTTTCTGATGAAGATAGGACTTTGGCATACTATCTTGTTCAGTTGAAGACTGCTTCTCCTTAGAAATCTCCTCAGTCTTCTCATCCTGATGCAGAAAATTTAGCTCATGAGTCCAGTTCTTCCGAATTCGATGACCATTCTGACAAAAATTTTGAAAGCAAAGAAGCAACTCCTGTAGATAGTGAAGATACTGAAGAGGCTCCTGTATCGATTCACCAGAAGTCGGGCATCTTCAGCCAATGTAGCTACTAATGTAGCTACATCCAAAATTTCCAAGCCTTCTGCTTCTGTGTCCATCTCAGTTGGTAAACCTTTCTCCTCTAAATTTGTTTCAAAGGCTGCTTCTATTTGCTATAATACCTCTCGTAAAATAGTGGATGAAAGGATCATTCCTTCAGTTGAGTTATCTGCACAGAACTTGACCCAATTCTTTGCTGAAAGAGGTCTTTCTGGAACTCTGTCATCTGCCACTCCTTATTTTCGTGATCTCATTTACGAATTTTATGCTAATCTTGAAAAACGTATTTCCTCAACTTCTGATGCAAGATTTGAAAAAGTTTTTGTGAGAGGGAAATGGTATTTGTTCTCATATTCTATCATTAATGACATGTTCAACACTCCTGTTTCTGGTCCTTTTGCTATGAATACTGATTTAAATCTGTGTGTCTTGGAATTGACTGGTGGTACTGTGTCCAAGTGGCCTGAGAAAGGCTCATCCATTAGTACTTCACAGCTATCCTCACTCTATGCACTCATGCATAAAATATGTTGTACAAATTGGTCACCCACCACTAACTCAAACACACTCACTGAAGAGCATGCTAGGGTCCTGTTTCAGATTGGGACTAATAAACCCTTTGATTTTGGAGATTTTGCCTTCAGAAAGATCTCTTCTTTAGCTGAGTCAGAAGGTGATAAGAGATCTCTGATTTTTCCTTCTTTGATTTACAAAATTTTAGTCTCCCAAGGTTACTCACCCTCTGCTGGAACCAGACTCTCTCCCATTCTTGAACCACTACACATCTCAGCCAAACTGTTGAGAGGAGATAGAATTGTGAATCTTCCTCTTGTTCATCCATATGTTCCAGTTTCAACAGTCACTTTTGCCTGCTAAAGCTGCAGAAGATTGATCATGAAACTGTGTTTCTTGTGGTTGTACTGGCTTAGTTGTGGTTGAATATTTGGGTTGTTTGTTGTTGATTGGATGTAAACATTGCTTCATGATTTGGTCTGTAACTCTTAAACTAATTAGGTCTGCAACTCCTTTAACTGTGATTGGTTGGTTATGGTTGTCGGTTATGACTCTCACAGCATTCTGATTAGTGCATATGTTTAGGGGGTGAATTGTTTGGAGTTTTTCTCTCTAACATTTGCAGGATGAAGTTTGGATTGATAATAGAACACTTGCTTTGGATTTGACCAGAAATGCTCAACGAAGGGGATGATTGTAAGGGTAAAATAGGCCATGCTTATTTTTACTTGTTTCCCCTTTCATGGTCAAAATATTATTTTTGCTAAGTTTGTGTTAATTTAGGATTTAATATCTTTTATTAGATTTAGTTGTGGTATTTTTGGAACCAAAATATTTTATTAGATTATGGTTCATCATTTTTGGTAACTAAATCTTAGCATTAATCCTAGTCAAACCGTGATTTTTGAAGACTTTCATGTTTGGTAATAATATCTCATTGAATTGGTAAGTTGTTAGTCCTTCCTTTTTTGCTAATCCTTTTCCATCTAGTAGTAGGACTGTTTTGCGTATGTGTAGGACATCGCATAACTATAAATAAATGAGCAAGGATACGGGCTATTTGCAGAGCTTGAGAGAGAGAATAAAAAGCCTAAAACATGTGTTCAGAAGCAGGGAGTTTGAGAAGTTGTTTCCAGTTCAGAAGACAAGCTGTTCGGCTAAAGCTGTTGATGTTATAACATTGGCAGTAACATCAAAGATCAGGAAATCTGTTTTATCTTCCTGTTTAGTTTGAGGAAGCTGATTTTATTTCTTCCCACGTTTTGTCTGTTCAGTTTATGTGGGGTTTTTGTTCTCCAAGACTCATTGTCTTGTGAGAATATTTTTGTGAGTGATTTCACAATTGTGTTTGTTAAACGATAATTATTAGTGAAATCTTTGTGGCCTTGAGGCTAGGTCTATAAGTATTATCTTGTAGATTGTTTTTGGTAAACCTGTGCATTCCGTTCACTGTTTTGTTATCAATTCTTCCGCTGCTATTTTCTTCTTTGATCATTGTGATTTCCATTGTAGCTACATTCACAGCTACATTGGAAATTGCTTTGGTTTCTCTTGAGAATCCTAGCTATTGTGTTCTTACTAGATGTTTAGCTCAATCCTCTTCCCGATGGACCGATTGGTCATATATGATTTTAGGAAAAAGAGCTTTAAAGGGAAAATGAGATCGGGAATGGCTATGAGATTTTGGAGAAGAAAGGACAATAAGAGGAGGGTCATTTAAGGAAGAAAATAACAAAAATGAACTTATGAGGTTGAAAAAAAAAACATGATACTTAGGCGGTTATAATTATAGGAAATAGTACCGACTCACAATTATTCATTTTACTAGGGTAACACAACTTTGCGATTGACATTTAAAAAAACATTTCTTACGGTTCATATTGCTAAATCATCCACTTTAGAACATCACCAATTCAACCGTGATTTAATATTTGGCTGTGAGAAATTAACACTCTCAATTACATGTGACAATTTATCTCTCTTCACTCACATTCAATTAAAAGATATCACTCTCATGCAACCTGTAGATTTAATTTTATGTTGCATACATTCAACTACTAAAATGAAAATTTATATATATATATATATATATATAATGAAACAATCAATAGAAGAGTTTTTAAAAAGAATTATGCTGATTAGGATGCATTCACATCCTGAAATAAAATGCCAAAAACTTGACATTCTTATCAAGATTGTGAAAAAAAAATGATTGATATGTCATCTCCACAACTCTTTTTCACGGTTGTCTTGAAAAGAAATTCTTTCAAAATGTGTAAATCTTATGTGGCACTTAATTCTTTTCAAATTCACATTTGCATTGGTGATACTCTTACCTTTACACTCTTTTATTTTTATAGTTTTCAAACAAATAAATTCATAAATAGTTTTAATTAATATATTACAGTTGTACAGTAAAATAAAATTGTTTATAGTTTTAATTAATATATTGCATAATCCAAATATTTCATATACAAACAATTAAAGAAAATAAAGATGTACTTATGGATCAAAAGGACAATATTTTCGGATAGATTTAAAAAATATTCTTGAATCAAACCACTTTAATGGCTAGATTTTTATTTTGAAGAGAAAAAAAGAAAATTTTTAGTAGTATATTTAAAGTTTTAAGTTTATAATATTAAGAAATTTATTAAAATAAGGGTAATTATGTACTATTTCTAATCCTCATCTAGGCGTTAGGAGCTAATCCGATGCCTTGTGATTGCTTAATGATTTTTAAAACACTGTTTTTTATAATTACATAGGTCAAATTATTCTTTTTATTGATACCCATGTTGCTTTAAGGATAATTTACCGAATCTCAATATGAAGTATTATTAGTTATAACTAGGTTTACCCCGTGCACTTACACACGCACACACACACACATATATATACAAATAAAAACATTTTAAAATAATAACTTAAGGAAAAATTAATTTGGAGGCAATTACTTCAATAAATACATCATTGTAACGATAATATCATAAATTTTAAAAAATTCCTTATAAAACATTTTTGTTGTGTTATATGTTGGCAACTCATATAACACAAAGGGAAAGGGAAGGATATGGTATAAAATAAATAAATAAGAAAAATAAAGATGAAATTAAAGAGCAAGGATGGAAGTGGCCAGCTTTATCTGAGAATAAGATAGGACTTGCACTAGTGAATGGATGGGAGGATTGAAATGGCCAACTCTTGTAACCTCTTACCTGATTAATATTAGTAATAGATAGATGCCAATATGGCAGCATTCAGGGACCAATCAACATTAATTAGTTTTTGTTCTGACCCTTCACAAGTTGCAATAATACTATATTAATTAATTAGTTAAATTTAAATTTATTACCTGGGCTGGAGTGGCCATGGAGACCCAAACTGACATCACTCCTCTTCTGCTTCTATCCATGTTTTGTGCCAGATGGTTTCTCGGTGTGTGTTTATAAATTTTGGAGAGACCTCCAAGGGATAGCCTAGATTGGTAGAGCTGAAACTTTATAAAATGTGAGATTTCAGATTTGGTTTTTTCTCACGCCCCCTTGGGGCAAAAAAATTGTCGAGGAGAGTAACAACTTCACCCAAAATAGAAAGAAAAATAAAGAACGATGCACTACTTCATTGTTTCTTCGTTTCGGTTAGTGTTGGCCAAGATTTTCGAGATTGATTCAAACAAATTAAACTTGACTTCTAAAATACAGTATGATTTTATTAAAAATGGTAATTTTAAGAATGGCTAACTAAAGTCATGTGGTGTTAGCTAAGACTGCTAAGTTTTGTGGCACGAATGCTTCATGACTTTATTTACCTTACGGTTCCATTAATGTATTTTTAGAAAGAAAGAACTGATTTGATTCTGGTAAGCTTGGGCTGATGAATGTGATGAGTGTCTAAGACCCCAGCTGGACAACGCATTGAATCCAAGTTTCAAATGGTAACACTAATAAGCAAGATGGGGGCAATATTATTTTTTAATTGTAAGTGGCAGATGTTGAAAATGAGATGACTCGATTATTCAGGCAATATGTCAGTTCCCTCTGAGGGTATGGATTGTCGGGTTTTGGACAAGGCGGTCGCTTAACATTGGTGCTAGGGGATTGGCTACTCATGATTGTTTCAGACCGAGCTACTGGAAAATAGGCGGTCGCTTAGTGTTGAGGACTAGACGACTGCTTACTCTTATTGTTTCAGACCAAGCTACTCTAAAATGTGTGGTCGCCTAGTGTCGAGGACTAGGTGACCGCCTAGTCCCGTTTTTCAGTTTTGTTCGGTTTCCTTAATTAAAGGTTTTAAGGTTTCTATTGTATCCGTATAAAGAGTGGTATCCGTAGAACGTTTTCAAGGTTGATTCTAATAAACTTTCGACAGTCGGTTGGCTCAAATCTCTATCACTTCTTTGTGATTGATGTTATTATACTCTGTTAATTTGTTTGTAAAGTCTTCCGATGTGCACAATAGATATATCTTATTACAGTTGAGTATAATGTATGCTAAAATATATTTAATTACTTATTATTTTTTGTATGTGATTTGCATTAATAAATAATAGTAGTCTTGCCCGTGTCAATGACACGGCGCCAGTTTAAGAATTTATTTTAAATGAAGCAGATATTGTAGAAATGAATTAATATTTACTTATAATTTGTAGAGATTGGATATATGTACACAACATAACGAAAAAAAAATGAGAAAACTCAAATACGTAACAAAATAAAACATTTTACTTCGATATTTATTTCATAAGAAAAACCAATAAATAAATATTTTAATTGTAACTACTGTTAAAATACAAAAAGAAAATTTTGTTGTTTTCTCAATAACGAAAATTCAGTCTTCTTCTTCTGAGGGTTCTTACTTAACAACAATGGTTGGTTTGGAAACACGAGATGCAATAATTTTGACCATTATTTATACCTACACATGATACAAAGAAAATTCAAACACACTCATTTAACCAAATTTTCTGTTTCATCTACAAAACTCGAATCCTCCCACATATTATCATACAAAATCTAACAGGCGAACGAAGATGCATTTGATCAAAATTAAATAACAATTTGGTTTCCATTGCTTTAATTGCTAAAAAAATAGCAATTAAATCAATGGAAACCAATTCACATGCCCCAACAAACGAAACCATAACAATGAAAAGATGTGCAACATTCTATAAAAATAAACTTGTACCCGTGCCGATGGCACGGTGCCAGTATGAGCTTGATCAATATATGAACCGAGCATGATGAAAATAAATTAATATATCTTTGAGATTTTGTAGGAGTCGTATTAATGTAAATTACACAACAACGTCCCAAAAATTAAAGAAATAACATAATTTATTGGTCGTAAAAATTTATAACTCATCTTAAAAGAAAGTTTATAACTTATCTTAAAAGAGTATAATTAAGCATCAAAAAGCATTCTCTCTCTCTCTCTCTCTCTCTCTCTCTCTCTCTCTCTCTCCACATGCACACATCAACCCAACACATGTTAATTGAAATAAACTTTAAAATGAAAATCTTCGCAAATAAAAACCACAAAATAAATTGAATAAAACAGAGTGAACTAACAAAATACTATTTTGAAATCGAAATCACAAAGATTTCAGACCAATAAGGGAAATTAAACATAACTTTTAAGAAAATAAAGAAATTAAAATACAAATATTCAAAATTACAAAAGTTGATTACAAAACTTAGAAACAATTTTTTTTCGGACAAAAATTAAACTGATTTAGTTAATTACGATAACAATCAAAAAGAAAAAAAATTAAAATACAAATATTTAAAATTACAAAAATTAATTACAAAACTTACGAATAATTTTTTTATAAAAAAATAAATCTAAGCCAGACATAAATTAAATTGAGATTCAATTGATTACAATAGTAATCAATTAAGAAACTACAACTAAATATTTGTAAAACTGTAAAGGTTATTTTATTATTAATGAACTACTAAAAATATTATTTTCTTAAAAAATTTGACTTTCAAATGGGCCTCTTTACCCGGAACGGAGGGATTAATTAATAATTTGTATACGAAATTGTAGGGTGGACAAAAATTAGATTGATTAAGTTAATTACGATAACAGTTAAAAAGAACAAAAAATATTTAAAATTACAAAACTTACGATTTTTTATTTGTATACGAAATTGCGGGTCAGAAAAAAATAAAATAGATTAAGTTAATTACGATAACAATTAAAAAGAAAAAAATTGTAAAGCCGTAAAATATTAACTGTAAAACTGTAATATCTCAGTAAAAAGAGTAACTAATTTTTAAAACTGTAAAATAATAACTGTAAACCGTAATATCTCAGTAAAAGAGTAAATGTAAATCGTAATATCTCAATAATTTTCGCACACTTGGATTTCCAAATAAATTAAAGCGGTAAAATTTCAGTAAAAGAGTGAATTAATTTCATAAAAGTATTGAGCAAACAATATTTTATAATATAGATAGATGTTTAAACTTTATATCGGATCAATGTACACTTGACAAAGAAAAAACTAATGTTATTGATTTCAAACAAAACCAATAATCAAATTACTGTGAAAACAATACACTTGTTTTAGTATTTTGCAATAGAAACAAACAAATCTCATAAATATATACTCCCTCCGTCCCTAATTAAATAATCGTCCTAGTTGACTCGGCGCACAGTTTAAGAAAAAACAATTGACTTGATTATTTATATTGGTTTAATGTGTAGTTTCATTTAAAGCTCATGTGTATGTGACTCATAATTAAAGTAGAGTGAAAAGGTAAGGGTAAAGTGGTAAAAGTGATGTTCTAAAAAAGTAAGTTTCAAAGTGAACAATTATTTTGGAACGGATGAAAAAAGAAATGAGGACGATAATTTAAGGACGGAGGGAGTAGTAGTCAACATTATTTGATGATTTTGATCATCACTCTCTCAAAAGTCAAAACACTCCATTTCAATTCTCTAGCCAAAAATCCCAATAGACTTGAGTACTTGATATCAGGCTTCTTAAAGTCAAAACACTCCTTCGAATTCTTCTCCTCCTTCTCTTTGTTTCTCTCTCTGCTAATCTGCAGAACTCTCCCTTCCTCAACCTCCACCTTTACTTCTTATTCTTCAGCCCCAGAAGGTCCGCCTTAAACACGTACGCCTCCGGCGTCTCCTTCCAATTGATCCTCGTGTTTGTGAATGTTGTTGTTTCATTTGAATCGAAACGATTTTGGGTCAATCAGTCAGCCTCAAACCCATTTTAAAACCCAAATATTCTTGCTAAAACTCACGCCAAATATGGGGAGATCGGAATCGAGATTTACTTCAAAAACCAACTTGGTTTCAAAAATCAAAAAAGAAAAATCCAGAAGAATTGGTGAACCAATTTGGTTCGGTTTTCATAAACCCAAAAACGTAGAAGAAAAATGTAAAAAACAAAAGAAGAACTTACAAATTCCGGCAATGAGAGTGTGGGTTCCCGGGACTTGCGCCCTTTGGGTAGGGGTGCACGCGTACGTGCGGATGCGGGACACCACTGCTCTCATTCCATCATCCCTTGTTTAGGGGAAGACGAAATTAAAAGTGCGAGAGAAGTGCTATCTAAAATAGCGCGTTTGAATATGCCTCGGTAACTTCAGTGAATTTTTGATCCAATATGGGAGCTTTGGGTTTTTTATATCAAGTTATCCCTTTTTCAGGGGATACCAGGATATAGGAATACATCACCCTTTCATTCACATTCTCCCTTTTTTAGGGGAGAACGGAAAAGTGCAAGAAAGGATGTTGCGAGGCCCCACCATGGATTTTATGAAAATTGTCTTATGGCCTATTTCGGATCACCATGAGTGCTTTGGGTTTTCTACATCAAATTATTCCTTGTTTAGGGGATATCAGGATATAGGAATATATCACCCTTTCATTCTTATTCTCCTTTTTTTAGGGAAAAACGGAAAAGTGCAAAAAAGGAGTGTTGCGACGCCCGACTGGATCCAAAATGTTTTATAGAGTCGGCATCTTTATTTTAAGGAAGAAATAAAGAAAAACCAAAAAAGAAAAACCAGAGATTCCAAAAATGGGTTCGGAGGCTAAGTTACGAGTTGGGAAGGTGCTAGGCACCCAACTAGCCCTTTCGATCTCAAAAGCGATTTTTGGCTAAAGTATGTTTTTTGTTATATTTATCTAGAAAATAAATAAAGCATTAACTACCTACAAATACATCCATATTTACATTATCTACAGACTTGCAGCCGTCTCCTCTCAAGAATTTACAAATACATTTAAAAATATTTGACCATAATAACGGCTCTTTTAGATAGTATTTCCTAACTAAATCCGGGCAGCACAACAGCTTATATTTTTACAATGGGCCGGATTTGAAAATAGTTTTTTAGTAAATAAACTCTTAAAGGCTTACCTTTAAGAGCGTTGGTGTGCTCGCTCTGTCCTTCAGGGAGAGGGAGTCTTTTTGCTGCTGCTGCGGTGCAGGCAGAGTAACGGCTTGCAAGAGTTTCTTTTGGGACCCGTAAAACGGGTGGAGCAACTTTTGACACTTGCTTGCTTGCTGCTGGTGGAATTTGGGCAGAACAATGGCTTATTTCTGGCTAATTTGGCCTTTTAACTCGGGCAGAGTGATCGATGTTTTATTTACTCTTTTTCCTTGCAAGTGAACAAGACTATTATAGAATAGTATTGGAAGCAAGGGTCGAACCCACAGAGACAAGTGATCACGAACAGTGCAATTATTGATAGCAAATTATTAACCTAAGGGGGGTTTTTATGTTTAGTTCTACTCTAAACTACTAGTTATAGATGTTTAACTAATTAGACAGTAATAACAGATATGAAGATCTTATGGTGGGTGGCAATCTAGGATTCTGGGTTTCACTTGTATTTCCTTTATGTTCAATTCATAATAATGTCATTCAATGTCTTGGGTTCGTTCACTAAAAATAGATATAGTCGTTGAACAATTGGTTCGGCCTCCATCCCATAAAATTCATCCATTCTATATCCTAAGCACGAGGCATCAATCTAGTGTCACCTAGATTTATGATCTATCTGTCACCTAGATCATGTAAGAACACGGTCCTAACTTATCACTCTCGTGCATCGATAGGTCCAATTTATTGTGTTGGTGAGCCGATTATGCGACATATGCACTTGGTCATGCGGTTATCCGCACCTCTAAGCCTTTATTATTTGCGATTACATTCATTTGTTCAAAGCAAAATAATATAGGGGTTGATAAACAACACAATCAACAAGCATTGAATAGACATATATATAAGAATCAAAACATAAATTCGATACAAGTTACCTCCCACCTCCTAGATTATGGATGATTTAGTTCATCATAGACAATGAACAGCACATGGAGATGATCGGATACATGATTTGATCTTCAATACTTGGAATTACAGGATCTAACTATGTTATACAATCTAAAACTACCTAAAAACTATTAAAAGAGAGTCCGTCCTCCTCCTTTGCTCGGCCTCGGCTTCTATATATACTCGGGAGTTGTAATTGGATCGAATAGCGTGTGAAAATCCGACTTTGGCGCATTCGACCACCTTGCGGTCGCAAGTCTTTGAGTACCTGCGTGCAAGGTCTCGATGTAGGTGGCTTTTGATTTCTTGGTTCTTGGCTCGAGGACCTTGCGTCTACCTTGCGGTCGCAAGGTGCAGAGGCTGCGCAAGGTGTCCGACAATGCGACTTTCATTGTTTCTTCAATTTTCCTTTTTGGCTTTTCTTGAAATTTGCACTTAAAACCCTAGAGTTTCGCGTACTTTCACAATTAACCCTGAAACTTACAAAACTCACCGAAAACATATATTAGTAACCAAAAGCCTCGTGAAATAGCATAATTTAAGTCTTAGAAGTATATAAAATCGACGTATAAAATACATCGATCAAATACCCCCAAACTTGAACTTTGCTCGTCCACGAGTAAACAAATAAACTTATAAATACAAAAGCATATAAATAATAAAAATTAAAATCTTTTTGTGAGGGTGACACTATTTACACTCCTCTATAAACCCACAAACTCAAGGAGACTCTTTCGAGTGACTCGACTATGCAGATAAATACAAAAACAGATAACTACAAAACTAAATAGAATAAAGTTTAAACTAAAAATAAAACATAAAATCTTTTTGGCTTCATCTCAAGTTATAGGTGTACGGCATGCATGTAATCTCAGTTTGGTACTCACCACATATATGCAGGCTTAGTCATATAAAACCAGCTAGTCTTTTCTTAAGACTGCTACTACTTCTAATTTCTCCGTGTGTGTGTGATCACCAGTCTTAAAGAATATCTTAACTAAAACAGTTTTATTAAGCTAAACACCACATTCATATGAAAATCAAAGTTTAGGAGAAAATCATGCATTAAGAATTATGAGATCTACCATCCAAACCCGGTCAGTTACAGACAGAGAGATCCCAATGATTTAAAAGACTTATACATACATCTCATGCAGTACTTCTATGTATGACATACAATGCTCTCCTATCCCAATGACTTGTAATAGCTAAGATTATGCTAACACAGTGAGCTTTTAGGGTAAATAATAATGAATAAGAAGTGTGTGATCAATTTCATATTACTCACTTGACAGTTGAAACAACATAAGCATTGGCAAGAAGATCATTAGGTCTTTATTAGCTTGTAATGTAAGGCCAAGGTGTTGGGGGATATGAAGGAAAGGAATTAGAATTCAAAGTGAGAGAGTAAGATTACCCTTTATCCCTCATACTTCCAAGCAAAAGGAAGTTTTCCCTATTTAGGCTAGGACCTGCAAAGACCACAAGTGGAGGGGTGCTTTCTATAACTTTTAAGTTTTCTTCTTTCCCCCCCAAACTTGTTTTGTGCAGTATCTTCTTCTAAAAATATCACATCATTCCAATCAGCATAATTTTTCTAACATATTTTTCTCTTGAAAGCTATGCTTCCAATTGAATCTTTGTTTACACTCTTCTTCTTAGTTTCATTTTTTAAATCGACACATGATGATTTTTTTTCTTTTTTTTTCGACGACGGAAGGAAGAAGTCTTCGAAAAATGGCCTAAGCGAAAAGTGGTCCTTCTAGAATCAATTTCCCACCCATCCTACTCTCTCAAAGGGTAGGCTAAAAGTGTATAGGCTTTTAGGGTTAAGTTAATGTGGGTAATAGAAACGATGGCGAATGGGGGTTTCAATAGTGTGCTTAGCACACTCCATTCTTTTTCATTAGGCTCAAAAGGGGACACTAGGGATATATTTAGTATTGGTCAGGGAATATTTAGGCTCTAACGATCCAAAGATGGCCTAAGTCATTTCTTAATGCTAAATGCTCACATAGTATTTAAAGCAAGTAAGACAACACAAAATATCATATCAACTATGGGAATTGGGGTTGAGTGTTTAGCATCACTGGATTTTACATAAGCATTCGCTAAGGCAGGATGGTAGGGACAATTGAGACTAACATGCGGAACACGGTTCGAAAGTGTGCTTGAGATATATAAATGAGAAAAATCAGGGATCTAACTATCATGCAATTGACCCTAAGTTACAATTTAATGCAACAATTATGTTCGAATGGCTATGCATCATATTCTTGTGCATATCTTGTTGAAGTGAAATAGGTGTTATAAACTTTATAAAACTATTCTAATCAATCCATAATTATGACTGGTGTGAGTGCATGAAAAATTTGGAGAAAAGTAAAAGTTTCGCAAAATTAAGTAAATTCCAGGGGGATCTACAGACTAACTATGCGGTTCATTGCACTAATCTCCTCATTGACTACGACTAGCATTACCACACCTAAACTCGAGGATGAATATTTTGAAATAAATTTTTTTATATAAATATATTTTTTTAAGAAATTGGGAGATGATGACGATGACACAATTGTTAGGACCCTAAAGGTCCTTCCTATTATAGTATTATGGTCATGCCAACAACTCCGAAAATAAGAAAAAATAAAAACAGGAAAAATAGGGTGAAGAGTTAAATGGTCATCAAGAAAAGAAATTTTCTTTCACCCTAAAAACATAGCCCAACTCCATTCCTCGTTAGGCTAGGATCTGCTAAGACTAAAAGTTTTAAATTCCCCCCCCCCCAAACTTAATTTCTATTTTGTCCTCAAAATAGAGGAACATATTAGAGGATTGATGGGGTAGGACAAATATCAAAAGGAGATAGCGGGTCCACCTAACGAAAGATGGAACTTGGGCCTCGACTCATGGTGAGTCGGGCGGAAATAACGAGCGAGGGCGAAACTTGGGGATCGTGCCGGGGAGGGAATCCATACATTGGACGATTACGTCCCACGGTGTTAGCCCAAGAAGAAATCGGTGCAGTCGACACGCATTTGTGCCAGCTGCGACCCATCATGTCATTTTGGAGGACGGCTTCCTCCACTTTGTTGAAGATCTCCGAGAGTGGGTCCTCTCCTCTCTTCGGGTTCCTCCTCTTGAGGAACCCTCACTCTCATTTCTTTGGTGATGTTCAAACAAAATGGCCCTTGTAATGGCCAGGAGCCTTGACCTCTCCGCGTGTTTGGGCATTCTCGCTTTGCCCTCTACACAAATCGGTAATCAAATGCGGGAGCAGCGAACCCGCGTTCGTCCTACCTCTAATAAGGGTCTTGATTTGGCCGTTGATCAAGCGACCAACATCAACGGACCCTTGATCATAATGGTGTAGGTCAAGGCGACCCTCTCCCAATTCACCGTGTTTTGGTGACTTGAGGGCATGAGGCGTCCATAAACAAATTTATACACGGGCTTGGCCGTGTCTTGGAAGAAGGACTCTCTGATGCGTGGTCCAAATGGTGGGTTACGGTTATAGGACCACTCCACACCGGGGAGGCGATGGCGGCATTGACCACCTCGGCGAGGGATCACGGGGGTTGAGGTGTGTGCTATAGTTATCGGCACCAACCGCAAAGTTGGAGGTGCGAAATAAGTGTTAATGCTTTGGGATGAAAAATCAACTACTATATTCTAACATTAACGGTGTCTAGCACACCATCTATGCTAATGTTGCCATTAGCATAGAATTCTCGGACAATAGGGACTACGGCATCCTTGGCGGAGAATCTAACAAAAGCCCCCCCTACGAGCTGCTCAGTTGGGACGGAGACCAAAGTCTTGACCTTGAATCCCCTTCGGGCACAAGGACTTGGAGAGCTTAGTCGTGTACCTCTCGATGCCTCGTAGGACACAATCGGGTTATGTCAAAATTATGCTCTTCCTCTGGCGGGGCGGGAGGATGAAGCCGTATTTCTACGCTACGGAACATTTTGTTTGAAATAAAATTTTGAAAACTAAAAAGTTTAACAATTAAAATTGTGTTTTAAAATTTTAAAATTAAAATTTATTCTAAGCATGCAAAAATTTATCGTTAAAAACTATCTAGCACCAAGCATGCAAATATTTTGCATTATGAAATTAAAAAGGGTGTTAGTGTTACTTGATTGCGGCCTGAATAGAGTGAGTGCGGCCAGTGGAGTTCGATCTTAAGTCGGCAACAATGGAGGTTTCCTCTTCCTTTTCCTTCAAAATCTTCAACTTTATGGAGTGCAATGGCGGATGGGAGAGATGGAAGATGAAGAGTTTTGAGGAGAGAGATCTTGGAATATGTCTTAGAGGCTTGAGCCGATCTGCCGGGATTGGAGAGGTTGGGCCGGGCTGCTGGCTCTTTCTTTGGGAAGGAGGAAGATTTACGTGTGATTCGGAAGAAAACCCGGCAACCTTTCATCTGAGGGACCTTGCGGTCGCAGAGTGCGCCACTGCGTCCATGAGGTGGGCGGTCAAAGATTGAGATTCCTGGCGATTCCATGACATGATACGGCGCCACGAATTCGCATTCTTGGGGACCTTGCGGTCATGAGGTCCTTCACATCTGCGTCCGCGAGGTGGACGAGTCTTCCTTCTTGTTTTCTTTCAATACTTTTCAACGGCTTGCGGTTTAGCCCTTAGTTCTTAGTTTATGTCTTGGATATTTCTGAATATAAAAACTAAACAACAATTCTAAACTAAAAATTATTAGTAACATATAAATCAACACTAAGATGTTTTCTCCCCCAAACTTGAATTTTGACATATTTAATTTAAGATTAAATGTCCAAAATTAAATTTGCGGAGAAAAGCATATTTAACAACTATAAAAAACTAAATAGCATTCAT
>CM028383.1:6488296-6521577 GCA_013146195.2 Codonopsis lanceolata | reverse complement strand
CTTCCCAGGATGGTAGTCTCAGATCACGACACGCAATTCTCTAAGAAGTTCCGCAGAGCTGCGAAAGACTAAATGTTAAACATAGAATGTCCTCGGTGGCCCATCCTCGAGGCAACGGCCGAGGCGAGCGAGGCAAGAAAATCATGCATGCACTAAAGAGGGATGCGGGCGAGGAAAAAGGGAGGTGGCTCGAGCAATTGCCGATCGTTTTGTGGAACATCGGAACCACCGTCCATGGCCCCGCAGGCAAACTCCCTTCGCACTTACCTATGGATCGGAAGCCATGGCCCGGTCGAGCTAAGCGCTTCCACGGCAAGGGGCTTCTTCGACCAAAGTCAAAGCAGTTTGTCAAGATTATTGGATCTCGACAACATTGAGGAGAAGCGGATTGAGGCAAGACTAAAGATGATCAACTATAAGAAGCTCACAAGAGAAACCATGATAAGAAGGTCGGGGCAGGAGCTTTTCGGTAGGAGATTTGGTCTTAAGAAAGATTGAAGCAACGGGCAAAAAGCTCGGCGAAACAAGCTCTCTCGGGTGGGAAGGACCACTTAGGGTGACCAAGTTGTTCGAGAGGGACATACCGGTGGCAGAACTAGGAACACACCTTGAAAAACCCATGGCATGCAGATCACTTAAGAAATACTTATCAATGATGTAACTGTGGCAATGGGATAGAAAAATGAAGAAATTCCATTATGTTTTGTGCTACCAAAATAGGACTTCCCTCGGCATGTAAAGAAAGCTCACTTGTCAAAAACAAAAGACCTATCCTCGGTATACGAGGATAGGCCCGAAAAAAGACCTATCCTCGGTATACGAGGATAGGCCCGAAAAAAGACCTATCCTCGGTACACGGACGGGCCCGAAAAAGACCTATCCTCGGTATCACGAGGATAGGCCCGAAAAAAGACTATCCTCGGTATCACGAGGGCAGGCCCAGAAAAGACCTATCCTCGGTATACGAGGATAGGCCCGAAAAAGACCTATCCTCGGTATACGAGGGCAGGCCCGAAAAAGACCTATCCTCGGTATACGAGGATAGGCCCGAAAAAAGACCTATCCTCGGTACACGAGGGCCAGGCCCGAAAAGACCTATCCTCGGTATACGAGGGGATAGGCCCCAGAACCTATCCTCGGTATCACGAGGATAGGCCCGAAAAAAGACCTATCCTCGGTGCACGAGGGCCCCGAAAAAGACCTATCTTCGACGGGATAGGCCCTTTTAAGATTACAAACAAACTTTAAAAAAAGTTAGACATTCTCATAAATTTAAAAACCACAAAGAAGCAAAGTGACCCGGAAGGGCGAGGTCAAGTAAATCGATGTCGATAAACAAGAAAAAGTTAAGTGAAAGCTGTCGAACAACAATTGTTTGATACATGGAGCGCGAAGGCCTAAAACCACTCGTCCTTGCGAGATAATAAGTCGAGGCGGTAGGGGGATCGGGTCTGAGGAAGCTCGATGCTCGGCCGCTCCCACATCATCAGCGGTTGTTGCACATTAGTTTGTTCACCGAAAATTTGCGTAAGTCATTTCGGGGTCAAAGGGAACATCTTCATTCCTTTTGATGGCTTCGACCCCAGACAAACATTCACGTCGAAGGCATCAGGGGCACCCACTCATTCAAACCCGACCTCTGGGTCCTCGTATGTACAAATTTGAAGCTGTCGCCCAGGTAAGGGACCAGACTAGCCTAGCGAACAAACGAGCAGGAGAGAAGGCTCGAAGCCCCAGTCGACTAGCTCCCCCATGGCACAGTGGCTGCTTTGCACATCGGAGAATGTGAGAACCCTTAGTATAGTATGGCACCAAGTCATCAGGAAAATCCTCGCCATCCTTATAATCTTGCAGCTGACCACACCGGCGCCTCGGTTAGCCCGAACCCCCTACACATGCCAAAGCGACATCCTTCTCGCCCAGCCCGGCCTCTCGATAAGCAGAAAGTCTCGGCTAGTCCCTCGGCTTCCTTCAACGGCTTCGTCGACCGGTCGAGACAACATTTCCATTGTCCCAGCCGATCCACAAGTTTCATCGCTTCATTCAACCGCGCCTTAGAATGTTGTCGCTTTCCAAGGGCGCGACCTTTGCCTTCAAGCGTTCACATCGTCCTCATGCGGCCAGGACTCTCGGCGCGATTTCTTCTCACCATTCCTTGTCGAGCAAGGCGATTAAACAGCGACTTCATCATGGCCTGAAGCTGCGATCCACGAGAATCAAATAAGTACCAAACAAAAACAAGAATGAAATAAACTTAAAGCGAAAGGGAGGAAAAAGGCTCACCTGCGCCGGTTACAGACAAAGCGACCAAGTATACGAGCGAGCTCGGTGAGTTCATATGCCAACCAAATCCTTAGGCGCCGGATATACCACGCCAGGCGAGGGTAGTAGTAATGTCATCACGGGGCGGTAAAATCAAGGTTTCTAGAGAGGAGGAACATCGGCAATAATCTGGCCCATTCCTTGGCCACTCTTGGTCGGCGGGCGGCTCAAAGTCATCGACCGACCGGGGAATCCCGACTTCTTCTAAGCGGAGAGCCTCCTCCCCGACCACGGATTTCCACTTTCTTGACAGGAAGATAGCCGGCCAGTGGGCCCGCCTCTTCATTCTCCTCATCCTCCTCGTCGACCCAGGCCGTGGCCTTCCTCTTTCTAGCAAGTGACTTGGATCACGGGGAGGGAAGGATCGTGGTGAGTCGATGCTTGACGGTGATCGGGGACTTGGAGCGCTGACCACAAGAGGAGGGATGGAGATCGATGATGGGAGGGCTTGACCTCTTCGACCTGCTCCTCGAGATGAAGCCGAAGGCGAACACCTTCGCTATTTGGGGAATAGGAGGCTTGCCACCCCTCGGTTAAAGGCACGGTCGGCAAATTATAAGCCGGTCGCATGTCGAGCGGCGGTCTCGGCCGACACGACGATCAGCAAGCAGTTTGCATCTTTGCGGCTCTTCGTCAGACCCATTCGGGCATCAAGACTCCTCATCGCTGAAAAACAAAAGTTTGAAGTCAGGAACAAGCAAAAAGAGGAAAAATAAGCAAGGAAGTAACTAAAGAAGAAGGTATTCACGGTGATGCAGGCAAAGAATTTGCTTTCGGCCTTCAAATTTCGGCCAGAAGAAAAACGGTCCTTCTTGAGGGCAATCTATGCCCAGCCGGCCGGATAGGTACTAATTATGCGGCATGGCACATCGAGTCGCGGAGTCTTTCATGGCCTTGCTAGATATCCCCACCGAGGCCCGGCGGTTCTTCATTGGTACAAATCGAGCTCCACTTGAACACGAGCGGGTCCTCGCCCCGTGCACCCAGAAAACCCTCCAATGCCTCCTTGGCCCCCTCCTCATACTCGGTCAACGAGGAAACAGAGGACAGTGACTTCACAGACTCAACAGCATCATGAGGAAGAGGGAAATTCCACCCTCGTCGACTCTCTACAACCACGACCTTGTCAGCCCAGTGCCCTGTTTTCTTAGGAGGACGAACAAATAAGTTGACCCCATTGTTATGGTGTTTGCATTGAAGGCGACCAGGGGACATAGTCACCTGCAAAGTAATTCTTGAAGAGAGGAAGGGTAGGCTCGAACCCGAGCACTCGCGGGCAAGCAATAAAGCTAATTAGATACCTCACCGAGATTGAGGGCAGATCAAGGGATGAGCCGGCCGTCTAACAACTCGCATATGAAGGGGTCTAAGGGCAATCGAAGCCCTGCCTCAAAAAACGAAGTGTAGAACCCAACACCACTCCGAAGAAGCCTCAGTTCGGGCAATGACAAGCGTATATCAGGGGCATACCCCCAGAAATCTCGGGGACTGTGATTGAACCGGTTGTTCCAAGCCTCTGCGTCCTCAGGGTCAATGTGGTTACACCATCCCCGTAACCACCTGCCCTCGGTCTTACCACCTTCTTCGGCAGTATCCTCGCTTACTCTGGTTCTTCCAGCCCGGGCTTTCTTGCTCGTTTTGCTCACCGATCATTCACCTCGTGCCGTTAGCGAAGAGCCAACGGCACCTTTTCTTCCTTTTTCTCCTCGCCAACTCTACGTTACGCTCCATTATACGTTGCGCCTCGAGCTCATTTGTAAAAGAGTTGATAGAGGTCAAAATATACTGCTCCCTCGTCTCACAAAGATGCATCGAGTCGAGAGGTCGGTCCTCAATTTTCAAGACTCATCCTCGTGTCAGGGAAGCCCATCTAACTTATAGCCGGCTAATAGCAATCTCTTCGCCTCATTTGGGAAGGACGGCTTCCCAATTCCCATCAATCTGTTTATATACCCGCAGAAAGGGTAGGGGACCGAGCATAAATCACCGGGATTAGCTCTTTTAGTTCGCATAGGCAAGAAAGGGTGAGGAGAGGGAACTCCTTGGGAAGACGACGAAGAAGACGAGGAACAGGTTTTATACGCCTTATTAGAGGAGGACGATCGGGGTGTGGCGCGAGGACTCGGCCGGAACTCATAAAAAACTTGACAAAAACCTAAGTATTGAAGGCAAACCGAAAGAAGAAGAATACCTTCAACGGATGTCGGTGACAAGGCGCATGCAGGCAAAGAACGAGAGCGAGAGACGAGGGGAGAACGAAACAGAAAGCTTCGCCTAGTACTGAAAAGTGAAAATCGTAACCGCCCAGGAAAAAGAACACGGCGGTTTATAACTCACCGCCGCACCGTGTGTCAAGCGAACCAAAGGAAAGTAAATGGAAGCCGGAGGCGAACCTAGAGGACCACTTTTGAGAGAGAACAGTGAAAAGAGGTTAAAAAGCGAAAGGAAAGGAAAATATCGCCTAAGAATCGCTGAGCGGAAAAACCAAAGGAAACAGGCGAAGTGTGAAGAAGAAGCCAAAGTTCCTCTTTTATACGACCCACCGCACAGGCCGAACACCAACACGGGACCCTATCCCACCAATAAACGCCCGACCGCGGCCACAGAAAGCGCGTCGCCAATATTAAGAAATGACGGCGCCGTCACCTCACGAATTAAATGAAAAGTCGGCCTTGTGACGCTCCGGGAAACACGCTATTAATGAGACGTGACCCCAAACGACGCCATCAACCCGACCATCAAGACAAGCTCGCCGAGACCCGCCCTCGCCTCATCCTCAAAATTAAAGCGTAAAGAATATGATCGCATATGAGATCCCAACCAATGACAAATCAAGTGTACTTTCCAAGCTTGGGATGAATCCTCGCACTCGGAAAGTCGGGGGCAAGCGAAGGGACTCAACCACTCGCCCTCACGTGGCGGACACGTGGTTGTTGGAACAACGACACTTGCCACTACGCCGACGTGGCACGCCTCGGCGACCATCCTCGACAGAGCACCACCAGCCGACCAAACCCAGCCGGTAATTATGTTAGACTAGTCGGTTGTCACCAAGCGGGCCCTACATGGACGGTCCTCGACCTAGTCGACCACCAAGAGAAAGCGAGGCCTAAGTCCCAGCGACCTACGGAAGAAACGTCATCATAGTACAAAATACGCCAGGTGGCCCGTTCGATTGGAGAAACACCAACGTGCTCTGCGCCGCCGCTCCACCCAGCTTGACTGCTTGATACTCGACAAACCCGAAAAAGATAACCAATAAGGGCCGGCCACCTGGCCGACCAACAGATCCTGTCTCAACGTCTTGTCGCTTGCTTGTCACGGCAAGCCGACAGGAGAGGAGTATAAAAAGGAAGGTAACCAAACTTCACAAGGTACGACATTATTCACACCTGAGACATTCCTTGTTCTTAAGCTCATAGCTAGATAAGTATTGCTAAGGGTGATTACAGGGTACGCCTGTTCACTCCATTGTTATCCCAAGCGACTCTCACGCCGGGAGGGCTTTAAGGATAACCTCCCAGCCCCTCGACCGGTGTTCTCTCTTATTTGACAGGGGTTTACTCAAGGAAACAAGGAAGGCGATTGGGGAAACCCGGCCAACAACCCGGATATCCATCTCACCATTCCAACACAGACAGTCTTCACCTAGTCCAATCTTACGTGTACTCCACGTGTAGTCACCCACATTTTGGCGCGATCATATGTAAATATGTGTAATTATGGAAGGGCGCGAGAGGTGCTCAAACATTCGGAAATGACTTTTGGAAAATAAATTCGTAAGTCATTTTTCGAAAAAAAATGTTTGATTTTCCATTGAGAAAAACATTTTCTATGAATCATTTTCGTGTAACAAACGGAGTCCAACTCTCCCAAACACTTCAGTATATATCCTTGTATTCAGTATGGTTCATTTTGATGGTAGTTTATTTATGCTTTCAGCACGACTATGCGTGATTCAAGACGACTCCAAAAGAAGTTAATCCTCCCAAATTCTCTTACGATTGAGCCCTAATGCCCTATAGGTATTCCTTTCGATGTGCATTTTAAAAAAATCTCAAAATAAGTGTCTGTTTATTTATAAATTTCTTAATCTTACTTTTGGCATATAATGTCTTTAGTGCAAACTTACACTATAATATGTGAATCCAGAAGGTATAATCATTATCCAACACATTTTCAAAAAACTTAACTCTCATATTTTTAAGGCTTATATAGCAATTTAGTCATCCTACTTTCCAGTTTTTTTCGTTAAGATCATTCTACTTTTTTTTATCAATTTAATTCATTATATTTAGCAAATCAAGTCAATAAAATCACTGGGGATTATTTTCGTTAGTTAGATGGACAGAAATGTTTGAAATGACCAAAATGCCCTTACTAATGTTAAGGGTTTTCAGTTTAAAATGTTAATAGTTAAGGGGTCAAACTAAAATATCAAATTATCAATATTTAATTTATATTTCTAAAATCTCTCTCTCTCTATATATATATATATATATATATATATATATATATATATATATATATATATATATATATATATATATATATATATAATCCCTAACATTGATCTCCACGCATACCCAGCAGCCTCCTTCCTTCTCCATCTCCAGCCAAATCTGCCCTGCTCTTTTGCCGACACCCCCTCATCTGCTATCATCTTCAGCAGGATTCTTAATCCCGTCTCGTCTCTTCATCTCCCATATCTCACTCTCTTCTTCGTCTACAACCCCAGATCTGGACAAATCTCAGTTCCTAAGCTCCCCGCCATCACCGCACGAACTAAACTTGTGGATTTCAAACAATTGCCTACCTCCAACAAATATGGTGGTTAGAAGTGGAAGGAGAGTTGGAATTTGAGTTTCCTACAGGAAATTACAGCTTATTCTTTCGTCTTCAACTCAAAAGACCTTCAAAGAAACTTGGTGGTTCTAGATGTAGCCCTAGCCCTAGCCCGGAGCGAGTCCACGACGGCAATCAAGCCAGTTCGGTTACAATTTTTGACATCAACGGGTGAGCATAGAATATCATAATGTTATTTGAATGAGCCATGGAAGTGGTTACAATATCATGGTTGGGATTTTACTATCCAAGACTCACATGTACCAATGAAGATCAAATTCTCGATGACCCAAATTTATTGCACTCACAAAAAAGGTGGTCTATCTCTAGACTATGTGTTCATTTGTCCAATTGAACTCAACAACCCCAAAAATGGCTTACTAAACTTGCTTTTATATCAAACTCTCTTATTTTATTTTTATTGTAAATATGTAATGTAGGCATGTAGCCTGTAAGGAGAGTTTTAGGCAATTAGATAGGGACCAGTGTTTTAGGCAACCAAATAGATTTCAGGTCCGCCATCCACCATAACAGTCGGTGGAAACTCATTGACCAAAATCGACGGAAACTTATTAGCAGACACATCCTGATTTCACCCTAATCCCATAAAATTTCGAAAAACTCTTCAATGGCGGCGTAAGCAAGGAGATATCGGTCGAGCAGAACCCAAGCTCCAATCAGTGGCCGAAGGCAAGACCTTAAAAGATTGAATCACTATGCCAATCTTGTCGGACTTTTGGTGGTCTTTCTTTCTTACTGGCTCTTCCTCTAGTTCTATTATTCAGAAGCATCCAACCTACTTGAATATCTTCAAGTTGCAGATCCAATGTGGTAGGCCTTTAATTTTTTTTAAAGTCAAAATTGGATTTAAAAAAAAAGATCCAATTGCATTAAGTGGGGGCATTTTTGGGATTTTTTTTAAGTTTTCCATCCAAAAAATTGGATAGAGTGATGAATGTGAAAATAAAGCCAAGTATAATGATTAAATTGAGAAGAAAAAAAAAGTAGAATAATCTTAATGAAAAAAGTTAGAAAATATGGTGACCAAATTGCTATTTAAACCTATTTTTAATTAAAAAAAACTATAAAGAACGTTTGTTGTAGGATAGACCGATAGAGTCATAGAGCCATAGAGGAAGTGCATATTATTTGGGTTAAACCTAGGTCTAACAATTACAACCAAAAACACGTTAATTCGTATAATTCAGCTTGAAAATTACCGACTCAACCCGCTTTGACCCAAAAAAAAATTAACGAGTCGCTTTGGATCGGGTTAATGCGAGTCGAACACATTACCTATTTCATCCTGTTATTTTTTTGCTATGTAAATATAGTTTCTTTTATGAAAAATATGGATTGAAATAGGTCAATTCATTCTGCATGCCGACCCGACCCGTTTTGATCCATTTAATTTTAGATCATAACAAATCACAATTCATTTTGACCCAATACAACTCACTCAATGGCCAAGTCTAGTTAAACCAAAAGATGTTATCTACGACTTATTGATTTTATATACCAGCTGGATCCCATTGGTAGATAGAGCATTTTCCATGGAATATTGTTGGAATCCTTGGTTGATTCACCAGATCCGGATATCTACCTGCACACAAGAGCAAATGTCACTCAACAATAGAGTCTGTACCCATTGAATTGTCATAGTTCTGTTATTTTTTCTAAATAGTGTCAAATTAATATTATCTCATAATTGATAAGACTTAAGAGGATTATGGATAATTTTCTTTAAAAACACTTTTTAAATAGAAACATAAGACAATTATTTTAGAACGTCTAAAAAAAACATCAGATACCTATAGCTCATCATATTTTTTTTCGTTTCTGATGATATTCTAAGGAAGAACACAAGCGTGGTAAAGATGTATCATGATTTTAAAAGTAAGATTGTTTTGGTCAAAATTTGATGAATAAAGATATATTCCGGTATTTGGCTTCTTCTCGTTAACCTCTTCCCTAGTCGCATTGGGTATTTTCCATTTCCATCGGAGATTCTGTAGCAGATTCCTAGGAGTTAATGCACCTGTTATCTCACCCGCAAGTCAATATAGCTTCTCTCCCAGCTTTTACTATCTTACATTAATTGGATACCATAAAAGTCATTGGTTAGTCTTTGGTGCGACTGAGAAGCATGATTAGAGTAACCGAATATGCCGCGAATTCTCTTTCCCCAACGGCTCCTCGTTTACCTTTTTTAACTGCCACTTCATCATCCCCAAGCATATGCTCTCCAAATATTCTAATCCTTTTTTCCTAATAAAACCTCCAAAATTTTCAAATCTAATACATCTTACACTTGAAAATATTCTTGGATTAAAACCCGAGAACTCGATGAAGTTTGGAAAGAGATTGCAGCAACAAATTCAAGAAACTTTGCCGGGGTGGCGCGACAAATTTTTATCCTACAAAGACTTGAAGAAGCTTGTAAAGTTGATTTCTTCGGCTCCGGCCATATTGAATCCATCCTTGGAGTTTGCTAAATCCGAACAAGAGTTTGTCTACTTGTTAAACAATGAGATCGAGAAATTTAATGCTTTTTTCTTAGAGCAAGAAGAGGATTTCATTATCCGGCATAAGGTAAATTTCTATTGTTGAAAAATGTTTTAATTAGTTTTAGTTTAATCACGATTCACGGATCATTCCTTCTCCTCCTTCCAAAATAATACATTAAATTAACTTTGTTGAGTCAACTCATTTAGTTCACAAGTCAATACCAGAGAAGTTTCTTTATCGGGTCTCGCTACAAACTATATATATGCATACTTACTTACTCTAAAAATCAAGGCAAACCCTAATTTTCTTTTATTATAGTTAAATAAATATCGGATGAGGACGGAGTTTCACTCTCTCATAGCTCAATCTACCAACACACAGTGGATCGGATAAAAAAGATTCGTATTACAAAAATATCTATAAAATCGTCTTACTCAAACTAGTATCGGTGATATTTAGTTTTCAACCTACTACTACAACTATTTACAAAAGTAGATATTTTTATGACAACAACAAAGTGGGGTCCATGTTGGACTAAAGTTATTCAATAAAAAAATATGTTTATTCTTTATTATTTAAGATAGATAGAGTAAGATATTCGATAAAGAAAGCAGTTATTTGTTGTCATCGAAATAGCCACATCTAACGTATCGTAACTAAGAAGAAGTTCTGCAAAGATGTATAACAACATTTATACTTTTTTCTTAGTATCTTAGGGAAGAAGTTTTACAAGCATTTGTAATATCCTCCACACTTTCTTCTTGTTGGCATACAATAGAGAATTGCGTTATTGAAGCCAAGATATCAAACCTACAATAGAGATATATATATATATATATATATATATATATATATATATATATTAGTGTATTACTCCATATTGAAGCAAAGATATCAAACCTACTTTAGGTTGCTAAATGAGTTTCTCTCTCACACATACACACACAGACTTGCCCTAGTTCGACACGAGCTCATTTGTAGCGTTGAGAGCAAATTGATGGAAATATGTGATAAAAATATGATGTGATGCACAGGAATTGCAACAAAGAATCCAGAGAGTCATCGAAATAAGGCGGACAAATGGGACTAGAAAGCCATCAGAAACAGATTATAATGAACAGATTGCGAGAATCAGAAGGGACATTGTCAATTTTCATGGAGAAATGGTGCTTCTAATTAATTATAGTAATGTTAATTACACAGGTACTAGAAATAGCAATCAAGCCTCAACTTCCTACCCTTCATGAGTTCAAAGTTGCTAAGATTTTCATTCATGAGAGTTGTGATTCTTGAATGCTATAGGGTTGGCCAAGATTTTGAAGAAGTACGACAAGAGAACCGGAGGGTTGCTGCGCTCGCTGTTCATTCAAAAGGTGTTGGAACAGCCTTTCTTTACAACTGACCAAATCTCAAAGCTCGTTAAAGAATGTGAAACCAACAATTGATGCAGTGTTCTCAGCTGTGAAAAAAGAGGAAGAAGAAGAAGACGAGGAAGAAATCCGAGTAGAACCAGAAGCAATAACAGTTGAAGAAGATAGTATATTCAGGAATACAGTTGCAGCTCTTATGAGTATGCAAGAGATTCGAAAAAGCAGCTCTACTTACAGCCATTTCTCTCTGCCTCCCCTCAATTTGCCAGAATCTGAGCTTATTCATTCTTTTCAGCTCAACTTACCCATTTCAAGTATCTAATTATGAAGTTAAAGATTCATTTTTTACATCTGATATCTAGCTGCGACTCCAATAAAAGTTTAGATTACACAATATAATCTTTTTGCTCAACATTTTGTTGGCTAGTTATCTGAGCAGCCTGCTTCAAGGACAGTTATTTCGCATCAGGGTATTGTGATATGTGATGATTAAGGAAAAATACTAGGCAATTACATAGAGTATCTGTGATGTACTTTCATAAACGAAGAAGTTTCATCGCAACCTCCTGAAATTACTCTTTTGATTCAAACTCGTTGTGTATCATGTGACCTCCCTCGTTCTGGTCCTGAATGGATGAATATAAACAAAGGACTTTTGTACACTTAAAAAATCCAGACCATATTTTCCATATCCATTGAAATTGTATTATCACATGTAACATATCACATCATGCTCTGATGTAGTATAAAATTTAGTATATAACAAGTTTTGAATAAGTATACACTTAAGAAATAACACTCGTGAGAAGCCACTTAATCAAGGCACTCCTGTACAAAAGTAGCCCAGTTTCAGTAGTCAAACAAGATTTCATGCCGAAGAATCTTCTTTGGTCAATTAGTTGGCAGCTCCACATAGCTTTGAACTTGTTGATCAGCAAGTGATATGCCACCATCATCATGGAACTGCATGTAACACAGCAAAAGAGGGGTAAGCTGGAAAGAAGCACCCATAGAAGCAAGGCAGGGGAAAGCTTTCCTAGAAAGAGCAAAATGTAGATTAGGATTTGAGCATTATGTTTGAAACTAGTGCAAGGTTCTATCATCTTTTATCATTGTCATCATGGCATGATTGACATTGACAAGGAGATTTCCTTGCACAGGGTGAGTTATTATATCACCAGGGAAGGTAAAATAGACACCATGAAATGACATGGACTGATGGATAGCTTCCCAGCTTCCTCAAAAGATTGTCATATTTAATTCAAGGGGGGGGGGGGGGGTGTAAGGCTTAATTTCTGAATTTCAGGCTTTCAATGTTGGAGTCGTCTAAAAGCATTGAGGTGCTCAATGGCCCATGGGTGGGAGACCATAAAATATGAGTAATGCTGAGGATCCTATATATATATATATATAGAGAGAGAGAGAGAGAGAGAGAGAGAAGCAAGGCCAGGCCTTGCTTCTAAACCGATGTATGAAGCATCTGATTGCCTAGTCTTGATAAGCTTAGACTTTGCATCTATAAAACTCATTATTAACTACTTCATATATGTTAAAATCAAGTGTTATGTAGAGCATTGCTAAAACTCGTTTTTGTTTTTAACTCTTATTGTCCTGAAACCAACCAAAGACTAACTAGATTTTGTTTTTAACTCTTTTCTTTCTTTTTTTTCTTTTTGGTTAAATCTTTTTTATTACAAGTAATCATTTACGTAAATGAAACTCCACGGCAGAAAGTTTGGCAGGATGCGTCTAAATTGAATTTTCTCTTTTCTCATATTCAATAAATTACACATCACTCAGAGCCATGACAATTATGTCCAAGAAGAATAAAATAATATTTTGGTTCCTAGACATGTGAAAAAAGAATAGTTTGGTCCTCGGGGTTTAAAATAGGGCTGGCAAATTTCCCGTTTTTCCCGACCCGACTCCTGACCCGACATTTCCCGACCCGACAAAATCCTGATCCCGACTTTGTCGGGATTTTTCCCGTCCCGACATATTTCGGGACGGGGTTCGGAAAAATTTTCATTCCCGTCGGGATTCCCGTCCCGACCCGACAATGTGTTAATGTTTTACGATATGCTGCCTAGCCTGCCTGTGCGTCTCATACTCATGTCTCATACTCATTCATTTCAGTCACAAAAGAACCCTAAAATCCCAAATCCTCCCCCCGCCGTTTCTCTCTCAATCTGTCGCGAATCGGCCACTCGTCTCTCCGGCCGCCGTTTCTCTCTCAACCTCGTCGTGAATCGACCCTCATCTACTCCGGCTGCCGTTTCTCTCTCTCTCACTGTAAGTTTCTCACTTTCTCTCAATCTCTCGCTCTTTCTCTCTCTCTCACTGCCGTTTATTTCACTCAATTTTGATTTTATTCTGTCCAGAGTGAATCTCAAAATAAAAAGTTTCTAAAACTGAATACTCAAAAGTTGATTTTTGTTATCAACTGTATGGTGAATGTTTTTGGAAGAGTGGGAGTTTGATTCGCTGCTAGTCGACTGTCGACATACGGACATTCCCTTCGTTTGCAAGCCATGGTACAAGGTCTCTTAATCTTTTTGTTTTCAGATTTAAATCCCGATTTAACTTCACGGGGAAATGTGTCAGACGAAATTCGTGAAGGGTTTAATCGATCATTCGATCGTAGTGCTGGTTGTGCCACTGTGGTTGATCTGTCTGTTTCTCTTATAGAAGAAGCTCTCTCTTATGTTGTTGATAAACTTCCTAATTTGAAGAAGTTGGGGGTTTATTAATAATTCAATATACTAGTATGTTTTTTAATTATGGTTAGTAACAAACAATCCAGTATCAACTCATGGGAAGAAGAATACTAACACAATTTTTTTTAAACATACCACTGTACTAGTGCATTCAACGGATTGTTTAAGGGTAGCAAAAGCCTGTACTCTGTAGTCTGTAGGCCCAATAGCTCAATCTTTTTGAGATTATTGAGATATGGTGGAGATGTGAATCATTTGATTCTGAATGAGAAACTTTTGGCTTTGATTTGAATCATTTGATTTTATGGTCAGGCCAAGATTGTTAGTACAGAGTACAGACTAGACTACAGTGTATTATTACACTAAAATACACAAATTTGCTTGCATACAAGCTTCACTATTGTGGAATGTAACTGCAGAAGTTTGTGGCTATATCGTGAAAATGTCTTGATTAACTCATTGATGCACGTGTTCTGATTTAGATGAATATATTATTACTCCATTGGGTTTGTGCGTTTCATTGTGTTTTAAATCCTAATTTGTTCTGGTAGTACAAATGCCACCATATGTCAAGTGGCATTTTTCTTTTCTTTTGGTACCTTTTTACATCTACCCTTTGAATGAGTTGATATAAACATGTTGCAATTGGGTTTTTTGGTGGGAGAAAGAATAAGTCTTTTAACACATATCGCGTTAGACCCTCATCTTAATAGTTGACAAACTAGAAAGGTTGGCAATCTACACTAATTTTGAGTTATGCTAAGGTCAGGCTTGGCTGCATGGAGGGGATAGAGTTAAACTGCTAAGGTCTGCCTCTACACTATCTTCCATTCAATTCAGCAACAATATTGCAATGGGTAGCTCTAGCTTAATTGGCTAAAACATTTGGGTGGGTGCGCAATTATATATGTTGAAAGTGATTTTCAGTTAATGGGTATATTTTGACTTTTCATGTTTGTGTGTGAGAGTAGAATAATTTTATATAGGTGTTTAAACGAGTTTGAGTTTGTCTAAATCAGTCTGAAAGATGAAAGAGTCTTCTATAAGCTAAAGCCCATTCGGAATGTGAGTAGATAGGAGTATAGGACACTGAATTTTAGAGAAATGGGGTGGTAAAATTATTCAAACACAAATCCAATTATCATAACCCATTCCAAGTTGTACTTTACCTTCTGTTACCTTTTTGGATGCTATTCAGTTCTAACAAATATTATTAAACAAATATTAATAAAATCAAGTGAATTTTATTTTTCTTAATCACCTATTTTAGTAATGACTTGGTTTAGTCACCTAACTCTTGCATTTAAAACTGAATATTTTTGTGTGAAATCTTTTACTAATCAAATGTTTCTTTCTTCTATTTTGATTTAGGTTTGGTGACGATGGATGATTCTTCTGGAATTGATAGCCCTTCGTCGACCGCACAACCTGATGCATCGACTCACTCCACAACTCCAACAATCCCGGAGGAAGCAATAAATGTTGGAACCAAAAAGCGAAAAACAACGGCAGCTGTTTGGTCACATGCTGAAAAAGTAGTAGAGAGAAACGAAAAAAATGAGGTAATTAACGTTATCGCTGTTTGCAATTATTGTAAAACTAGAGTTCCCGCTCATAGCAAACTGCAAGGGAATAATGGTATTACTAATCATGTGAACCGTTGCAAATTAAATCCCAAAAATGCAACACAATCTTCTCAACCAAATTTGACAGCCTCTTCTTTGAGTAATGCATTGACACCCCATGTTTTTAACCAAAAAAGGCTTGAAGAGAAGGTTATAGCATTTGTTATTAGAGATGAGATGCCATTTAGGGTTGTGGAAGGGAAAGGGTTTATAGATATGATGAAAGAGGCTCAACCTCGAGTCAAGATTCCTAACCGAAAAAAAGTGGCATCACTTGTCTGGGATTTATTTGCAACAGAAAAAAGTAAGATAAAGAGTGTTATAGGTGATCAAAGGGTAAGTATCACAACTGATACTTGGACATCGGTTCAGAATATCAACTACATGGTGATAACAGCTCATTTCTTAGATGATGATTGGAAGTTGCATAAAAGAATAATAAATTTCACTAAGATCACTTCTCACAAAGGTGATGACATTGGAAAAGTTTTGGAAACATGTTTAAGTGATTGGGGAATAGAAAAAGTTTTCACGATAACAGTTGATAATGCGAGCACAAATGATAAAGCGGTGGAGTACATGGGGAAAAGGCTAAAAGACATGGGTACCTTATTGTTAGATGGTAAATACTTGCATTTGAGATGTTGTTGTCACATCATAAACTTAATTGTGAAAAGTGGTTTGAAATTTCTTAATCAGTCAATTGAGTCCATTATTCACTCTTCTGGGGCAAGGTTGGATCAATTTAGAGAATCTGCTATTTTGTTGAAGATGGATAAAATGTCAACAGTTCCTATGGATGTGCCGACAAGGTGGAATTCTACATATACCATGCTTTCATTGCAATCAAGTTTAAGAAAGTTTTTGGTAGGATGACGTAAAATGTTCAGTTTCTTGAATACTTTCAAGAGGTTGAGACGGGGAAAAAAAGAGTGGGTCCTCCTAACGATGATGATTGGAAGAAAGCGAAGGTCTTTATGTGTTTTCTCAAAAGGTTTAATGATTCAACATTGCATCTTAGTGCTACCAAGACAACGACATCAACCTTGATTTGGGAGGAAATAGTGTCAATGAGGAAGGTTATTAGCAAAACAATGCTTGAAGTTACAAATCCTATGTTGCAAGAAGTTGCTAAGCAAATGGAGATTAAGTTCAAAAAGTATTGGGGTGATCTTAATAAGGTGAACAAGCTTATTTTCCTTTGTCAAGTTCTTGATCCTCGTTACAAGTTTCAATTGATTGGGATCCATTTGGAAGATAAGAGTTTTAATGTTGATAATGCACATTCATTCGTGGAGGATCTAAAAAGTTGTCTCTTGGAGTTGTATTATGCTTATAAAGGAAGTTGTTCTTTAGAGTCTTCATGCGGAGTCAATGATGATGGTGTAGAGAGAGAGTTGATGGAGAGTTTTAAGGATGATCCTTTTAAATTGGATTTTCATTTGCAAATGGCTCAAGCAAGAAAAGCTCAAAATCAAGCGGAAATAGCTAATGAAGTGGAGAAGTACATTTTAGATCCTTTTGTGAAATGGAGCCCAAACTTCAATATTTTGGAATGGTGGAAAGGGAATACAACAACATTTCCTATCCTTTCGAAGATTGCAAAGGATGTTCTTGTAATTCCTTCATCGACCGTTGCTAGTGAGAATGCTTTTAGCCTTGGGAGAAGGGTTGTGGATCCATTTAGAGCATCATTGCATCCAAAAATGGTGGAAGCACTTGTGTGTACTAGTGATTGGCTTAGAGGTGAAGAATTTCTTATGTACAAGGAGCCGATGTGTTTAAATCGACTTTTATAAAGATTGTGAAGAATTAACATCAAGTAAGTCATTATTACCTTGTTTAGCTTTTATTGATGTTGTGATTTTTTTTTTTTTGCATCAAAAGAGACATTAATGTTTACATATATGGACCACGTTATAGTCATTGACATTTATGGAGAAGAATGTGGCTCAATAAGTTGGAGCCGGGTACGTTGGTGTTTCGTACTTGATAATTGTGATGTGATGGTTATGTAATGGTTGTCATTTTATTTTTAGTTATTTGTTATTGTTAATCATTTAATTTTTGTTTATTATATATAATGCTTATATGATTTTTTTTGTTTATATTGTAGGTACCGGTACCATCATTCACTCAACATAGCAATGCGTCTTCAAGTGGATCAAGTGAAAATTCCACGACTCAAGAAGATTGTTGGTGGATATGATTTGCTATTTTGCCAAGCCAAGAAACTTTCTTTCAAACAATTTTTATTTTGTTAAATTTTATTTTAATGATGTTTGTCAAATTTTATTTTTTTGTCAAATTTTATTTTGTCGGGATTACGGGATTTTTATCTCCCGACACGTCGGGTCCCGACACTTATCGGGAACGGGATCGGGAAGGAAATTGAAATCCCGAATTCTATCGGGACGGGATCGGGATAAAGCTAATCGGGACGGGTCCCGTCCCGATTCCACCCCTAGTTTAAAACATATTAATGTGTTCCCTCAACTCATTTGTTTGGATCAATTTCCCCCCATCCAGCGTTACCGTTACACTATCCGTTCAATATTATTTCAAATGTCAAACATACCCTTACTAACAACAAACAAGGGGGTTTTTAAAAAGTTCAAAACACAGGGGGTTTTTAAAAAGTTCAAAACACAAGGGGTTTTTAAAAGAGTTCAAAATACAAGGGGGGTTTTAAAAAGTTCCTCCTCTTCAAGCTTCAGCTTCCTCCATTGTCACTGCAGATTCATTTCACCACCACTAGCGTCCCTCATGGATCTCCCTAGACTCCCCACCACCAGATACCTCTCTACCTCAACTAAACAAGACCTGAGTACACATAGTCATCGGTGCTGGCCTAGCCGGCTTAACTGCCGCCACGCATCTTAACTCCAATAACATCCCTTTCCTCCTCCTCAAAGAATACAACGTTGTCGACGGCCGAGTCCGTACTGATGCTGTGGACGACTTTCTCTAAGACCGCGGCTTCCAGATCTTCTTCACCGGTTACCCCGTAGCTCGAAGGCTTCTCAACTACCAAGCCCTAGACCTCCGCCAATTCTACTCCAGAGCTAAGGTTTACTACGATAAACGCTTCCAAACCGTAGCCGATCACATACGCCACTTCACCGACTCCATACAAACCCTAACCAATCCAATCGGAACAATCCTCGACAAATCTCTCATTGCATTGACTAGACTCTTACTCGATCCGACAATGAAATTTTGACCGCAGAAGAAACGTCCACCATCAATTTGCTTCGAAAAATTGGCTTTTCAAATTCAGTTATTGATTGATTTTTTTGCCCCTTTTTTTGGTGGAATTTTCTTCGATAGAGAGCTTGTAACGACCTCTAGGATGTTTGATTTTGTTTTCAAGTGCCTGGCTCTCGGCGATAACACGCTCCCAGCTAAAGGAATTTGCGCTATTCCTGAGCAATTGGCTGCCAAATTGCCTTCTGAATCAATCTTATCTAACTCGATAGTTGGGATGCCGGATTGCTCTATGGCACAGATACTAATTCAGAAATAATGGGATTGGGATGTTTTTATTGGACATGGAAATTAGTCCCCTCATAACCACCGCCCCGCCATTGTCGCCGTCGGGAGGCCAGAGTAACATTGAGTCTCAAATGGGTTTCAATAACAGGCTTTCAAAGGTTGAAAATGAATCATTTTTGAATTGGCATATTAACCCCCTATATTTTGGACATTTCGAAAAGTCGGCCCATATTAAACTTTTAAGGGTATCTTTGGCAATTGAAATAATATTGGACAGAAAATGTAACGGTAACGGTGGGAGGGGGAAATTGATTCAAAAGAACGAGTTGAGGGACCACATTAATATGTTTTAAACCCCGAGGACCAAACTAATCTTTTTTCACATGTTGAAGGACCAAATATATATTAATCCGTCCAACAACAAAGTTGCTGTGAGATTTTTTTCATATATTTTTTCTTTTTTTTCTCTTTATGGAGTTATATAACAGCAAATTTGGTACATGACATGGAGCATGAGGTATGAAAGTTCCAATAGGTTATCTCTTTGTAATAGGGATATCTGACATACTTGTATTTCGACCTTCATGATTAAAATTAAGAGAGCAACATACATAATTAACGTTAGGCATATCTTCAAATAGAGGAATTACAAGTGATGATCTCAGCAAACTTGTTCGAGTCAAATACACAATCCATAAGTTCCTGAGGCCACTAAATCAATCTTCAATAGATGTTAATGTTCAATCAGTGTAATCATATGCATCTTGCCAGATATTTTTAGAAACAAATTGCCCCATATCATGTTATCACATGTTTCCAGTGGGACTATAACATAATCCAAAAATTTAGTACTAAATTTGACTGCAGAATGCACAATTTTCCAGAAAGCAAAATGTGAAACTAAGAGCACTTAAATTGGATTACTTGATTGGGGGAAAAACAAGTACCAATTTACCTTTTAAAGAAACAGCTGCATGTCTCCAGAAGGAAGATAGAGGGATACATTACTGAAGTCCTCCTAGCCATCAAGACCACGCCAAAACTTAATAATAAGGAGACTCTCTTCTTCAGTTGACCTTCGTACAACAACTCTTGAAGCATAACCCTTTTCTCTCATCTGAAGACAGACCTGCAAGGGTTGGTTACAAGATAGGAATACCATGTACAACCACCCCCTGTCTGATAAAAGATTATCGGCAGCGGGTAATATCTTGTCAATAACAGTACGACCATTCTCACCACCAGCCCATGCAGCGGCAATCCCATCACTGCCCACTTCCTCTTCTGGTGTGGGCACATACGGGGGATTCACAACCATCACATCCACCAACCCTGCCAATCGCCTCTCCAGTCCTGATGCTATATTAGTTGTAATCAATTCTGCCTGAACCTTGTGTGCTTCGAGTGTCTGACGTGTCACTTGCACGGCGCAAGGGTTGATGTCGGTGGCAATATAGTAGGCCTCAATATTCTCTTCTAGAAGCAAAAGAGCTAGAGTCGTAATTACATAACCGCTACCACAACCAACTTCCATACACAATCTTGGACAATGTTTTATCAAGTTAGTTCTATCAGCAAGCAGCGCATCGACCAAGGCAAATGAATCATCACATGGCTCATAAACTTCAGGATGTGAACTCACAAGGTGAATTTGGGCCATCTTGACTGACATCAGCTAAACAAGTAGAAAGACTGAATCCCTTGAAAAAGTAACCTACCCATATACAAACATCTGTAAGCAGCCCTAAACCCAACGAAACATCTCGGAGGTGCTTCTTTTGCTTCTATGAGAAAAGATTAACAAGGAACATAATTTCTAATAAAAAGCAATTAATAATCATTTAAAAACTGGAGAGGAGACCCCCAATTCAGAATAACAACTAACACATTTGACCAGTTCCTCAGAAATGAACTCTAGAAATAAATGGAATCCTCATCGAAAATTAACATTACATTTTGTATCACTATGACTTTTGCACCGTACTCAAAACTAAAAAGTAACCGGGCATGAATCGCTGTGACTACAAGAAAATGTTGAATGTGTCAAAGCAGTTAACAGGCATTTGTAATTCGTCTTTTAGGAAGCTTAAAGCTGCTCAAAATATGTCAACTTGGAATTGAAACATGGAAATGCAACTGAAAATGAAAGGGCCGACTGTGCAGTCATCTCAATCTTAAAGTAAAACTAGCCCTGCCAAACTTCTGTATTGATGCTACTAAGATGGGAACAATAAGAGGATCTAACTAAATGCAAGCCTTCAACAAAACGGAAGGCAAACAGAAGTTAAAGAATCACCCCAGTAGGTACGTTAAAAAAGTACATTTTAGCTTATTCAATTCCCTGTATGGCTTTCAGTGCTAGACATAGTTGTCAGAGTCGAGAGGCGCCAAAAAGGCGATAGGTCCAAATTTGAGGCGAGAGGCGAGGCACTAAAAAGGCGCCCACGGAAAAAATACTAAGGAAAAATACATAAAATACATATAACTTAACAAATATCAATAAAACATGTTATAAGTGAGCATAATACATGAAACTAAGTTCTAACATAATATCAATAACACAAATTTTTCATTTATAATTGAAATTCCAATGCATTAGATGAACTTAACTAAAAATTCAAACAAGAAAATAAATAGTTATCAAAGCAAATGAAAACAACGTCATGGAAATCAAAAGAGAACTAAAGTCATGGAATGTAATAAGTAACAACTAAGAACAAGCTAAAAATCCTGATCATATTGAGGCTCGTCATCATCCTCATCATCTACATAGTACATTCACGTAATTGACACAATTTTCTTATGATTTTAATTTTTAAACAGAGTTACAGAACAGAAATGGAAACAAATTTATAAAAAGAAAAAAAATTGAACACAGAGTGAAGGGAAAAAAATAGTTTGAACTCTGAACACAAGTTACACAACACAGAGTGTGAAGAAAGTCTTTGCTAGGTTGAACAGAGTCATTGAGTCAGGTATTTTATACAAAAAACACAAAATGAAAACAGCAAAACAAACACAACAGAGTCAAGATTAGAAAAGAAAGAAGAGTTTACTTGGAAGATGGAACACAACAGAAAGGCAGAAGATGAAACACTCCTTGAAGACGAAACCCTCAGCCGGAACCCTCCTTGAAGTCTGAAGAAGAAGACACACTTGAAGTCGCACGCTGTCGCTGCCTAGGGCTCGTATTGCTGGAGTCGAACTGTCGAACTGGTCGCGTGGTCTGAAGGAAGCTTTTGTGGTATTTTAGGGTTTATTTTCTATTTATACTGAAACCTAAACTAAGTCGTTTCACACTTAATCAGTTAAAAAAGGTTAGTGAGGCGCCTCTCACCTAAGAAAAAGGCGCCAAAGGCGACGCCTTTCCCCCGCCTTAAGCACATCTACTCGCCCAACTTCTTTGAGGCACCAAGGGCTCACCTCGCCTCTCGCCTTTGACATCTATGGTGCTAGAGATTATATCAGGGCCGGCCCTGGGGGTGGCGGGAGGGGCTACCGCCATGGGCACCCAATTTTTTAGGGTCCCAAATATTTGGGTACTACCTTATATTTATTATATATATTAAAGTGTCAAAAAGATTAACAATTGATTCTCTTAACTTGTTGGTTAAGGAGCTTATTAGTTTGTTTTTTTTTTCCAATACTTTTAAAATTTAAATGATTTCATTTTTATAAAGGGCTCCCCTTTTTTTTTTGCCATGGGCCTCTCGAAACTCAGGGCCGGCCTTGGATTATATACAACTAGTTTTACATCCGTGCGTTAGATGCACCAACTTATATCTTTTTTTAATTAAATTAAAATCAGGCAAAATGAAGAAGAATAAAAATTACTCCCTCTCGACCAAAAAAGTCCATGTTTGAAAAATCTAATAATTAAGAGATATATAACTAGAATTAGAGTTTGTCATAATTACAATAATGCGTGAGCATAATTAATATATTAATATCAATGTGGAGGGTAAAGTTGAAATGTTATGGGGCATGAAGACATAATTTTTTAAAGTGGACTCTTAATGTGAAACATACCAAAATAGTATGCTGGACTCTTTGCGTAGAACGGAGGGAGTATAAGAATAGAAAAAAAATAATGTTGGAGAAAACTACTTAAATATAAATTCGTTCTTGTAGTTTTCATTACAGCCCTGTGCATGTGGTCATATTTAAAGTAGGAAGAAAAAGTAAATGTAAACTCGTAAAAGAATTTTCTAAAACATAAAAGTTTAGAAAGGGATATTTTTTTGGAACGAATAAAAAAGAAAGCATAGCCATTATTTAAAACCAAAAAAAGATAGATTTTTAAGTGATTTAAGTGAACCAACATACATTTTGCATGTAATTAGATGTTTAATTTCATCATTATAATTTCAAATTCTTTTTTCTTATCACGTATTAGTCACACACAAAATTCATAATTTTTTTGATTTACATGTGTCAAAAAAAATTATTCGATGGATAGATTTTTATTTTTATTTTTGTAATTATAACTTCGGATTTGAAGTATTAACATATTTTTGTTATTATTTAATTTATTTGGGTCATTTTTCAAGCATCGCATGATAATTGTATAGTCACATTTGTGTTTCCAAGACATGACCAACCATAGTTGTCAAAGGCAATCGCCTTTGGCGCCTGAAACAAGAGGCGATGCGAGGCGACACTCTAGCGCCCCATATGTAGGCGAGTCGATGAAAGGCGAACACCTTTGGCGCCTTTTTGGGAGGCGAGAGGAGCTAAAAAAGCATCACGATACGAGCCATAAAATTTCGATTTCGCCATGCGACTTCAAGGCTAGGATTCGACTTCAATTTGCGACTTCAAGAGCTAGGTTTCAAGTGTCGACCGGTGCGAAGAAAGAAGCCTTGCAATCGACACTCGAAACCTAGCCCTTGAAGTCGCAAATTGAAGTTGGATCCCAACCTTGAAGTCGCATGGCGAAATCAACTAGGATGTTTTTAAAAAGAAAAATACCGACTAGGATGTTTTCATACAACCAAGTAGTCATATCCACACCCCCTCGTCGCATTTGCATTGATACTATTTTTCCTTTAAAAAAAAGATATACGTCCTAGCTAACATCTAACTAGTTTCAGGAATTGAGCTCAAACTGAGGGACATCGCTTAAATTGGTGACGAAAGATTTGCGTCGGAATTTACCCAAGAAAGTCATATGCACAAGTCCTAATTGAAATTTGAACGACGGTCTAGACCCAAAAACAACCGGAACTTTTTTACTCAAACCGATCCACTTACTGGTGACCGGAGATAGTCGATTTCTACAAAAACCTCCGGTAAGGCCTAAATCAGAACCTAAAGTCTTCAAATTTGATTTTGTTTTCCATAGACTGTAACTTCTTGACTCGCCTTTTTTCTTGATTGCCCAAATCCATCTTTTACTGGATTTTATTGTTTATATAACATACATTTAGTGATCGAATGAATAGGACTATCATGATTTGTGTTTTCTGTTGACAAGGGTTGGATTGTTTGTCAATTTCATGTCTGTCAATCAAATCTGGAATTTATGTGTGCACATTTCCAACATGCTTGGCTGTAAATGGGCCGAGGTAAATCGTGAATTGGTTATTTCAATCTCGGGAGAATTAAAATGCAAGTTGTGTTATACTTTAAGGTTTAAATCTCAATTTGGTCACCTTACTTTCAGCCAAAATTCATTAAGCTCACTCTACTTTTTTTTCTTCAATTTAATCACTCTACTTGACTTCAACATTCAATAAGGTCACTCGAATCATTTTTACCTGTTATGTTGGATGGAAATCATTGAAAAGACCAAAATGTCCTTATTAAGTTCAAGGGGTTTTCCTCCCAATGTTAAAATTCAGGGTTCAAACTAAAAATATAAAAATTAAACCTTACAATAAACAGGGTTGAGGCAACAAAAGTTCTGGGTTCACGCCGAATCTGAAAATGTTTCCTTCTCTCTCTTCTCCATCCATTCAGTTCTTACGAGAGAGAGATAGAGAGAAACAGAAACAGGCGGAGGCGTTTTTGTAGGGAAGGGGGAGATCGGCGCTGTTGAAGATGGGGGCCGCTGTTTGAGAGGTTTGGTCGGCTGTGGGTGAAGGGCGGCGCTGGGCGTTTATTTGATATCTTTTCATAGATCTCCAACAATGAAAAACAGAAAGCAATCGATTCAGCCATGTTTGCAACAAATTTTCAGTTTTGTTCTTTCCATTTGTTTAATCATCCCTTCAAAAATATATTCCACTATTACCTGGACTGTCCGTCTTGCTATCATTTTAAATCGGATCTGAAATAAAGCTGTCTCTATCTACCTTTTTTCATTTCATAAATAATAGTCATCTTTTCATAAACCTGGGATTATGTTTGGGGTAGGCAAGACTTTGAAAAGGGGGGCAAACCCAATTTCGAAAACAATGGCTCACAAGGAGTTATGATGCACATCTGAGGTGTCTTCCTTTCATTCTTGGGAATCTTGATTGCTCACTAATCTCAGTTCTAAGTTGGTAATGAGGTTGTGAATGCATCCGAGTTCAACGAAGCTGGTGCAATTAGTTGAAGATAAACCAATTTAATTTGCTTTTGTTTTTGGAAGGAGGATTATGTTTTTTATTCAAATCCTGAAATTTGATATTTTTTGTATCAATTTATCTCCCATTGTTGCCATATTTTCCAGAATTTATTGAGTTCGGTAACTTGATTTTACTTGAATTACTGTCTGAAATTTTGAAATTGGTTTGATTTTTGCTCCTTTTGATTTTGAAATATGAAACTGGACTGATTTTATTTATGGAATTATATTGGGAATGGTTTGATCATTCGATTTCTGTTTTCAATTGTTAATTCACTTTAATTGTGCATTTGGATGATTTGAAACTCTGTTTTTATGATTATATGATATTATTTAACTTCTTTTTTTTCATTAAAGAGAAGAGATAGATTTAAAAACTAGAAATTGAAAATTATATTAAAAATATTACTAAGGGTATTTTTGGATTTTTAGAAAATTTTTAAAGTTTTCAACAAAAAATTTGGACGGAGTGATGAACTTGATATTTATGTCCAAGTAGAATGATTAAATTGAGGAAAAAAAAAGTAGAATGAGCTTAGTGACTTTTGGCCGAAAGTAGAGTGACCAAATTGAGATTTAAACCATACTTTAATACATGCATGAGTTCCAAACATAAAACATTTTTTTTAGAAACTCATGATACTTTGATACATCCAAAATCTTAGAACACATAATTTTTACGATTTAATGTACAAAAATATGTAATGGAAACTAACCTGGATCCATGATGTCGACTTTATTTTACGGCAGTTATGGAAGCGGTATTTTCGACCTTGCCTTGTACTTTAATTACCCCTTGATGGCGAAGAGAATTTCCTTTAATTTCTCATTTATTTTCGGAGACTATTATTTCCTTCCGTAACCAATTTCTTTTATTTTCTTACCATTCTTTGGCTACTGCCGGCAGCTCCCTTAAGTAGGGGAAAGAGCACATTTATATGAAGTCTCTTAGGCCATCTCCAACCATCAACCCCAAATTTGGTTAGATTTTACCCCAAATTTGGTCCATTTCAGCACCAAACACTATTTCAACTCCAACCATCAACTTCCAAATCTCACCCCAAATAAAATATTCCTTAGCATATTCTATTTTTATTTCTTTTACTTTATTTATCAACATGAATATTAATTTTCTATTAACCTTTTTAAAAATAATTATTAAGATTACACAATTAATAATTTTAATATATTTAATGCATGCACTTTTAAATTTATAAATGTTCTAATAATTTTAAATTTTCATATATATGTATTTTTTTAGTTTAAATGTGAAATTGGTGTTCTATAATTAGTATAATAATAATAATTTATTTATTTATTTGTAAACGAAATCTACAAATAATAGAAAAAAATGTTATAAATTATTGAATTAAAAATGTTCAATAATTTAAAATACTTAATAATAGAAAAAAAGTTATAAAATTATTGAATTAAAAATGTTATCTAGTTTATATTATCTAGTATTAGGTATTTATTAATTTTTAATACATTTAAATAAAAAAATATATTTTTATAAATAATTTTAACAATTATATAATTATTAAAAATTAATTTAATGGCATGGGACCCACCAACCCCAAATTTGGGGTAGAAACTCTGATGGCACCCCAAATTTGGGGTAGCACTGTAGCAACCCCCAAATTTGGTTTGGGTTTGGGGGCACGGTTGGAGTGGCAAAGTTGAGACCAAACCCCCAAATCAAGGATTTGGGGGCACGGTTGGAGTTGGTCTTAGTGATTAAGAAAACTTAAAGAGAGCCAGCCGCCCACATGCCAAAACAAAAAGGAATGACGTGCTGGATGATCATTGGTTTTGGTCAATGATCATTTTCTCCAATGGGAAATATATATATATACATATGTGTCCATTATTATGTATATATTACGTACAACTTTTAAAGGCACAGGAAAAGGGAGTACCACTTTAAAACTCTCAAGCTTTAACATAACTAGTTCGGTAGCCCGTGCTCTGCACGGGTACAATTTAGTTTTGAGATGAATTAATTTTAGAGTATATTTTTATAAAAAATATTATTATTAAATATATGTGTTTATTAATTTGATGTTTGTCGAAAGTTAGTTGTTGTCAATATTTGTAAATTGATGGTCGTTTGGTATAGTAGTCAACATAATAAGCGGTCCTTCCGTTTTCAAATTACCGTTCTTTTTTCTTTTTTATATGTTATAAAATAATTATCCAATTTCAAAAGTTACCATTTTTTTTTAAAGTATATCTTTTATGATAACTACTGTATATTTATAGTTTGATCATTGTTTTTACCTAACAATAAATGGACAAAAATAAAATTTTAAAAAATGAAGAGATACAGTAGAAAGTAAATATGACTTTGATTAAAAACCACCCACCACTCTCTCTCTCTCTCTCTCTCTCTCATGAGACAAAGGCAGATGAATTTGGGGAAGAACCCAAATTGGGGAAGGAGAAAAGGAAAGAGGCCTAGGTTATCAAGTTGTCATCGTCATTACCTTCATCCTCATCAGCGGCATGAAAAAGGTAAGCCACTCCTTCATTCATGGTTACAGCAAATACTACAAAGTAAGTATTGATTAGCTACAGATTTGGGGGTTGCCTTATGCTCGTGATCTTTAGTTGGAAGGTCAAATAACCCATGTGCAACTTCTCACAAATCAAAGTCCGATACAATTGTCTCAAACCCTATGTAAGAAGAACTTGCTAATGTATAGCAGTCGATACATACATTTGCCCCAAATTATGTCGATAAAGGAAGAAAATGTGAGCGGAACGGAGGAGGTCAATTCACACATGTTACACAGTTAGTTTTGTTCTGATAATTTTCTTGGTTTTTGGTGTCTTTTGATCCAAGTTTCTAGTACCCATCGACGTATTTTATATAAAAATGTTGCTAATTCCTCGACTCAATAACACTACCGATAGAACGCTCTATAGATTATAAGTACATGACCACGAAATCTCGATGTGATTTCTTATTCTCTTCATGAAAGAGAATGGAGAAATCATTCCTGATTTTGCCTTTTGCAATATGGATGGTATTATCTTGTTTGGTATTCCACGAAATAGTGCCCTTCTATATGGCTTTAAAAGAATTGTTGAAGGTGCGTTGAAGATGCTCTTAGCGATGAAGAGACATATTTTACGCTTGTAAATGAGGTTCAAAAAGGCTGATTTTTTGGGATCCTTTTCCTCTGCGTATCACATATCTAGTTGGACGTACAGCTTAGTAGCATGTGCATATATCTTCTTTCATGTGTGGGATTGAAAATTCAGAAAACTTTTGTTCGCCCATTTCATCTCTTCTATTTGATGTCGATAGATATTTGATTGAAATTTGACAAAATTGGTTGTAATGCATAATCACATCATTGAAGGCTTCAATTTGTAGTTCTCTTTAGTTATTGTTCGTTTTTTAGTTATTGTTCTCGCTTAGCATTAATTGTAGTTCTCTTTAATTATTGGTTGTAATGCACAATCACATCATTGAAGGCTTGTAATTGGTTAATTAATATTTTTGAATTTTAGAAAGAAATTGGTACGTAATGAAAAATGAGTTGTGTACATGAGTTAGAGCGGACATTTGGTTTCATGTCATTTGATTATTGAATTGATGTCCATTTGTCTTTTTTTTTGTTTTTTAATCCTTTTATTTATATTCTTGAATGTACTTGATTAATAATTCCTTAATTAGTGAAGTTGTTTAACACCGCAACAACTTCTCTCTTGGTATACTAACTCACACGTGATGCTGTGACGCATTTGAAAATTCCAAAGATTTATACTCGATTAATGGTTATTTGTAGGTGACCTTGGCGTGACTCCACCCACGGCCTCGACACGCCAAACGCGACGGTGAGTCTCTCCTATTGTTCATTGAAATGATTCAAATTGAGTATATCTATGATTCTTTGAGAAACTACCTTCGAAAGAAACTTTGTTATAATGCTTTGAGATTTTCAAGATTTATACTGACATGGTTATTTGTAGGTGACCTTGCACTTTGTTGGTTATACCGAGTGGCCGTGTAGCAATATATATAAAATGCCTCTGAAGATGATAATGGGCGCTAGATGCATTCTTTCGTATTTTTCCTTTGTGTTTTCTATCAAAACCTTTTTCTTTTACATTTATAAAGTATACAATATGAAAGAGGTGATCTAGGAATTAAAGTTTTTTTTTCCCGACATGATACATACATGACTATATCAAAATTAGCCATAAGGAAAAAGTATATATAAAGTGGGCGTAAATCACGTCAAATTTGAATTACAGATTACCAAAGCTTAAGAATGGTAATGAGCATTGATATTGTTTTTATACATCTAGTAAATGTTGTGGGACAATAAATGACATGAGTTTCTCTTTATTTCACTCAAACTCATATTGGTTATGGCACTTATGTGAAACCGCACTTCCCTGTCAAATAAAATGTAAGATGTCATTTAAATTTTAGTGTCCTATGAATACGATCAAAGAATTGGAAACAATTTTTCTATTTGGTTGAAAGCAACTTATAAAACTACATTGAGATAACATTAACTATAACATAATAGTATTTTGTTATAAATGCATACCGTCTGTATTTAATTATATGTAAGATCTCTTTCCTAAGTTTGAAAACTAAGCACTTGTACTGAAGACTCGATGATGAAGCCGCTGCCGCTAGAGTGTAAGGAGATTGCCCATATTGGTAAAGATTGAATAGGAAAGAATAGAATTTTATGTTGAAGAAATTTTAGAATTTAGATATGGGAAAATTGACAATATATTGAAATGACTTACTTGTTTGGAGATGGTTGAAAACTTCTCTATACACAATATTTTTGTGTACCCTTTGTATTCTTCTTCTTCTTCAAGGGCAAGAACTTTTAATCCCTCCGGTGTCTTAACTCTTGACATTGCAACATATAGTTGTCCGTGGCTAAAGACCTGTTTAGGGAGGTAAAGCCCAACATTAGATAAAGTTTGTCCTGGCTTTGTTAATAGTCATTGCATAGCAAACTCGATGAATTGTCTTCTTTTCATGACAAATGGCAATTGAGCATTAGATGGCGATAAATCAATCCTGGGATCGAACTTTATCTCCCTGTTGGACCCTCGAAATTATCCTACCTTCAATAACTTTTACCAAGTTGTGTGATGATAAGTCTTGTTCCGTTGCACATTCCTTTGCTAGGATTAACATTTCTCAATAGCATTATAGGGACTCCCACCTTTAGTTTTAGAGTATGCTCGGTATGCCCTGATGATTTAAGCTATTTAAAAATCAGCTTGGGTAAAGCAATTGTTGTTCACCTATGTTCTCCATGCACTTATCTATTGTATCACAACTTTTGTACTTCTTTCTTCATTATCCACAAAACTCATGATGAAGTTATTGATCTCATCAACCGTGTCATTCCTAGGTGTTAAAATAGCTCGATCGGTTATATATTTGATATCATCTTTCATCAAAACGAAATTTGGATATGTTGACTCAAATATTTGTTGTATTGATGCTCAGAGGCTCGAGAAGTAGTTCATCAGAATTTTTATCCATTGTGGTTCACAATCATCACCTCTTGTTCGTGCGCCTTCGTAACCATCTCCTATTCTTAAGAACCAATTGGAAAATTCTTCTAATTGTATTGTCATTCCATCATTGGCTTCATTTGTTGCTTGAAGCCTCATGTTCCTTGACAAAAGGTAGACTTGACAATCATCCCATAAATACGAACTATTCAATGTAGCATTTACTATATCACATCTCGCTCCTTGGTACAACCTGAAGAATTTGTCGAAAGTCACCTCCTAAAAGCACCGCCTTCCTCCTCAAAAGGTTTATCTCGATGAAATCCTTGAGTCCCTCTAAGTATATCTTTTAGAGTTTTATCAATCGCTTCAAATGCATGTTTCCCATCCATTGGAGCTTCATCCCATATTATCAAACTTGTTTTTTGGATTAATTGCAAGTTGTGTGCCTTGTCTAATGCCGCAAGTAGAATCCTCGTTAAGTTGATTGAATTAAATCGCCGGAGTCGCTCTACCTCTTCGAAGGAGTAATGCTGCAATTCCTATTGCATATTATATAAATTAATTTTGCAAGCTATTTTCATAAATTTAAAAGTTTAAAGCATACTTAAAAAAGTTTAGATATTTAAATTAGATAATCACCTGATGAAGCAACTGCTAGGACAATCATTGATTCTAGATCTTAGTTCGCTTATTATTGCTTTGTACACAAAAGTTTCCCCAGTTCCTCCATATCCGTAAAGAAAGAATAGTTTTGAATTCTTCTCTCAACGCCTTAATGACCTGATTGTAGACCTCCAATTGCTCTTTGTTTAGCCGACTTTTCAAAATAGTATGTTCTATTTCCGATTCATGAACATCATAATTTTGCTCTTCTTGAATAAGTCTATTCTTCAATTCCTCCAAGAACTTTTTGGCCTGTAGCATTCCATTTATATCTTCCAATGAACGACCATTCTTCAACAATATCTTTGGAGTTCTCAGAAGAGTAAAATTCTGTATCTCAACTTCTCAGTGAGATTCAGAGTAGGAATTCTCAAAAATTTTCTTTGTGTACGCAAGATATCATCAATTTAGAGACCGCTTGATTTCTTAATCTTCCAACGCCGATACATTACAAAATAATAATATTGTCAAGAAAAGATCACATTTTACTCCCCATTGCCCACCGTGATGCTCTCCAGAGAGCTTCATTCCACTCATTGTCATCCTCCAATAGTCCATGAACATAACATGCCGCCTTGAATGATGGATTGCATCATCAGCTCGAATGTCTTCAAAGCACGTTGGTCCCTTTACAATATTAGCAATCGTAATAGTACCTTTCTCCAAATACTGGATGTGCGAACGCCGTTTACCTATTGATCTTCCCGACTTTCGCTTTTCCATTGAAGTTTTTGTCTTTTCCATGTAAATTTCCCTCGAAATTCAAAGATATGTCAAAGTTCTAGCTAGGCTATCTGTCTTGTTTGTTTCCATCCATCAAGAAACATTGTTTTCCTCGCTTCTCATTGTCTACTATCTTGGGCAAAGGATCATTGTCATTGAAAATAAGGAGTCAAGCCACCTTGAAGATGATAGCAAAGACGCCAACATGGGCGCCTATAGTGAATATCAAATTCATAAATTCTCCAAATAGCCTCACATGCCGAATATACCTACAATCAAGAAATGTCTTTATCTCATCATTAATCCTCCTCATTAGGTTGTGTATCATGTGGTAGCACATCAACGTAATTTTTTGAATTATTGCGTAGTCCTATCGCCCTTTTGTGATATATTTGAACAAATATTTGATTGCTTTTGACTTGTTGCATGCTTCCACGCTAACATGACTCCGTACTTGACTAATAAATATCCGTTGTAGGAACAAATGTGTATTGTCCAACTTTTACCATTTTTTCAACAAATACGTGGTTATCATCACGACGCCTATATATAATAACCACTCTCATCGATTGATGTTTGTCGTTGATGTCCTTTCGAAAATTCTTAGAGCAACGACCTATGGAAAATGATTAAAAGATTATTTTTTAATAATAAACTTATTGTGGCATTAAAGGTAAAAATTCACGCACATCAACCATGCATGGGGAATCGTGTAAGAAACTCCACATGGTCCATGCATCGAAAGCGTGTAACCGCGCCATAGCCAATAGGATCATCTTTTAGGACTGCATATTTCAAAGAGATTATACCATCCACTTGTTCCGAGTAGTTTTGACATTCCATCTACCCTGACTAAGATATGAGCATGTGGTAACCTCGTTTTTGAATTCAATTGTATATAGAACTTCAAATATAAAGCGCGTAAACAAAGTGTATTAGTCTTCAAAATTAG
>CM028383.1:6457962-6488196 GCA_013146195.2 Codonopsis lanceolata | reverse complement strand
TTATGTGGAATTCAAACAGCTCTGCTTGATTGAGTAATCTGCAGATGAGTCAGGCTTGTGAAGAATCTTCTTGGGATGGCATGCGTATACTATGATTACATGTCTTTGAAAAAAATAAGCCCTTAATTTTCTGGCGGCCTACAACTGCCGAATAAACTAATTTTTCTCGCATTAAAATATCGACCCTCCACAGATCGGGGTTTTAGATACATAGTACACATGTGTTTTTGAATGTCTAATTCTTCCCCTAACCAACGGCGGCCACACTGGTTCAGGTCGCAGATACACATACAAAGGTTCGCCAGTAACGGATCAAGGCTAAGGAGGTGGCTTGCCAAGATATTCCCCGAGTCGCTAGGGATTTGACGCAGTCAGCATTCCATTCGAAGCCTTTGCTTGTCGCTACAGATTTTGAAGAATGGGAGACACTTCTCCGCCGACGGGAGATGAAGCGGCCAAGGGTAATGACTCTTCCATTCGGGCCGTTGTATGTGTTTAATGCAGCAGGCTGCTCCATGTCGAAAGGCCCGGATCTTCTCTCGGTTTGCTTCTATACCCGCCGCTGGTTGACCATAAACCCGAGGAATTTTCCTCGCCGAACCCCAAAAGTGCATTTCAGCCAGATTCAACTTCATGTTATGTCTTCGTGAATTGGCAAATGTTTCGCCAAGTCAAGTGGTGTGGTCGCTGCCTTTGGTTTTGATGACCATGTCATCTATGTATGCTTCCATGTTCCTCCCAGCCGTGAGCCAAAGACTTTATTAACCATGCGCTGATAGGTTGCCTCGCATTCTTTAGCCCAAACGGCATCATTTTGTAGCAAGATAGGCCCCCCATTGCCGCCTGAAGGTCGTTTTTGCTTTGTCTTGCCCTGCTCATCCCGACCGGTGATACCCGAGTATGCATCTAGGAAGCTAAGCATCTCGAACCCGGCGATGGAGTCCACGAGCATGTCTATTCGAGGCAGCGGTAACGCCTTCGAGGCAAGCTTTGTTGAGGCTTGTGAAGTCACACACATTCGCCATTTGTCGTTGGCTTTCCGACCATCACTACGCTTGCTAGCTGCGGGTTGGGTATTGTATTCCTCGATGATGTCTGCCTTTAGGAGCTTTTTCGACTTCTCGAATGGCGGCACTTCTCCTGGGAGTATTGCCTTGACGCCGCTGATTGGTCTAAATGTTGGGTCAACATTCAAGTCATGGCGTGCAACGCTCCTCGCCGATCCTCAGTGTCTTCGAGCCCCAGCAAATACATCGGTTGCTTTTTCGGGTCAATCGCCTCTTTCCCGAGCCTCGGGAGGTACATGGCCTTCCCGATTTTGATTTTTTGCTCGGGGTAGGAGGGATTGATGATGATTTCTTCCAGCTCACCTTCAGGTTGGATATCGGGTTCATCCCGCACTGCGAGGTATCCATCTCAATATCTTGTGACTTTAGGCGCTTTAGCCTTATGCCCGGAATGAGCCGACGGGTCTTGCGAGAACGGCTTGTTTATGTCCACGGGATCCCTCGATTGCGGTTTCGCCTCGATCTCTATGCAGCTTTATGGGGCGGAACTGCCGCATAAGTTTCGAGTACCTTTTTTCTCGAGGTTGTCCGGTCGGAATGTCCACGATCGCCGCTTTTATGAGTCTCTGACATACTCCCACATTGCCCGAGGTTTGCTATTCAAGATACCCACTCCATCTTCTCGTGTAACAATTTTGCCTGTGAGGTATCAGTGACCATTTGAAATTTGGCCATGGCCTGTCCAGATGCAATTGTACGCCGATTGAGGTCGATCACCGAGAAAAGTGATCATCTCTGTCGGCTCAGGCCCCGCCTCCCATGAAAACCTCAAGTTCGATGGTCCCTTTTACGCCCACTTGGTGGTTCGTGAACCCTTCCAAATTTTCCAAGGTAGGGCTTTCAAGGGCATCCGCTAACTCTAACTCTTTCAAGCAGAATAGTACATGATGTCTCTACACGCACTCAAGATCGAGCGTAACTCGTGGACTTGCCATTCGCTTACTGACAGAGATGACCAGTGGTTGTTCGGGAAGCAAGAGGGGTGCTTGCTAGCTCACCGCTGGTAAAAAGATGTTTGGCTCCCCACGCCGCACGGCCTGTTGAGAGTTTATTGCTACGGAGAGTGAGTATATGTGTTTCCCGGTTGTGTGTTGGATGGAAGCTCTTCTGGATCATGTTGACCATTCCCGACTCATTTGAGGGAATCCGCCGCCTCCTCTGGAGGTCTGCTTGTCGTCATTATCCGCATTGTTCCGTGCCGCCTGGTTTTTCTTAAAGCGGTTTAATTTGCCGCGTTTATGAGTTTTTGTATCTCGCGTTTCGATTACGCATTCCTCTCGTAGTGTGTCCGGTGGCATGATGGTAGTCGCGATTTGTTGGGATCCCTAGTATGGGCAAGCTCGGTATCCGAGGATATGGGGATGGTGAGCATCTCTACTTGGAGCATGATTTCTTCCCCGTTGTGTTCGGCGGGGTAAAGCTGCTTCTCTAAATAGCCTTTGCCGGGGAGTGGATGATCTCCTCTGTCTCGCGTGAGCGATTCTTTGCCGCCTCACAGTCTGGTCGGGTCAGCGTGGCCGAGCCGCTATCTGGCCTTGTCCTTGTTTTTATTTTTGTCCGCCCGAGCAGCCTCGGTGGCGAGAATAGATGGGAACTTGCTAGCTTCGGCCTTGAGGCTCCCGGGTTCATAGCTTAACATTGTTTTCGGTGGCCACTACTCATGTTGTTTAGATAACGAAAGTAATTTGGTCACCGGTCGCGATCACAATGGTCGAGCATCTCTTCGAACCTCTTCAAATAGCTTCCATATGACTCATGCTCGCCTTGCTTCACCTTAGCGAGATCGAATCGGTTTTTTGGTGTTGGCCCTGCAGTGCCGAATTCTTCAAGGAATTTCTCCCTCAATATTTCCCAACTGCCTATAGATCCACGGGGAACCCTTCCTAGCCATGCATGTGCTTTCCCCTGAAGGGCTCCCTCGAATGCTAACATCTTTAGGGCTTCAATATCTGTCACCATTCGAATCTGTGCCTCGAACGATCCGAGCGCCACTTGCCCGTGCCTTCCGAAATATTTCTCAAATTGTGGGAATATGATGCCTTGCGCAGGTGGTGCATTCTCGATTTCAGGGGTGAAAGGGCTTCCTTCCAGCGGCTTGATGACACCATAGCCGGGCTTGGCCACAGCTAGGTTAGCCATCTGTTTTGCCATGTCACGTTTCATAGCTTCCATGCGCTCGGACAAGCGCTTCTCGGCATCTAGGTTAATACCTGATGAACGGGCATGATCTGACCGATGCTCATGTGAGGCCGGCGGACAGAAGGTTGGCGCACAAGAGGCTTCCATCTCCCTATCTGCTCGCTGTCTACGCTTAGCCCGGTATGCCTCTTTCTCGGCGTGTTCACGAGCTCTGCGGTGACTGTGACTCTCACTGCGGACATAGTAATTTTGTCCGCGGCTGCGTTTGTGTGAAAAATTTGGGCGGCTATATCTGCTTTCCGCCTGGTCATCTGCTCGCTTTACCTCTTCAACCTTTTCTGACGGTATACGGATAACAGATTGAAGGCGCTTGCTTGGTGCGGGCAGGTGTTGTGAGGCGTGGCCATCACCAACAGCCGCGGGGACGCTGAGAGTTGGCAATTCTAAATCAGCCACTGGAACCGGGGCATGGCCCAAGGCCAGTAGTTGTTGATTGAGCTTGTACATTCTGCTATAGTAGTCCGCTTGGACTTGGAGAGCAGCAGCTTGTTGTCCAGGGGCTTGGCCGGGCGGATTCACATGACTGCCATGGCCATTCTCCCTTTGGCGGTTCAATTGTGTCACGAGATCTGCTCCGGCACTAAGGTCGCTCATTGATGATTTCCCTAGCATCACGTTGGGCCGGTTCGGCTAGCATTTGAGGCAATTGTTCTTCCACATAGGGCACGTCCTTCCGTGGGCTTGCCATGCGGCAATCTTCTTACGGTTTGAACCCCGGGGTGTTGGGAAGGTCGCCGGCCAACTGGCTTCCAACCCGGTTGTTGCTTTCTGCAGCGCGGTGTTTGCTGTTCTTACCAGCCATTGCAATTGGTGGTTATTGAGAAATTTGCACCGTAAGACTTGAAAAAGAGGGATGTTGAGATTTCCCGGCAACGAAACCAAACTGATGTGGCAAAATCCTCAGCTTGGGCCGCCTGTTCTGTGGGTATGATATCTGGGCTTGAATCTGCTTCCTTGAATCTGGTTGAGAGCAAAGAAAACCTGAGTGGAAGTGCAAGGCAGGGCCTCGCGAAACCCCTTCGGCGTGAGAGTAAGTATCGTGTGTGAGAACAGAATACCAGAACTCAAGAAAGAGGCAGAATGTATGAGAGCATGTACCTTTGTGATGTCTGGTAGAGGAGTATTTATTGGCCCTTGTGGGGTTGAATCCGGGAAGGATTCGGTTTCTTTAGTCATCTTGTTCAACAAGGAGTGAAACTCTAGATTTCCTGGTGATATGCAGCTGGCCGCGTGATATCAGGAATAGATAAGGCAAGTGTCCTGCCTGCATTTGGTAACTTTTGGCCGTGTCTTGGCGGGCAAGCTTACTTGGTGTCTTACGATTTGAATTTGAGGCAAGACCACGCCTCGTGGCCAAGACGTGAAGATAGCACGTGCTTTGCCCGTGACCAGGCTTGGGCCGGGCATATCAATAAGTTATTTATTTTATATGATTAATTAACTAATTGATTTTACTAGAAATAAATTAAATATGTTTTAATCAACGATTTTTTTGTTCTTGTAGAATGAAGGGGGTGCAAAATTTTCCTTTGGTATGATCCTCATCAGAAAGCAACTGTGCAAAGTAACAAATGTCTTTGGTTTTTTTTGGTGATATCATGTTTGTTCAACTTACTCTTCATCTTAGTCATATTTGGGCAAGACTAAGGTATTGTAGTATGGAAGTATAATGAATTGGGGTTACTTTTGTGGTTTTAATTTTGCTATTGGATATCTATTTAAATGCATATTAATAAACCCCTAATGTAATCCTTTGATTTTATTTGGTGTTTTTTGTTAGTGCCTAGTGGAAATGAATGGAATGTTTCTTATTTGATTATGTAATCATGTCATAACTATAAATCATCAACAAATATATACAATTAATAACCCTAGTTCCATACATACATAGCTTGTCAACGTGATGTGTTTGACCCCAGTTCCATACATAGATATAGTTTGTCATAACCCTACTTGGAGTGTCTCTTATTAATAACCCTATAATGAAATGAAAATTGTTGGATAAATTAGTACATATATATATATATATATTCAAACTGTCATGGATTCATTATGAAGTTATAAAAATTGTACGAGGTTTGTATTGCAATCAAATTTGAAAAAAAATCTAATAAAAAATGGGTGGTTTTGAAATTTCGAAATAGGACAGAGTTTAAAATAAAATTGTTTTTTGACAGAAAAATGACGTGGACGTGAAGACTCCCACCCAGTCCATGTAGTGGCCACGTCGGACGTTGAATCACCTTCCCGTCACAAAACTAACGAGCTTTGGACGAAAGGTTTTATTTGGAAAAAAAAAAACTTGGGTTGAGATTTTTCATGCAAAAAAAAATCAACACATGGTTCAAAACGAAAAAACTAAAATAGATCTTTTTTTTTGCAATTAACCCATTTTTGAAATATGAAAAGTTTTCCCTGCAATTAGTTGGAATATGAAAAAAATGTAATCAATACAACACATGTATTTGAACATATAGAACTTAAACATCTCATTTTTTACTGCACTTATATTGCAAATTGCATTAAATATCAAAATATTTTATTTTGAAACTCGGATAATGTATACAATAAAATGTTGAAGTCCATCTTAAATCCACCCAATTTTAGCATATAACCTTTAATTTTGTTTTTAATTTGTTTTTCATTTTGCTTGAATATAATGTAATTACAAAAGATACATGTCAGTACGTTAACGCATGAGTAAAAAATTAGTTGACAGTAATAAATGTGTTGCGGCAGGTTTTAGCTAAACTCTTTAACAAGTAGTCAAGTACTCATATGTTCCTAAATATAACAACTTTTTGATATATATATATATTAATAGGATATTCAATCAAGATAGAGACTTCGCTCATGCCATTCGAGGTGGGTGGCCCAGCCCTTTCTTTACACTTCGCAAATCCTGCATTGAAATTGAGACTGCTCGACTCGGAAGGGTGAGGAATGCGCAAGACTTTCTTATTATAACTTATGCCCACGAGAACGGATATATCTACTGAATATTTTGATTGAGGACTTTCTGATATATATATATATATATATATATATATATATATTTATTTATTTATTTATATATATATTTATTTATTTATTTATTTATTTATTTATTTATTGACAGGAAAAATATTATATTATCTTTCTTTTAAAATGATTGTTTATTTCTTGAGAAAGTAACTCAATCCACCTACGAAAACAATTTGATTAATCTATATATATGTTAAAAGGAAAAAATTTCTATATTTAGTAAAATCCCACCAAAAAAAGCTTTCCAAAAATAGAAGCTATTTTATTTTGATTAAAAAAATGGTCTGCCTCCAAAAATTTCTATATCAAGAGCGGCACACTAATGCAAATATTTTAATAAGATGATTTTCTAAACTTGTAATAAACAATTAAAATTAGTTTAAGATAAAAATCATGACATACTAATTTAACCAAAAGCCGCCACGTGGCAGTAACGACTTCTATTTTAGTTATAGTTAATAGATTATTATAAATAAGAAGATGCATTTGCCATGTGTGTTTGCCTGTACTTCTCCAGTTTCCTTCTTAATTTCATATGGAATTGCTCATAATATTTTTAGCCTTTGACAGAATTCTTTACTAAAAGATGCAAGCGAGGTGAGTTGTTTGAGAAGGATACTATTAAGTCATATTTTACCACCCCTGATGGCAGATACATCCAATTCAAGGACAAAGAATTCAATGTTACATTCTTATGCCAAGAATGTGTTCCTCAAGGAAATAACGGTAATAATTGTTGTTCGAATGATGAAGATTATCCTACCCGTTCCATTAATGTCACCACAACTATAAATTATATTTAAATTAAGATTTGTATGTCACTCAATGTAAAAAATGTTATATTTTTGAAATTGTATTATTATGTTGTATATTTTTAAGACATGCTTTGTTTTTTATTCGTTATATGCATTGCTTAGTAAATAATAGTTGTCTAATGTAGCGCTCCATTTAAAAATGCCCTTTTTAGTTAATGTCAATTGTAATCGTAGAGATTCAATGACCCCATGTTTAAAGAAGCATTTCAATATTTATAGTATTTTTTAAAATTGTGATAAGTAAGCTTATTTTTTTTAGCTTTAAATATTAGTTTAATTTTCATACAAGCGTGTCATTTTCTTGTTAATACATTTTGTGCATCGCACGGGTAAGTTACTAGTGTTTACTTATTCTGCAATCTGCCTATATGATTAATTGCTACAAAGCCCCTATAGTTTACTTATTCTGCAATCTTCACTATATACTACTCCATTGCACTATATGATTAATATTTAGTTTTCAAGTTAAATAAGTTCAAAATACCGTATTTTGAAGTTACTGTACATCCGTTCAATTTCTTAAATTAGCGTTTAATGAAAATGGTCTTGGTCCATTTCCGCTACTCCAATATCCTTTTCTTAAGAAAATAAACCTAAAAAGAGGGTTTACATGTACATGGTACTAATGATAGTGTTATTGAGTGGGTATGTGTGTTGAATGTTGGCAAACATTTATTCTTTCATTTTTAAAAATAGTTTACTTAAACTTTTTGTTGGTCAACGGGATTAAACTTTGGCCAAAGTCTATTAGCTTTCCGTTATTATAAAATTTGTTAACAATGCTTTTAATATTGTTTCCATGGTTCAATTTTCTTGCTAAGACATAACAACAATATGCTTAATGATATTTGAATATACAAAATGCTAGATTTATAACTACTTTTACAACTATAGCTATAACTAAGTTTTAGTGAACAATTTTTTTGTCTTTCTCTAAATTAGTTTTGCCCATCATCAAATGTGATATGCCTGGCCCAAATCCAATCACGAGCAAAGCACGAACACCCATCACGTATCAGCCACAGGCTCAATTAGCATGAGACCTACCCACCTAGCGGACAGAGTTAGAGACTTAGAGGGCACTGAGTAGAGAGCACTATAGCACCCGTCAAAACCTGGTCGGGCATAGGCCATACTTGCCCGACTAGAGGCCAGGCCCGAGGTCTACACTTGTCTCCAATAGATTTACATCATATAGCCGAGCTGAGTCTTGCTCGCCCGGGCAAACACCGAGCAGGGAACCTCAGAAACTTGCTCTCTAAGACAAGTCAAAAGCTTCATAATCCTAGCAGGATGCTTACCATATCTATTCCTAGATTTACGCGACCAGCCGCTTATCACGCCTACATTTTAGGGATTTCCTTCTAAATTTGCTAGATAACGATGGAAACTAAATCCCACAAGGTTTCTAGGTCATTTGGGGGCATATAAATACCCTCCACAAACCACAAAAAATGTACATACTCTTTCTTGAGCCTCAAACCTCTGTCAAATTCCCTTTTGACTTCTCACACGATACTTACTCTCACGCTGGAGTTGTTTTGCGAGGCCAAGCCTTGCACATCCACTAAGGTGTTTTCGTGATCTTAATTAGGTTCAAGGAAGCAGATCAAGCTCAGATATCCTACCCATCACACGGACAGCCCAAGCTGTATTTTTGCCACATCAATTTGGTTCCATTGCTGGGAACGAAGCTTCTAAGCTCTCTTAAAGTTTTTCTGGTGAGTTTTCCGATAAGCAATGCTAGTGCAATGGTTGGCAAGGGTAGCAAGCATCATGCCAATGCTAGTAACCACCAGGCTGGTAGCCAGCTGGTTGAAAACAACAACCCACTGCCCATTGATCTGCCACCGAGGGTACCACAAGGGGTGCAAACGAGAAACCAGAAGATTGCTGCTTGTCATGCGGCTCTCTGTGAGGATGTCCCGTATGTTGAGGAACAATTGTCTGATGTGCGCAAAAACGCAACTCGAGCAAGATTACCCGGTCGTATCAAGTAATAAAGTGTACCTAAATACGAGTTATCGATCTCACGGGGAATGCACGTAATTCTCACTCCAACTAAGTACCAAAATTAGACTAACTAATTAAATTTGAGCGAAAAGAAAATGAATTAAAATTTAAAAATATAAACAACCTAAAAAAGCAATTAAATCTAAACTAATGTGAGAGGTGGTTTGGCAACAACATATCAAGATAAAAATATAGGAGTGCATTATTTCTAGTCTAGTCGGTGTTTAATTTAATCTTATTTTTACTTTTTCTTTAACTCAAGTCTTGGTAGTCGGACGCGCTATTTTATTCACTACGGGCTTTCGCTACGTATAGCTATCACTCAACTTTCCTACGGGCTTATATCATCACAACACATAACATAGGGGAGAAAATAACCGCATGTCTAATCAAACATCCAATGACTATCTACGCGTGATCTCCTTTCGGTCTCACGCCATGCAAACTATTATTGTGGTTTTTGAAATAATAGGAAGGGCTTTCGCTTTGTATCCTATCATTCTAAGGATCATCTAATGATTCGCTACGCCATTAAACGCATGAAGAACACACAATAATAACCAAGCACATGGGTAATACGTCGCAAAAAGAAACTCTTTATATTTTTCTACTAGTCATGTTGGTAGCCGAGACAACTAAAATTGGTTAACTACGGGCTCTTGCATCTTATAGTCAACCCTAACCTCCCTGACCTCGCGAGTGGCTAAGGTGGTTCGATCGTGTGTCAAACCTAGTCTCGTAATGGCTATCGGTGTGTGTTACAAAACACCAATTATTAAATTGATTGGTCTGAAATATTAAGATAGCTCTCACAGATCCTAAATATTTCTAAAATCATTTAATTATTGGCCAAATAATTAAAGGCATTAATTTCACAAAATAATAACCAACATGAATGTGTACTAAATAAAGAGATAAATTAAATTAAAACATTACATTGGACATAGAAAAATAATTGCATTCCATAAATAATTTAAGCACAAACCATTCCTCATTTACAAATTTAATCAACCCAAGAAATTATAACAACTATAAAAAATATAGATAGAAAGAATTACACCAAGCAAATCGCGTTTCCGGGGTTGAAATCATTTGTAGATGCATCCTTAGCTCTTGATTTGAAGCTCCAAACATTCAATGTTGATCAATCAATGAAGGAATGAAATAATTTTGGAAGAAAATGGGGTTGGTGCCCCATTTAGGGCTCACACCCGAAATGGGGACTTGTCATTTTTCACAAATGAAGCTGCCTGAAATATAAAAGGGAAGGTAATGGAAGCAGGGGTATAATGGGTAGAACAGGGAGGAAATAAGGGCTGAAATGGAAGAAGAAAAAGGGCTGGGTCACGAATGGAAAGGGCATCCAAGAAAGGATTTTTGTGGGTTGGCCCAGGTGGGAAATGGGTTAGTGGGTGAGGGGAAGTGGGCTGGAGAGGCAGGCACGTGGAACAAGTGGGTCGGGTTGACTTGGGTCCACTAAGGGAGGACGCAGGCCAGCAACTGGTGAGGGAGGATGGGGCGGTGACATGTGTCTCTACTAGGAAGGCGACAACGCACAAGGGCTTTTGGAAATTGCGCCGTCCTCCCCTTGCCTTTTAATATTTGCTTCGGTGCCCCTGAAGTCCTGATATTTAGCGCCGTTTTCCTTCTGCCCCAGCTTTTGCAGATTGGTCCTCCGTTAGCTCTGTCAGCCTCCGTTAGCCCTCAATTGCCTTGGATCTCTTAACGGTCTTAACGGACTTTCACCAAATAAATTCCAATTCAACTTTTAAGCCCGAAATTGTCTCGAACTTCATGTTAAACACCATATAAAAGCTCGATTATCCATGGAAACCTACATTAAGCATAAAAACACAAATAATAATATTTCCAAAGCATAATTAACTCAAAAATAGCACAAAATAGAAGAAAATTCCCGGGAAAATTCGTGGAAATCTTGGGCTTATCACTGTCTCAACATGCCAGCCAGAACTAAGCGAGCCAGCGAGATGCTCATTAAGTCATCAGCGAGCAACGGGATGCTCGTGCTCAAGACCTCAGGTTCAGCTGAATCGCCAGCGAGAAAATGGTCAGGGCAGCCAGGTGAGCTTGCCGGACAGACCCCTGACCAACAGGCCGATGCCCTGCAAGTCAGCAGTATTACAATAAGATGTATGCACTCAATCAGTAACTGCTCGCCTTGGTCCACGCCCCGATCCCAGTTGTAAATTTGGTGCTTCTCGCTCTCAACAATCCAGTACTTGTTGGTGGTGGCTAGGCCTCCCAACAATTACCCGCTCCGAGCAGGCGAATTTGTGTTTTTGTGCTTAATGTAGGTTTCCATGCATAATCAAGCTTTTATATGGTGTTTAGCACAAAGTTTGAGGTAATTCTAGGCTTTAAAGTTGAATTGGAAATTATTTGGATATAGTCTGTTAAGAGATCCAAGGCAATTGAGGGTTAATAGAGGTGACAGCTCTAACGGAGGACCAATCTGATAGGTCTGGGCAAGGAAGGACCTTCAGCGTGCTTTCTGAAGATGCTAGGGGCACCGGAGCAAATATTAAAATCGCCAGGGGAGGTCAGCACAATTTCCTGAAACTCCTCCCTGCATTGTCGCCCTCCGAACGCGCCACGTCACCCACTCCCAACCTTATCCACAAGCTCTGGCCCGCGGTCTCCCTTAGTGGATCCATCATAACCCGGCCCAATCCCGCCCCACATGCCCGCCATTTAACCCTTTTTCCCTCACATCCTTCACCCGTTTCCCACTGGGCTAGCCCACGAATTGCTCCTGGTTTAACCCTGACCCTAGCGTAACCCAGCCTCATTAATTATTCCAAAACAACCCTTAATTCTCCCTTTTCCTTCCCTTTTTACCCCTCAGCCTTGTGATCCTTTGATGCCCTCCCTTTTTAATCTCCCAGCCTCTTTTCATTTTTTAATGAAGTCCATATTCGGGACATTGCTCTCAAATGGGGCACCAGCCCCATTTCACCTTATTTTCTCGGCAAATCTCCAATGCTTGATCACCATTGAAGGTTTGGAGCTTCAAATCAAGAGTCAACAAAGCATCTACAAATGATTTCAACACCGGAAACGCGATTTGCTCGGTTTAATTCTTCCTATCTCTATTTTTGATAGTTGTTATAATTTCTTGGGTTGATTAAATTTGTAAATGTTGAATTGGTTTATGTTTCAATTATTTATGGAATGCAATTATTTTTCTATGTCCAATGTAGTATTTTAATTTAATCTATCTCTTTATTTAGTACACATTCATGTTGGTTATTATTTTGTGAACTTAATGCTTTTAATTATTTGGCCAATGCTTAAATGATTTTAGAAATATTTAGGATCCGCTAGAGCTACCTTTATATTTCGGACCAATAAATTTAATAGTTGGTGTTTTGTGACACACACTGATAGCCATTGTGAGACTCGGTTTGACATGCAATCGAACCACCTTAGTCATTCGTGAGGTCAGGGAAGTTAGGGTTGACTATAAGATGCGAGAGCCCGTAGTAAACTAATTTTGTTGTCTCGGCTACAAACATGATTTGTAAAGAAATTTAGAGAATTTCTTTTTGCGAAGTATTACCCATATGCTTGGTTATTATTGTGTGTTCTTCATGCTTTTAATGGCGTAGCGAACCATTAGATGATCACTAGAATGATAGGATACGAAGCAAAAGCCCTTTCTGTTATTCCGAAAATCACAATAATTGTTTGCGTGGTGTGAGACCAAAAAAGATCGTGCGTAGATAGTCTTTGGATGCTTGATTAGACGTGCGGTTATTTTCTCTCCTATGTTATGTGTTGCGATGATATGAGCCCGTAGCAAGGTTGAGTGATAGCTAGATTTGCTATACGTAGCTAAAGCCCGTAGTGAATAAAATAGCGCGTCCGACTACCAAGACTTGAGTTAAAGAAAAGTAAAAAGAAGATTAAATTAAACACCGACTAGACTAGAAATAATGCGCTCCTATATTTTTATCTTGATTTGTTGTTGCCAAACCACCTCCGCGTTAGTTTAGATTTAATTGTTTTCTTAGGATATTTATATTTTTATATTTTAATTCATTTTCTTTTCGCTCAAATATAATTAGTTAGCCTAATTTTGGTACTTAGTTAGAGTGAGAATTACGTGCATTCCCTGTGGGATCGATAACTCGTACTTAGGTACACTTTATTACTTGTTACGGCCGGGTAATCTTGTATTAGTTGTGTTTTGCGCACATCAAAATTCCCTTTGTCATTCATGTACCTTTTATAACCGCAAGAATCCGTTATTCATCATTTTACGCAAAGCGTGGGACATCGGCCAAGGCACATGGCTCACAGCTTCCTCCAACCTTTTGCCGAACATTCCAAGGGAGAACGTAGTCAGTGGTCAGAGTATGCCCGCTCGTTTAGGTGCACAGTGGATGTAGAAAAAGGTCTTGCCAAACAAATGAAAGCCATGAAAAAAGACATGGCCAAGCAATGGCTAACCTGGCCATGGCCAAGCCCAGTTATAGAGCCACAAAGTCGCTGGAAGGCAGCCCGTTCACTCTAAAGATTGAGAATGCGCCACCCGTGCAAGAGTTGCCTTCTCGCAATTTGAAAAATACTTCGGGAAGACGCAGGTAAATTACTGGCTCAGATTATTCGAGGCACATATTCGGATGGTCAGGGATGTAGAGGCTCTAAAAATACGAGCCTTCGAGGGTGCTCTCCAGGGCAAAGCGCAGTCATGGTTAAGGAGAGTTCCCCGAGGCTCTATTGGTAGCTGGGAAGTACTCCGAGAAAAGTTCTTAGAAAAGTACGACACGGCGGGGCCTACGCCTAAGAACTGAGTCATATATCAGTTACCTCAAACAGTTCAAGGAAATGCTCGACCAGGTAACGGCCACCAGTGATCTAGAGATCATGTTATGCTATCTCGACAACATGAGGGCAGGCCCGCTAAAAACTATTCTAACCATGAACCCAAGTGCGTCAAAGGCGGAGCTGTTGGCCAATTCGCATCTGTTCTGGTCGATAGAGAATACTAAGGGTGATAAGTCCAAGAGAAAGGACAAGACTCAGGATAGCTCGGTCACGCTAGCAGACCAGAGCCAGGAGGGCAACAACCGCTCGCGTAGAGATAGAAGGCGTATTTCTACCCCGGCCAAAGATTCAGGGAGTCAATGTTTACCCTGCTAAACACTACTCAGGAGGAGATCATGTTCCATGTCAGGGATACCTTGCCAATGCCCTTCCCGCTAGACCCTGAGTTTGTTCACACCAGGGACAACACCAAGTATTGTGACAATCATCATGACAACGGTCACACTACAGAGGAATGCAACGTGTTGAAGCGGGAGGTTCAAAAACTCATCAACGCGGGCAAGCTAGATCGCTTCAAAAGAAATCAGGGCACGGGCAATAATATCGGTAATAAGCGGCAGGGAAGACCCCCAAGCGGAAGAGGCTGTCAGGCCCCTTAGATTCAGGGGGTTATGAATATGATTCAGGAGGAACTCCCATCCAACACTCAGCTCGGGATGCATATCTACTCCCTGTCTAAGGCCAACAATACATCAACAATACAGCAGACAGGGGAACAAAACATCTTTTTTACCTGCAGTGAGCTAGCGATAACTCCTTTGTCATCCGAGCAACCGCCGGTTACCTCTTGCCTTGTGAACAATTGGCATGTTCACAGGATATTGATGGACACGGGAGCGTGCAGAGACATCATGTACTATTCCTGCTTCAAGGGTTTGGAGTTTTCAAACACTAGGCTCAAGCCATACCTGGGAAAACTTAAGGGCTTCACCAACCATCAATTGAGTGTAAAGGTGGCCATCGAGCTGGAAGTCTTCATGGGGGATGGCACCCAGACGTGAACATAAATGATCACATTCCTGGTGATCGATCTTAAGTCCGCCTATAACTGCATCTTCAGCCCCCTGGCCATGGCAAAATTCCAGATGGTCGCCTCCATCCCCTATCAAAAAACAAAATTTTACACAGAGAATGGGGTTGGTATCCTCAATAGTAAACCTCGGGTATGGGAGTATGTCTGGGATTCCTAGATGAAGAAGCAAAAGATCGTGGATACTCCCGAGCAAACGATCACCGTCTCTAAAAAGAAGATTATAACTAGCACTGCCTTAGGCTCTCTCCCCATAAATAACATCGAGCTCGGGGAATCCTCTGGAACAACAAGATCTCATGGAGATCGGCGAGGCCAGGCAAGCTCCTGCAACGACGATTCTTATGCGTAAGGTCGGGCATCCCCCACGCAAGGCATCGAGCTGGACACTTTTCAAGTTTAAGACGAACCTGAGTTCCAGCCACAAGGTGAGTTGGAAAAGATCATCATAAACCCTGCCTACCCTGAGAAAAAAAATTAAAATCGGGAAGGCCATGCCTCCTGAAACTCGGGCCAAATTGATCGATCAACTAAAGAGCAGCCTAGATGTATTCACGTGGACCGTTGAAGACATGCAGGGAGTTAGTGAGAGTGTTGTCCTCCACGACTTAAATATGGACCCAACTTTCCGTCCAATTCAGCAGCAGCCAAGGCAGTACTCGCCAAAGAAAAGTGCAACGATCAAAACAGAGGTCGAAAAGCTCATGAAAGCTAACATTATTGAGGAGATCCAGTATCCGACTTGGTTGGCCAACGTGATGATGGTCAAAAAGGCCAATGACAAGTGGCATATATGCGTCGACTTCACATGCCTCAACAAAGCTTGCTCGAAAGACTGCTACCCGCTTTTGCCCATCGATATGCTCGTAGATGCCATAGTCGGTCTTGAAATGCTCAGCTTCTTGGATGCATACACAAGGTACCACCAAGTCAAGATGAATGAGCAAGACAAGGCTAAAATGGCCTTCCAGACAGGTGGGGGTTTGTACTACTACAAAATGATGCCCTTTGGGCTAAAAAATGTCTGGGGCCACATATCAACGCATGGTCAACAAAGTCTTATGATCTCAGCTTGTCAGGAACATGGAAGCTTATATTGATGACATGGTCATCAAAACCAGAGGCCGCAACCACACCCTCGACCAGAAGAAATGTTTGCCAATTTACGCAAACATAACATGAAGCTTAATCGAGCAAGTGAGTGTTCGAGGTCTGAGTAGGAAAGTTCCTTGGTTTCATAGTCAACCAGCGGGGGATAGAGGCAAACCCAGAGAAGATCCAGGCCTTGATCAAGATGGAGCAGCCCCAGTGCATCAAGCAGGTCCAGCGACTAAATGGCAGGATTATTGCCCTTGGTAGCTTCATCTCCCAGTCAGTGGAGAAATGCCTCCCGTTCTTCAAAATCATCGCGCAGTAACAAAGGATTCGATTGGAACGAAGAATGCGCCGAAGCCCTCGAGCAGCTCAGGGAATATCTTGGCAAACTGCCCCTGCTTAGCAACCCCTGCCTGGGGAGCGCTTATATGTGTATCTAGTAGCCACAGACCAGGTTGTGGCTGCTGTTTTAGTTAGCGAGAAGTTAGATATACAAAAACTTGTGTACTACAAAAGCTCTGTCATGTTGAGGGTCGTTATTTTAATATAGAAAAATTAGCCTACTCGCTTGTCATAGCTGCCCGAAAATTAAGAACTTATTTTTCTACACATGTAATTGTAGTATACACAGACGCACCACTGCGCAAAATCCTGCACAAGCCTGATTCATCGGGTAGACTACTCAACTGGTCGATCGAGCTCACAGAATTCCACATCGACTACCAGCTTAGGCAAGAAATCAAAGCGTAAGCTTTGGCCGATTTCTTGGTTGAGACAAGCTTCACTCAACAAGAGGAATCTGAAGTCCCACAACCAACAGAGCCCAGGCACGAGTAGCTTCCAATGCCTTGACCGACCTACTATTGGGACCTTTATGTGGATGGAGTAGCGAGCAAGGTCGGGATCGGGAGCAAAGCTAGCATCCTTCTCATAGCTCCCGACCAGGTTACAGAGTTCGAATTGGCTCTCTGATTCAAGTTCTCAACCTCCAACAACGTGGCCGAGTACAAAGCAATGATCGCTGGTCTTGAGCTCGCAGCAAATATGGGCGTAGAAGCGGTCATAGTGTACTCGGATTCATAACTAGTGCAGAAGACAACATGCGGGCAGATTACTTATCCAATATACCAATCATGATCGAGCACCTGGACACTCCGGCCATCGACAGACCAACAATAATGGATATTGAACCAGGAAGCAGAAGTTGGATTGACGACTACAAGGACTATATCGAGCAAGGAATCTTACCCGCGGAAAAGGTCAAAGCGACAATAGTGAGAAACCAGGCCTTCCGGTACTCAGTAGTTGGGGGAATCTTATACAAGTGATCTAAGGTCAGACCTATGTTTCGTTTTGTTCCCCCAAAGTTAACCGAGAACGTCCTGTTCGAGGTCCATGAAGGAGAATGCAACGGCCATACGGGCACCAGAGCCCTGGCAAAGAAAATTTTATGCGCTGGATATTACCGAATTACCCTTAGGAGAGATGAAAAGAGATATGTCCGTGAATATAACAAGTGCCAGAGGTACGCGGACATACCAAGGTTCCCATGCAATGTGCAAACCCCGGTGGTCGCTGCCTGGCCTTTCGATATGTGGGGAATTGATTTGATTGGTCCATTTCCCTTAGTGCAATACAAATACAAGTATGTTGTGGTCACCATCGATTATTTTACAAAATGGATTGAAGCAAAGCCACTAATCACCATCTCAGAGGCGAACATCATCAAGTTCGTCCACGATCAAGTGTGGTGCCAATTCGGTCTCCCACGAGCAATAATCTCCAACCATGGTACTCAATTCTCTGACAAGTTCACAGCAGAGTGTGCGCGCTTGGGCGTCAAGCATTGGCAGTCATTCGTAGCTTACCCATAAGGCAACGGCCAAGCAGAGGCCAGGAACAAACAAGTTTTACACGCACTCAAAAGAAACTTAGAGGGGCGAGCATAAAAATGAGCAGAAGAGCTACCATCGGGCATCGGCTTTATGGGCGGTCAGGACTACTGTCCGGGGTCCTACAAGGGAAACACCTTTCGCACTCACCTATGGATCCGGAGCTATGATCCTAGTTGAGATGGCCTTGCTAAGCTATAGAGTTTCCCACTATATCGAGCAAAACAATGAACTTGTCCTAGCAATAGACCTCGACCTACTTGAAGAAAGAAGACTAGATGTGTGACTAAGGATGGTCAATTACAAGCAGCGAGCAAAGGCTCACCACGACAAGCGAGTTCGGGGAAGAGCATTCATGATCGGGATTGGGTACTCAGAAAAATCGAGGTCACCGGTCACCGAGCAGAAAGGGGGAAGCTCTTGCCGAACTAGGAAGGGCCTTTTCAAGTTACTGGAATAATCAGAGAAGGCACATATACACTGTGAGCACAGGACGGCAAAGATTTGAAGCATCACTGACAAGCGGATCATTTGAAAAAAATACTATCATTGAGCAAGTCTCAATGTACAAACGGACAAGACCCTCAGCCCTGTTGAGGGTCAATATTATTCTATCAATAAAAAGGCAAGTTATTTACAATTATCTTTCAAATTACTTAATGTCATTTATAAATTCTTTTTAGATTGCTTGGAAAAATCTGCTCGCAAGCCGAGTAAGTAGGGCCATGCCTGGTCAACCTTCCACTATACCCAAGTATTTGTGAACATACCTTATCCTCTTAGCGAGCAAGGTGGGGCCATGCCCGATTCACGTACTAGGAAACCCGCATGTCAGTAGGGGCCATGCACATAAGGTAGCGGCTAACTACATCAAATTCCTATAGTGACTGAGCAATACTTTTAGTCGCATATCTCTGTACCTAATGGATATACTAGCAACAACTTCGACGTACAAACGTCAGACAGGGCCGAGCCCGATTTGCTGGTCGTCGCTCAGAGTTGGGCCATGCCCGCTAGGCAATCTTCAGAACGCTCGATTCAGGGCGATAGGGGTCATGCCTGCTCAAAGCCTTGGGCCAAAACCAAGCACTCAACTCGGGTGAGAGCGCTCAAACTTAAAATGATATGTCTGCTTAACTAGCCTTATTATTTTTAGGATATTACTTACACAAGTTTACATGCTCGATCAATATGTGTTCACTCTATACTTGGCGTATTCAAACACGTGTGTACTAGTACTAATCAGATGCAGGAAAAATGCAAGTAAAAGAAACAATGATCGAGCAAAAACAAAATTTTCATTAAGGTGGGAAGAATTACAAGTGTAAATTTCCATTGGCACACAGGGTGGACATGAAAATTGCTAATTTAAAGTTTTGTCCGGTGGAGGAGGAAGATTCTTAGTCGTGGCTCTGTACTGCATCTCGTACTAAGCGTTAATCTCCTTGCGAGTGACTTCTTTCTCTGCAGCCTTGGTAGCGTCGTCTTCAAGCATCTGCTCGACCTCTGTAGACTCCAAAGAATTAGTGAGCAAACGTTCACGTCCACGGGTGTCGGCGGGACCCAAGGCTTGCGACCAGCTTTAGCATCGCCCTTGGCCAGAGTCTCCAGCTCCTCCTTGGTGTAAGGAACCAAGTTATGGAATTCGCAGACAGCATTTGAGTAGGGGTCGAGCACGACCCATTCGGCCATTGTCTGCATGTCCACCACTCCATGAACAGCGAGCATCCTTAGAATATGGTTGGTGCCATGGGAATAATAGGGAATGATAGCCTCATCCACAGCAGCCTCGAAGTCTGATAAGCTGTTGTAGTCCTCCACTGCCTTCTCTTCGGCTGTGGACAACTTCTACATGAGACCAGTAACTGTGGTCGCGTCCTTGACCACTTGCATCTTAAGAGCATCTCGTTCCACCTACAACTACTCTCTCTGCATAGACAACGCATCAACCGCAGTCTGCTCTTTCTTCAACTGGCCCACCAGCTCTAATTTCTCAGCGGCCAGGGTGCTCTTTTGAGTGACCAGCAGTAGGTTGTGCTTAATTAGCTCACACTCCTTCTGCTTGGCCGCAACCTCTTGCTCTTTGAAATGCTGGGACAAAGAAGAAACTTGATTAAGTTTCTTCTTTGGGAGGCCCTCCCGGGTCGTGCTGTCCGCCTCAGCTTTCTTGCGAGCCGCCTTCTCTTCGTTGTACCGGTCGTAAAGGTTGGTGCAAGAGGAGGTGATCTGCGAAGCAAAACACAAAGAAATCAGTATAAGTAAACAAAAAATCAAATTGAAGAGCGTCATCCTCTCTGACCTCACTCAGGCAAAGGCCAACGTGACTGACCAGTACGTGACCAGCTGTTGTCCGATCAAGCGCCAGGTCGTCATGGATAGCCCGTTCAATAACACCTTTGCCCACCAGGCTGTTGGGGCTCCGCAGGCATTCAGATCAATACCCACTAGCATTGGGACGTCACCTGTAATTTCCCGGACAAGCGCCCGGGTAGCGCTGACGGTGAAGGGCATTTCAAAGCCCGATTGCCTTCATGAAGCGGCCCCGTCTTGAGTTGGGGGAGTGGCGGAGATGGGCTCAGAGCCCGAAACCGCATTGGCGCATGGTCCAAGCAGGAGGAGGAGGAGGAGAATCCCTTTTCCGTTTACCTCGCTACCTTGGTGTCCTTAGCAGCGGGAGCATCAGCGGGTGCGGGGACAGTGACCCCAACGGTCTTGTCAGCCACGGTCTTAGTGGCCCCCCGATGTTCAGGGGCTGGAGCTGGGAACCTTGGTCGATGCGTGAGCCTTCTTGGCCATAGGAGTAAATGGGACGTTGGGCAAGTCTTGAGGCCCCTTGCCTTTTAAATCGACTTTCCGCTAAGCATCTTGTTTTTTCCTCTACTTCAAAAGGACAAGGCTCCTCATTCTTCAGACAAAGCAAAAGGTGATTAGTAACCCCGTAAAAGAATATGAACGAGACAAGAAAAGTAACAACAGTCAGTGAACAACCATCTTTGTCCTCAAATACTGGCAGGTAGCTCACCCCGGCACCAAGCCGCTTGCAATCAGGGAACTCATTCTTAAATTTATGCCTATGGCATTCACCCCTGTATGGATGAATTCTTTCAAGCTCGTGGATTAATAGGGGCTCCACCCCAGGCAGATCTGCTCGAATCATAGTGGTCAAATGGAGATTCCGGGGATTGAAGACCAGCTCTTTCCAATCGAGCAAGAATTGATGGCCGACCCGCTTATCATTATCTTCAACAACCCCAATGGTGATCTTCAAGGCCAATAGGCGAGCAGCCTCACCCAAGCCGAAATCTTTCTTCGAGACCTTGGGTATCTTCATTTCGCCGCTCACCGTTGGCACAAATGGCCATACAGTTTGGGACTCGATGAAGATAACTCTCATATCCCAAGCCTCAAATTTACCGGGGACATCACTCAAAATCCTACGAAAAATTGAGTTGGATCTGACTCTAATCCGTCCACCAGTGCTCGGGGCGAATATAAAGAGTTTCTAGAGCAGTAACATGTCCGGTTCAAAGCCCAACAAACGGCAAGCCACCGTGAAGGTCGTGATTGCCCGGACAGTGTTCAATATCATGTAACAAGGCAGGGCCTTGGTCTCGAGCAAAAAAATCCATTAGGAAAGGTTCCAATGGAAGGCGTAGCCCAACCCGAAAGAATCAACAAAATATGTAGTCCTTCCTGTTGATCGTAAAGCAGGTCCACCCCAGCGGGCACGTCCATTTTCTCCGCCTTGTAGTCCTTGGAATTTATACCAAGGGAAGTAAGCGAGGCGGTCACCTTATCCGTCGTGTCCAGAGACACCCAGTGGGCAGCATATTGACTCTTATCGGTGTTCACGAACCAATCGGGCTCATCCTCCTCACCCTCAGCCTCGTCATCAAATGTGGCCTTAACTTGGTAACGACATGTTTTCTTCATGTGCCGAGTAAGGGGCATGTCATCTACATCATCTGGTTTAGAGGTTCCTTTAGTCGCCTCCCCTTGTTCGGAGTGCACCTCCTCGCCAACGGGCTCCACCCCGTCAACATGCTGCTCAGGGCCCTACCCGCCAGCGTATCCTCCGCCCTCGACACTCTCCTCTCCAGAAGGGCCATACCCACTGGAGGAGTCAATAAGGTCAACTACCGGAGCGGGCATGCGCCCATGAATGGCCTCTCCGGCCACGGACTCCTCTCCCACTTCCAACACATAATCCAAGTAATGCGTCTTCTTGCTACTCATGGGGTCGTTCTGCCCACCGTAGCTGTAGGCCTTTCTGTTGTTATCTGAATCACCAGACATATCTACAAAAGAGATCAAGGAAGAAAAGTCAAAATTCTGCCCGGATATTCGATAAAGCAAAAGGGGAAAACTTCTAAGTCTAGGTACACAAAGGGGCCCTGCCCGCCTAGCGAACAAGACCACCCGGTCTTTTCCTTGATCTCTATCTAAGGTCAGGTTCTAGCTTAAGAATCTTACCCAGGAAACACATAAAGATAAAGAGGGTAAACCCAGAATCTTCATTAAACCCAGAAAGTCAAGAACAAAACCAGAGAAGGAAGGAAAGGGACAACTTACTGTCAAAGAGCGTGTGAGGGATTTCTTCACAAATTATGGAAAATGGAACCGATGAAACCAAAGATAAAAAAGATCACAAACGGTTGGGATCGAAGCACAAAATCATTGGAACTAGAGAATCGTTTAGGGAAGCAGCAGCAAGAACACAAAGAGCTTTACTGGAAATTTCTCTCTCTAAAAACTCCAAAGTAGTAAAAGAGAATGAAGGGAGAAGGGCTGTCCTTTTATAGGCGGGATTTTTGGATGTTGGGGAAAGTGGACGCCCAAATGGTGCTCCTGAAGCCAGCTGACGTCACCCCAACATGCGCGCATTTAATGCGCCGCTTCGGAAACCATGCCCCATCAAGTCACGCCATTCTTTGACCTCTCACGCCTACTCGCACCTGCACTCCCAATGGCAAGCTTCCTCAGTACGCACTACCGGTGCCTCCCACCAAGGTTCCAGAATCTTCTACCAATCTGCTTTCTATCCAGACCATACACTTCCAAAAATTCACACACAAGTGTTGAAGCCCGATACAAAAGCATCCCCGAGCATAAACGCTCTCCGCTCCGAGCATGAATATTTGCCAGACAATGAACTAGGGGCCACTGATATGCCCGACCCAAATCCGGTCACGAGCAAAGCACGAGTGCCCATCACATGCCAGTCACGGGCTTAGTTAACATGGGACCTACCCACCTAGCGGGCAGAGCTAGAGGGCACTGAGCAGAGAACACTATAGCACCCGTCAAAACTTGGTCGGGCATAGGCCATGCCTTTCCGGCCAGGGGCTAGGCCTGGGGTCTACACTTGTCTCCAACATATCTACATCATATAGTCGGGCAAAACCTTGCTCGCCCAGGCAAGCACCGAGCAGGGAACCTCAGAAACTTGCTCTCCAAGACAAGTCAAAAGCTTCATAATCCTATCATGATGCTTACCATATCTATTCCTAGATTTACGCGGCCAGCCGCTTAGCACGCCTACAATTTAGAGATTTCCTGATAAATTGGCTAGGTAACTATGGAAACTGAATCCCACAAGGTTTCTATGTCATTTGGGGGCCTATAAATACTCATCCACAAACCATAAATAAGGTACACACTCTTTCTTGAGCCTCGAATTGAACCTCTATCAAATTCCCTTTTGACTTCTCACACGATACTTACTCTCACGCCAGAGTGGTTTCGCGAGGCCAAGCCTTACACATCCATTAAGGTGTTTTTGTGATCTTAATCAGGTTCAATGAAACAGATCAAGCCCAGATATCCTACTCATCACACGGACGGCCCAAGCTGTATTTTTGTCACATCAAAATATTAGTTGTAATAATAATTGTAGAGGTATAGTAAAGTTGTTTTAATATTGTCCAACTTTTCAAAAAGAATACATTGACTATTTAAATTTTTGGTACTACACTGGGTTAACTTGAGATGTTCCATTGTAATTTACACACAATTAAGTAATAGTGACTCACATAATGTGTATATATTTAAAAAAAACTGCAGTTATTCACGTGAGATAATTTTGTAGAAACATAAAAGAAAGAGGAATTAGGGTTGTGGGATGATTTTGTTCAGAGGAGTGGGGAGAGTAGAAAGGTTGAATAGTCCAATAGGATCATCTTCCTTAATGTCACGCCCTAAATCCAGCCCCTACCTGGGCTCAAATTAGGACATGAACTACCGGTTGTTACACCCTCTCCCCCTTAAAAAGAAATTTACCCACAATTTCACTATCTACTTGATAACCACACAATGAAACATACACAAGTCTCAGTATCACCGCTCTAAGTTCTCTCCTTATTACCAGTCAATCACACCTAAGTCCAATGGTGCGAAAAATTTCTTATTTCACTTATTAGCAAGAGGTTCACATAGTCACATATAAATAATACAGTAATATCTTAAATAGTACTAGGGTTATGTTTACAAGTTTTAACTTCTAGATGGTCCCTCCTAGGCCTGTGAATTGGGTGGGTTGGGTTGGGTTGGAATGGATAATAGGTTGAAACAGGTCGAAACTCATTAGAACTCAAATGTGAAACGGGTTGAAATAGGTTGGATCAGAATGAGTTGGGTTAAAATGGGTAACGGGTTAAATCAGGTTGACTCGTCTCAACCCAAAAAAATTTCCCAAAAAAAACATAAAGTTATAGCATAACAAATCATGGGTCGAAATGGGTAACAGGCCCGACCCATTTTAACCCGACATGACCCAACCCGTTAATATTATTAGGTTGAAACGAGTTACCCGCTTCAATCCATTAATATTATTGGGTTGGATTGGGTAATTAGTGGGTTGGATTGGGTAATTAGTGGGTTGAATTGGGTGAGTTAATGGGTAATGGGTTACAATTACCAGGTCTAGTCCTTCCTCTACCAGGTCAAGTATAATTGGATTCTGTGAGGTTCCCTAACCACTCTCAGACACATTGTTAATTGATGCAGTTAACATACTTCTTGCATCAACATCTTTTGCAACACTACATAGAAATGTTTCTAATCGCGAGCGTGACACTTAATATACAATACTAGTCTTTGTGCCCGTACCCATGGCACGACGCGAGTAAGAATAATAAATCAACATATATTTTAATCATGTTTTAAAAAGAGTCTAAAATTGTGTTTTATATATTTTTCATTAAATAATTAAAAATGTATTAAACAATAAAAAAATGGTCTTAACAACATTTTTGGATATTTCGACATTTATTCGAATACTGACACGTCCCATAATTGAGAACGATGTATTAAAAAATATATTAAAAATTAAAATAAAAACAGTAATAACAACAGTTTTTTCTTTTAGAGTGGTTTTAACAAAATAAAAAAACGAACATATTTTGTAAGAAAAACCCAATAAGGGTTGTGCGGGGAATAAATTACAGCCCGTGCCCGTACCCGTGCCCAGACACGGCGCGAGTAGGAAGAATAAATCAATATATATTTTAATCATGTTTCAAAAAGAGTCTAAAATTGTGTTTTATATATTACAGCCCGTGCCCGTGCCCGTGCCCATGCCCGTGCCCATGCCCGTGCCCGTGCCCGAATAGATTAACTTGGGTGCTCCTCGAGTAGGTGCTAACAATACAGCGGCAAGGCCCAATGGCCCCATTACACCAGAGATTAATTTGGGTGCCCCTCCCCCCAATAGTAACATTATTGGAGTGGAAATTAGTGACCAATGGGTCATGCATGGTACCACTTTCATGAGGGAATAATAAAACGAACATATTTTGTAAGATAATTGATTCTCTGATTCAAAGGGATTTTGGAGAAATCGTAGGGGAGTTAGAATCGTAAAAGGAGAGGGGGACGCGGAGGGATAAGGGTTGTGCGGGGAATAAATTACAGCCGTTTGATATAAATTAACATGTTTGAGAAACTATTTCAAACGTTATTTTTATAAACAAAGTAGTTGTAAACGCAACATATTTTTAAAATACTCCAAATTGGAGCGTTTTAAAACGATGTACATTTTTAAAACACTACGTTTTAAAACATTACATTGAAATACTTTTAAAGACAAAACGATGCGCTTTTTCCCAACATTTTGGTCAAAACGCTCCACGAAACAAGTACTAAATTTACTAATCAATTTACTTTCATAATCACCTTTTAACATTATTTTTTCGTTCAAACATTTATGAACAACATAGTTATTCTATTATTATTTTTACTTTTTGTAATTACTTTATTAATTAATCTTATGACTAAAGTTATATTGTATAATAAAAAATATCTTAAGGACATTTTTTTGTCTGCGAAACATTGAGTAAATATATGTTTGATCACGCAAAATCGGTGATCTTGTCTTATGTTGAGATGAGAACAAAATACGGTGGGAGATGATACGTGCAATGATAGGATATCTGGCTGATTAAAGTTTCATGCACCTTAACAAACCCTCTCTAACACTTGGGTTACGATGATTAACAAAACTATTACTGAACTGAACTGAACTAAGGGATTCAAGCTTGCTACAGATGAAGAAAACATATGAGTTTCTGGGTTGTATATTTCCGGGATATGGGGGGACACTCGGAAGAGGATTCTCTAATACTCAAGCTATTTGCCTCTTTTTTCGATGATCTTCCAGTAGCCTTCAGCTTTCTTTTTATACCCAATTGGAGCGGTGCCTCTTTGTCCGTGAAACATAGGTGGCTTCTTTCTGTTGGCAGATCTGGGCGGGCCTTCATCATTTGCGCGACACGAATTAGATGAGTCATTCGAGGAGTTGGGCGCCCGCCGTGAGCAGTAGCATGATTGTTGCGATACTTTTGTCGTATGATCGGCTTGTGAGGCGATTACGTTGAAACGACTTTATCGGGCGTCGCATTGGGAAAGAGGCCGAGTCAGCAGTTCGGCAAGGCGACACTTGATCCTCTTTCAGACTGGTTCGGCCTTCTGGATGCTAGCTCGGCATTCGGGACACCAGCTCGGCACGGAGTGATTGGAGGACTCATGAGAAGAATTGGGCCTTGCTCGGCCTTGTGGATCTCAGCTCGGTACGGAGTGATTGGAGGACTCATGAGAAGAATTGGGCCTTGCTTAGCCTTGTGGATCTCAGCTCGGTACGGAGTGATTGGAGGACTCATGAGAAGAATTGGGCCTTGCTCGACCTTGTGGGTCCTAGGTCGGCACAGGTCGGGACCCTTCAGTAGCCCCCCACTTCTTGGAAATAGCCGACGGTCTGTGGCCGAGAAGTAGTCAGTTGAGATTTGGCCTTTCGCCGCTGGGGCCTAGATGCAATCGCGCCGAATCGCCCAGCGTCTTGGGCAAACGGTTGTTGCGAGAGTAGAACAAAATGACGTTCACTTTTCATTGGAGCAGCGTGCTATATCGTGGGAAGCATCTTTTCTCAGTGGCATTAAATGCGGGCGCTTCCGAATTTTCAAAACAGTCCGAGCCGCCCATTTCTTAGTGAATCATTTGGGCGGGAAATCGAGGCAGACGTTTTTAAGTACTTCTTGGAAAACGCGGCGAGTCAAATCAGTAAAGGGAATAGAAAACGGTGCCGTTCTGTACCAGGTATTTATAATTCTCTTTTTTCACCTTTTTCACTTTTACCGTTTTCTCATTGTCACTGTTTGCTCCCTCAACTCCTTCACCCGTATTCTCCTTCTTCTCCGTCTCCAAGTGTTTTTCCGGCCAGCGTTCTCAGGGATCTTTACGCTTCATACCGTTCTTCTAAACCAGTAAGTGTCCTTCTCTAATATTGTGTGTTCGTGAAGATTTTTAGAGGAAAAAACCTCATTTTACCTAGTTTCTCTCCTTTCTAAGTGTTTTTTCTGGCGACGTTTTTTCGCTCTTTGATTGTTCGTGATTAGTGCACATTAGTAGAGAACCGAGGCTTGCTTAGGTCCGGTGTTGGCGGAATATCCATTTATGGTAAAAATTCATTTAAACCCTTCCACATTCCTTGGTTTTTGCCTTGATTTGCCCTGAAGATGCCGCGGTCCCCCCACTATAACCTCGACCCATCATCTTCTAGTAACTCTTCAAGTTCCGACTATTCGTCGGATGAAGAGAGGCCATTAGTGATCAGGAGCCCGCACTGCAATTGCTGTCTTGGGGCATCATGCCGATATGCCTGGGGGATTCATTAGGGCCTTGACCATTAAGGCCCGTCGTAGGCGAGCCAAACTTCCCCCGTTGTGCCTTGCAGCCGGCCGGGCGGAGTCGGAGGGTGGCTTTGTCGGGAACCGGTTGCAGGCAGAGGTGTTGAGTGCAGTGAGAGCCAAATAGGGAGGATCTTAGAGCCAAGTATTAGTGCCGAGCCAAATGGGGAGGCGAAGGTTGCTTAGCCGTCCCAGGGGCGTTCATTTTTAATATTTTTCATGGCGGGCGCGCCATTGACCCCACGATCAGGGTTGAGACCATAGTTATCGACACGCAGAGTTCGAGCTATTCTTACTCACCGGTTTCTTGGGTAGATTATGGCGTCACGGCTCTGTGTTGGCAGAGTCGCCTCATGGGGGCCACATGTATCGCCAATCTCATAGCGGTGAAAGCCGTTACCCCAGGGAGGCGAGGTTTTATCTAGCGAGTTCGGGGTTGTAGTGAGCTTCATTGATAGAGGTATAGCGATGAAATTTTTCGACCCGTACCGCCAGGCGTTCAGCAGGGGTTTTGCGAGCCGAGGAGGCGGAATCGCCTTAAGTCTAATAGCTCAATTTTTTACCCGGGGAGAGTACTATACTGCAGTGAGCCGAAAAGGTGCAGGGAATCTCGCCAGTGAGGATGTCTAGTGGTGAAGGTGCCTCGGTATCGGACGTCGAGCTCGAGAGGAGGCGAGAAACTTCGCTATCTTCGACCTTTTGAACCATATCACCAGGAGGATATTGCAGTGGGCCGCCAGAGTATGGATCCTTAACGCCGGGGTTCTAGCCATCAGCGAGGCTTGGGGCTTCGCGGCTTAGGAGCCACGTCGGGAACTCATCATCCTCTTTGAGTCATCCGGGCAGGCTTCATTTGGACCCGTTCATATGCAGTTTCTAAGGAAATTAGCTACATTCCCTGATCGACTCTGAATTTGTGAGGTGCTAGTGTCACTTTATTGTTTGCTCGAGGCGCGTGGATTTGAGCCTACACACTACTGTTGCCCTTTACTTGAGGTGGGCATGGCCGTGTCTCGAATGACCGGAGGCGGCATGCCCGATGGGTTCCCCCTCTTATCGATTTAATCACTTGAGGACCACGGATGGTCGGATAAAGGTCTTGTTGGTGGAGTGTAACAGAGGTTGGATTTTTGAGATACGAAGGGAGCCAGTGGCATTGGAAAAAGCGAAAAAATTGAGCCTGCCGACTTGATTACGAAACAAGCAATTGAAGCCCCACTTGCATACTTGGCGGCGAATTGATAGTTATAATTGGAAAGCCATCGTGAGAGAATGACTGCAACCTCGAGGTTTGGGGTATCATCACGTGGTGTATGAGGGGTAGAAGTGGTTTGCAGAGTGTTGAATATGTCAGGCTGCGGGGTTGGCCGGGCATCGAGTGTTCGGCACGTCGTGCGACGACTGAGAGGAAAAACACACGGTTGTTTAGTGTCGGGTGGTTGAATGCGCTTATCCTTTCTTTTTTCTCGCTCTGATTCTCTCCTCTTCTCTTTTTTTTTCTTTGACCTCGGCATTGTTGTGCAGATATGTGCCAGACTCGTGATGAGCTGAGCGTGGTAGGAGAAGAGGAGGAGAAGAGGAGAGAGAACTCGAGAAGGCTGCTCGGGAGAGAGCCATTCGGTGGTGAGGGGATCTGCCCCGCTGCCGGCGTTCGGGAGGATCCCGAGGCGGTTAGCGGCTTCGCCCAGGGTAAAAACTAAGGCTTCATTGCCTCAGCAGGTGTCCCCAAGCCCCAACGGCCGAGGTCACTTCTATTGCGGCAGCCCTTACGCCTCTGCCGATGGAATCCGCCGAGGTTGTGGCCAGGATGCGGCCCGAGCGAGTGTCGATGACAATGAGTTAGCGAGGCATATCACCAGGTCGGCGGAGAGCCTCCCTTCGGGTTTTGCTGGATATTCTCGCCGGCTATCATCAGAGGTAGTTCCTCGGGGGACCCTGGAGAGAATGTCCCCCCTTCCTGATCCCAAACTGGACGATCTCAGTGCCCTCTTCATTAGCGATGTAGCTTTCTTGGTTCTTCCTTTCCCGTCTTATTGTGGTTTATTTGATCTTTCTTTGAGCATAAGCCCG